>CM056383.1:7459837-7807759 GCA_029718625.1 Synaphobranchus kaupii | reverse complement strand
TAAGATAAAATAAACAGCCCTGCTCCAGGGAGATCTTTTTCCGCACTAACTAAATAGAAGTTTCCCTCAACTGGTTATCTGTGCTACCTTTTATTTAATTCTGAAACTAAATTAAGAAAAGGCGGCGAGGAAATGAAACCCGAAGAACACAAACGCGTTTATGTCTGTGTTTCTGAAACATGTGGATTTGAACTGTGATAGGAAAGTGTGTTTTGTATCTTGAGCTTCCGTGGTTCTGTGATGGGATAAGCACCCATATCGTCGATGGCTACAGCGCAAACACTCCAAGTGAACATTTTTTTTGCTTGTTTACAGGCAGAAATGTGGCCTACCAAAGGCCCTAAAAGTACGATTGCGATTAATACATTTATATTGTAAGGGTATTTCACCAAAGTTATTATTACTATTATTATTATTATTATTATTATTATTATTAGTATTTTTAAAAAATACAGTTTTGGTAAATGACACAGATGCATTATGCGTCCTCCTCTGTATTACAGATTACTCTGTGTAAAATAAACAGTGACATTGAACTGAAAAATATATTCACTGTTTATTCATCTACTCCTCACTTTGTTTTATTATCTGATATGAAGCTTAGTATTGACACAGTGGTCATTATATTTGATGCACTGATGGTCAGTTAAATTGAAAGGAGATGTAGGCTATGGATAAAGTGTTGGGGGCGGTGGAGAAGGGGTGGGGGTGGGGGTCGGGGGGGGGGGGGGGGGGGCTTACCTTATTTTAGTATGGTGTGGCGCAAACATGGAGAAAGTATTCGTGATTTCCTTTAGCATCAGGAATACGGGCCGGGCAGAAGTGAGACCACAGTGGTGCACTGTGTAGATGAGGAAGCTCACCCTGGATGTTGACGGATATCAGAGCCTGCTTGCCTTCACTCAGGAAAGGAATTCAGCTCAAAAAGAAAAGACCTGAAAAGATAATCCAGTCACTCTGCATTCGAGCCAATAGAAGCTGCTCTGGAACACTGGAATGCTTTCTTCCTCTGTCTCCTGCAGGTTCAGCAATGGCAGGATAAAATAGGAGAGATGTGTATGCAGAAAGGACACAAAGGACCTGTGTGTGTGTCTCTCTCTCTCTCTGTGAATAAGCATGTACATGTTTTGTGTATGTTTCTCCTTGATCATTGTGCTTCAGCAGGTCAGAGAGTGCGCAGGAGTCAATGACTCTTTGTGTGTGTGTGTGTGTGTGTGTGTGTGTGTGTGTGTGTGTGTGTGTGTGTGTGTGTGTGTGTGTGTGTGTGTGTGTGTGTGTGTGTGTGTGTGTGTGTGTGTGTGTGTGTGTGTGTGTGTGTGTGTGCGCGCGCGCATGAATGAATGAGAGTGTGTATTGTGTGAGCCATCTGGGCCTGAGAAAGATGAACTCATCCAATCATTGTCCTGAACAACAAAACCATAATATATACACCACACACACATGCATATATGTGTATATGTGCCGGGACAGTGCCATATAGTGTATTATTTATTATTATTATTATTATTATTATTATTATTTTTGGGCTTTTGGGACTTTATACTGAATATGTGTGTGAATACCCCATTTAGTTATATTGTACAGTTGCACCACTAGCCTTAGTTTCAGGTGCACCCATTCCCCGAAATACAGAAAGATTGCAATTTAGTAGTGGATGGTACTGGTAGTCAATTTAAGGAACTGGGCTTATAACCAGGTCGTAGGTTTGACTCTTAGTTCACCCACTGTATGCTCGAGTAAGGTAACCAGGTCGTAGGTTTGACTCTTAGTTCACCCACTGTATGCTCGAGTAAGGTAACCAGGTCGTAGGTTTGATTCTTAGTTCACCCACTGTTTGCTCGAGTAAGGTAACCAGGTCGTAGGTTTGACTCTTAGTTCACCCACTGTATGCTCGCTAAGGTAACCAGGTCGTAGGTTTGACTCTTAGTTCACCCACTGTATACTCGAGTAAGGTAACCAGGTCGTAGGTTTGACTCTTAGTTCACCCACTGTATGCTCGAGTAAGGCACTCAAACCAAATTGCTTCTGTAAACATCCAGCTGTAGAAAATGGATGGCTTCTGACCTTTATGTTACTCTGGAAAAGAACATAAATACTGTAGAAACAGTAAGCGCCTAATCTCGACAGAGATTGGCTGCATGGCTTAAAATGTTTATGACTAGAATCGGGCCTGGGCATTGTCCCTGACAAAGCTTTATTCTTCGGCTTTTTTTGTTTGTTTGCACAATTAAGTCACAAAATAATCAAGATACGGAATGAGAAAGGCTTAAATTAGCATAATTTATTGGAGGAAAATAGTAAAATTTGCCTCCTGGTTGAAATAATTTAGAGTCATGTCTTTTTTTTTGTCCCGTAGCTAATGAATGGCAAATTTTTGTGTGTATTTTCAGGGCAAGGTCTTTCACATGAAGCCATGTTAATTTGATGCAAAAAAAGAGAAGGAGAAAGTAAAAGTGATTCAGTTATGCTCTGTTATGAGTAATGAATTCCAAAGATGCATGCAGAGAAGAGTTCTATACTGTGTGAGAGGGATTTAGCATAAAATGATTTCTTTTATTTTTCACCCTTGGTACCAACGCAGTGAATTAGCATGATGAGAGCAACAAGAGAAAGAGAAATTAGGCTCTGACGGAAATAAAAAGGAAATAAAACCAAGATGAAGAAATGAATTAAAGGCATTCTATTCTCCAGAGATCAAGTTGTGATTTAGGATTTTGTCATGCACTGAAGTGTCAGAACGGCAGGCAGTCACAGAGAGACCTAGCAATTATCATTTCCTCGCACTTTACTACTTTCATGCATTTACTTCCTAATTTCAGCTGCTTTGTTTGTGGGCTTTATAGTCTTTACTTTGATTTGTTTTTTAGGAGGCAGCGCTATAGTTGAGGTGCCTATAATATGTGTGTTTTCAGCTTTTCTTTAACCCCTTAATGTGAGGAAATGGTGTCCAAGTTGTGTGCAAGTAAAGAGGGCATTCCGGTACATTAAAATATTTTGCGATACTAACGGTTTTGGAATGGAGTTCATTCTGAAGTCTGAAACATTTGACTTTGAAAGTGACATAAAAATACACCAGTTCCTATTATTTTAATGCTTTGTTGATTGGAGACACAAATCCCATTTTACAGTGGTATTGCCTTATTATTATTCTATTTAAGATGAGGCTACTCCTAACTTGTAGCTAGCCAGTAAATGATTGTGATCAATAATAATCAAATCAAGCAACTGGTATCTCATTACAGTATTTCTTTTCTTTTTTCTACATTAGTTTTCCAAACAAGTAATCTTCTTTTCAGTGACCCCACTATGGTTTGTTTCTGTGAAGCGATAGATTTTTCTTCTGACCTTTCTTGCTGTTGATATTCTAGCATTATATTATGTAAAAATGGTAACCGGTGTGAGTTGGTGAAGGGCAGTGTCGGGTAAGTGAGGATTAGGTAAAATGTGTATTATCTGAATCCAGCGGTTCCAACAGTCAATGCCCTTGTTAAAACGTTCAGCACTCTGAATACTGAACACAAGCGATATTGCGTGCTAGAACCCCTCACTTAACCTACATTCAAAATAAGTTTTACGTTATTTAATTTTATTATTATTATTAAAAATGACAATCATCAATTAAATCGCCGAATTCTTTGATAGGTAAGTCGAACAGTAACCTGGTGGATCAACCAACAAGCCAAAACAAGGTCTAAATCAGGTCTTGAGATTAAAGAAATTTTATTAAACGAAAACAGTCAATTGGAATAATTAATTGAAATCATACATTCACTAAGGAATGTAGGCTGACTACTTATAATTCACAAAAGTGAAGGCATTAAACCAGACATTAATTAGGAAATACCAGTAAAGAGAGAGATAAGCCAAAAATTGCCAAATTATTTACTCTCCAGCTGAACAGGAACAAACGGAAACGCACGAGGAACCAAAAAGAATGACTTCTTCACCAACAAACTCCAAACTGACTAAATTCTTTTTCTGTGGTACACTCATAAAGTACCTTGACAGGGAGGGGATCCATGCCCTGATTGGGTTAAGGTGTGGGGTGGGGGTGGGGGGGGGGGTCATTTATGACAAAGTGTAAGAGAGAGACAGAGAGCGACAGAGATAGAGAGCAGGGGGGGGGGGGGGGGGGGGGGTGCTTGACTTGTATATATCTAAATATTAGATATCCTACAGCAGACAGGCCGCTCTCTGACACTGGTCAGCTTTGTGCTGTTCTCCTCCAGCACTCTGCGTCATGACAAACGCTGATGCTCGCTATCTTCAACGCGGGGTAATATGTCTGTCCCCTCGCTCCTCGTCAAAACCCGGCACAGAGACGGAGAGATTGAGACGGAGCAGATGGGGGAAGAGTCCCGGGGACAGAGCGGGTAAATGTGGGGTGGACCTCCGGCCCCAGCAGGGGTCCGAGAGAGCGCCGCGACAGTGCCGAATCTCCGTCTGCTCCTCCTGTGCATATTATCCAATTTGGGTCATTTTTCGGGGTCCTGGAACGGCGAGTGCTTTGATTTCCTGCCCTGTGTGGCGGCCACAGCTGGGGGTCTGGTGCTGCAAAGTCGGGCCTCCCCAGGGAAATTGTCCTTTTTTGGCACGTAAAACCCAGCTCTTGCTAATGTGGTGCGATGCCGGATTGCGCTGTGTTGGGCTGTGTTGAGCTGCATTGTGCTTGTATTGATATCTGATTGGGCCCTAAAGGATATCTGTAGTACTGCTGGAACGCACAACAATTTTACGATTCCCAGTTCTTGGCTGTTGGTATAAATTTTTTTTCTCTGCTTTTGACTGTGTGTGGAGCTATCTTTTTGCCATAGGCCTGCCGCCAAACTTCACGTGAGAGGGGGAGCCATAGTTGATTGACAGAAGGAGTTTTGCCACTCCTGCTGCAGGGGGAATAAAATAGGGTTAGCACAGACTGTGCCAAAGCACAACTAAGCAACAAGGCTCCATTTGCTCATGTGCCTTGTTTACTTCTGATTTGGCACCAGTAAGTGGAAATGCCACTATCTGTCCATACCGTAATTTACCAACCCTGCACTGTTTCAGCAGGGCACCGCAGGTGGGAGTGGGCGGATCAGAAAGTAGGAGAACGGGTCGGGGAACGGGGCAGATTCAGGGGGGGTGGGCGGCGGGTTTGGAGGGTGGGAGAGAACCGCGGCGGTTCTGCATTTGGGGATCCTGGGATGATTTATCCTGGGCGGGATGGCACGCGATGGAGAGGCGCATTTTAAAACGTTGATTTAATATGCTAAAATGATTACTCACCGCGCTTTTCCTTGCCCACACTCGTTCATGTTGCGGCAAACATCTATCACGCTGACCGCGCTTTGTTTTTAATCATCCGTCTGCAACCTCTGGAGTGAAACAATGGCCTTGGTGATGAATCGCGCCCCGAATCTCTTAATGAAATTTCTTAATCCATTGCCAAATGATGAAACATCTCGCCTTTAACTGACACACATCATTTGTTAAAGATACTGTAATGAGAATTAATAAAGCAGAAAGGCATAAACAAATCACCAGTCGCTTCGCTATCACATGTGCTTCAGCCATGTAGACGCCGGTCCAATGTTTCCCCCATGTATTTTGCAATGAAACTTTGGCACATCATAGATTAATTCTATACTTTTTCTGTTATTGCCATTTTTTTAAAAATTCTTATACATTGTTTTTTATATCTGAAAGGTCACTTACGATTCTTCATAACAAATGAGTAAAAATGAAAGCCACCAAGACCTCTGTTAGTTTATTTGCGCCAAAAGTCCCAACGCTGTAAGAGACAGAAAATCACAGTTGAAGAATAATGATTCAAAAAGTCATGTTTTGAATAAAGCTTATGCCATCCATCGCAGCTTAATTTGCAGGTCTGTAACCGATAGATACTGGTGTCTTCGATGTGAAGCGGATATAACGATTACAGCTGTGCACAAATGCATCGACTTCCCTGGCAAAAGCGACCTGCTGGCCCTCTGTTGGTGACTCGCGGGCGTGTCTCCAGAAGCACTTTTACTTCAGGGCGTCAGCACCTGCCGTACCTGGCGCTGTTGCCATGGAGCCATGACTAGGACAGCCGCTTATGCAGTGTAATTACTGTAGATACATCACGCAGCCTGAGTGTGCTTAAAAGCTAGAGTGACACAAGGCAAATTGCTTGCAAGCATTATAAGAGAGGGTCCCAGGTGTGCAACCCCCCCTCCCCCCAAAAAAAATAAATAAAAATAAAACAATAGATTCTATTTCTGTGCATAACTGACTGGAACAATGCTGGCTGTAGTAGGAGACTGTAGCTGTCATGAAAACAGGATACAGAGACAAATTAGAGCTAATGAATATGAATATTAAATATTCTCACATCCAAGAGTGAACTTAACTCACGGTTTCACTGGCAGCCTGCGGCAGTTGTTTATTTTAAAATTTGATTCATTTTAAAATTCTGTGTTAATAGCATTGTTTGACACCATAAAAAAATGAAAGCGAATTCTACCTCTGGAAAGCAGAAAGCTTATTTTAGATTTCAGAGCTAAGCTTTTGTGTTTAGTGTCCATTTAGCATCTGATTAGCTTGTAGTATTCGGCTAGCTGCTTTGGGGTTTGAGGCTGGGCGAGGGCGATGGACAGCGGTGTAGTGCAACTGGGCGTGTAACACTTTGGTTGCGGGTTCGATTCCCAGCTGTGGCGCGGCCATTGTACCCTCCAGCAAGGCACTTAGCCTGAATTGCTGTAGTAAAATATCCAGCTATAAATGGATTCTATGTAAAAATGTCGGTCTAGATAAGAGCGCTAAATGCTGAAACTTGATAATATCAATTGTTTGCTGTTTCCAAGGAAGCCTTCCCAGCTTCACAGACACTGGGACCACGAAAGTAGGCCACCTCGCCCTGTCGAAAACGGGCTGTAGATCTCCACGGAGAGCGAGGGGTACGCACAGAGTGTCAGAGCGTGACACGGGGCTCTGATGCTGAGACGCGCTCAAACAAAAAAAAACTTATTTTGCATCAGAAGTGTAACTGAATCGCAGAGCTTTACGCAATAGGGACAACAGCGAAAGGGACACTCGGATGAATCTCATCGCTTGAAAGCAAATCTTTGCCTCGGAAAAGAAACATTCTTGCGGATGAACCGAAGCGTGCATAAATCTGAGACTGTGATAGTCCTGTGTGCGGATGTCACTGTAACTGTGAACTAAATATACTACGCCTGTGCCAAGAACTGTGCTATTTAACACATTTCTGAGAGATTTCTAATATACTGTAGGTGTGTATGCAAGAACTACACTACTCGTGTCACAAAAAATTATTGCTAGGAATGTTTTCATTAGTCTACTTTGAGATATCAAAACCAAAATCTGTAAGCTTCCTATTTAATTGGGGGAAAAATAAATTTGGCCACAGTTCAATTGGTTCAGATTTACAGTTGCAATTACAATTTATGCCACGTTTTAATTGTACTTTCAACATTCTCTAAAGACCTCTAAATTCAACTCCCATTTGACAGTAATAAACTGGATAGAAGAGATGGCCTGGGGAGATCATGTGGAGCAGTCTATAGGGCGACGTCTCAGCCCTTATATGGGTAAAAAATTAAAAACAAAAAAATTTTTTTTTATTTTTTTTAAGCGGGGCCTTTATTTTTCCCCTGACCGTGTGCCTGTACATCCTGGATCCTTTTCCTGGACTGTAAGATAATGGTAATAATAATAAACTTTACTATTAGAGCGCTTTCAGGCCACAAGTTCAAAGTGCTTTACAATAAATTCGTAAAAACAATAAAAAAGTAAATAAAAGCAAGGACTGGCACAGGATTTAATATATATATATATATATATATATATATATATATATATATATATATATAAAGTTGATGGAAGACAGAACCAATGTCCGGCAGCAGGCATGTTCAAAGCCCTCTGCTTATGAGATCTGCTCATGTGATCGATTCATTCTCTTAAGTCTTCCCTAAAGGTCACAGAAATCCAATCCACTTCAATAGAAAAACCGGGGATCAAAGAGACCCAGGAAAAGAGGGTATGAAAAGAACGGCAACTTCCACTGATAACTGATTGAACATGTCCGCTCATAGTGCATAGCCCTGGGAGGACTCCAGCATGTCCGCTCATAGTGCATAGCACTGGGAGGACTCCAGCATGTCCGCTCATAGTGCATAGCACTGGGAGGACTCCAGCATGTCCGCTCATAGTGCATAGCACTGGGAGGACTCCAGCATGTCCGCTCATAGTGCATAGCACTGGGAGGACTCCAGCATGTCCGCTCATAGTGCATAGCACTGGGAGGACTCCAGCATGTCCGCTCATAGTGCATAGCACTGGGAGGACTCCAGCATGTCCGCTCGTAGTGCATAGCACTGGGAGGACTCCAGCATGTCCGCTCATAGTGCATAGCACTGGGAGGACTCCAGCATGTCCGCTCATAGTGCATAGCCCTGGGAGGACTCCAGCATGTCTGCTCAGAGTCCATAGCCCTGGGAGGACTCCGGCATGTCCGCTCATAGTGCATAGCACTGGGAGGACTCCAGCATGTCCGCTCAGAGTCCATAGCACTGGGAGGACTCCGGCATGTCCGCTCATAGTGCATAGCACTGGGAGGACTCCAGCATGTCCGCTCATAGTGCATAGCACTGGGAGGACTCCAGCATGTCCGCTCATAGTGCATAGCCCTGGGAGGACTCCAGCATGTCTGCTCAGAGTCCATAGCCCTGGGAGGACTCCGGCATGTCCGCTCATAGTGCATAGCACTGGGAGGACTCCAGCATGTCTGCTCATAGTGCATAGCACTGGGAGGACTCCGGCATGTCCGCTCGTAGTGCATTGCACTGGGAGGACTCCGGCATGTCCGCTCAGAGTGCATAGCCCTGGGAGGACTCCAGCATGTCTGCTCAGAGTCCATAGCCCTGGGAGGACTCCGGCATGTCCGCTCATAGTGCATAGCACTGGGAGGACTCCAGCATGTCTGCTCAGAGTCCATAGCACTGGGAGGACTCCGGCATGTCCGCTCATAGTGCATAGCCCTGGGAGGACTCCGGCATGTCCGCTCAGAGTCCATAGCACTGGGAGGACTCCAGCATGTCCGCTCAGAGTCCATAGCACTGGGAGGACTCCAGCATGTCCGCTCAGAGTCCATAGCACTGGGAGGACTCCAGCATGTCCGCTCATAGTGCATAGCCCTGGGAGGACTCCGGCATGTCCGCTCATAGTGCATAGCACTGGGAGGACTCCAGCATGTCTGCTCAGAGTCCATAGCCCTGGGAGGACTCCGGCATGTCCGCTCATAGTGCATTGCACTGGGAGGACTCCGGCATGTCCGCTCAGAGTCCATAGCACTGGGAGGACTCCAGCATGTCCGCTCATAGTGCATAGCACTGGGAGGACTCCGGCATGTCCACTCAGAGTCCAGAGCCGTGGGAGGACTCCAGCATGTCCGCTCAGAGTCCATAGCACTGGGAGGACTCCGGCATATCGGAGTTATTGTGGCAGTGGTCTGCGTCTCTCATGAATTATGATAAGTTTAATAGTCACGGGAGGTTTGCTTCCCCCCCTTAGTTTCCACTCCTTTTGTTATTTCTGTCTCATACTTAATTATATCAGTGTTCCCTCAGCTCTGGGCGATCACGTGACCAGACGCTGTGGCTGATTTGAGCCCGACCCAGCTAATATCTATTCCCATAACTGAAGTACACAGTAAATTCACAGTAAAATGTCCAGTGTTAATTCAACAATCGCAGTGTACATATGAGCCTACTCTGGTCAGATTAGGCTCATATGTACTCTGTTAGAGTTGAATTAGCACTGGACATTTTACTGTGTAGTATGTGTGGGAATAAACAACAAGGTTTGCTTTGCTGGTCGCTTTGTCTGTATTGATGGATGGGTCCCATAACCCAATGCTTGAGTTTCAGCCTTTCTCTTTATATTAAGGGTTGAAATCTCTTGAGTAGGGGCTGGGGTGAGGACGCTGGACGTATATATACTTGGAGGGGGGTGGGGGTGGGGGGGGGTATTGTTTCCGAGGGGTATGGCTGTCCCTGCACCCCAGTATTCTCTGCGGTCGGCAGCAGTGGTGTCGGTTCATTGGCCATTTCTGTGTTGTTTCCAGGTGTCTGTCTCAGTCACTCTAACTTTACACTCCCTTTCCCTAATCTTAAGAAATGCTCATCCTCCTGTTTTCCTGTCGACCTGTTTTCCTCTCTCCATTCTTCTTCCCCCCCCCCCTCTCTCTCTCGCTCTCTTCCTCGCCCTCAAACAATAAAACATTTACGCTGACACCTTCATTTTTACCCCTCATCTCTCGCCGTCTTGTGAAGGTAGCGGCGCACAGCCGCCAGAGATTTGATTCTGTAGTTCGCTTTTTGAGTTATGTTGGGTAGGAACGCCGTTCCGACTCAAATTGAAAGATTTATTGGGGGAGAGAGGTGGACTCTGATGGAGAGTTACACCGCATGCTTCCTCTGCCGACAGCTAAAGCCTCATCTTTCTTATTTAGCCCGGTGAGCCAGAAGGCCGAGTCCTGAACTAAACTGCCGCATGCCGGCCTCTCTAACGTCCGTAACCAATGGGTAGAGAGACGGGACAGGGCTGCGGGAGGAGCGAACTCGTACAGACGTGAACGCACGGCGCAGTCTGGACGCAGGGCTTTGTGCTGCCTCAGCATCTCGGCCAAGCCTCGCCCAGCCTGCTTTAACGACACCAGAGCTTCCCCGCTCTCCCCCGGACTCCCCCTCATACCGCTTTATGGGCCATCGGTCAGCGTATCGGAGCCTGTCAGTGCCCGCGCATTGGCACCAAGGGCGGTTTTATTAAGCCTTATCATCAAGCTGTACGAGGGTGTATAAACGCAGGCTATTTCTCTCTCCCCCTCTCTATCTCTATCACCCTAAACCCTGTGTCTTTCACCTCTCTCTCTCTCTCTCTCTCTCTCTCTCTCTCTCACTCTCACACTCCACACACACACACACACACACACACACACACACACACACACACCCTCTCTCCATTTCATACCTCTTGTTCATTCTCTCCTCACTCTTTCTGGCTCAGATTTTCAATGTCAGTTTGCATTGTTGGCAGGACAAACATACATTGCCTAAGTATAAGTATATAAGGTAAAGCATGCCTCTCTTTATTACCCAGTTAGCATGTACGCTAAATGGCACTTTTTACTTCAGTCTCACTTTTACGATGGCATGTATGCCGTTCTGCCCCCATCTAATTCAGAACTCGGGCAGTTCACAGCTTCATGCTATCCATAAACTGAGCCTCCAGCACTACCTGCAGACAGGCCAATCTATGCCCTTCAATGGTGTTCTCATCAGTCTAGAGGAAGGCATGCAGCTAGCCGTAGCCTCGCAAAGCTACTGCATCTTTGCACGCTTATCTTTTTCATTTTTCATTGTTTTAGCCCAAGCCAAAACCAAATTGCTTCTTTTCCCAGATAATTTTATTGATGGTAAATTAAATTGAAAAAAATAAAAATAAAAACCCTTGACGTTTTCCCACGGAATGCATCCGTGACTGGTTTTGGTGACACCATGAAGGGTGGCTCCTTTTTTGGGCGACAGACTTTAATGTCCACACACACTTCAAAGGGCACATGTGGGCGAACCTCTCTAAAATCTACCAACTACGTGACTAAGGTTGATTGAATCTCCTGTACCAGTTCAGTAGACTTTCTGTACGCGTGTGTGTTATGCATATTTTAAAATTTCCACTCTGTGTGAAATAATCACAACCCTCTCCAGTCTGTACACCCGCAGCATTAAAATGCTACTTGTATCACATTCTGTTCTCATATTCATATTAATAACATAACAGAAATAATAAAATAACACATTTCAATAACGTATAAATACCTCACACCTGTTTCTCGTCCCCAGGTTTGCGATTCAAGTAAAACATGAAAATATCAGTATCCAATAGCTGTGGATTTCTTGCAAGTAGACGCTCATTTTGCATATAATTTGAAAACACTTCCTCTCAAAATTTTTAATCGCAACAACCCCCAACAACCCCCCACCCACTCATAAGCTCACAGGATTATAAATGTCACTTGTATCACACTTGTCTAATACTACGGTTTATTTGAAGGCAGGCTCTACTTTTTGTACAGTAATATTTCCTGCTATCAGTAATAACACATAAATATCACACGCCTGTTTTGATATTATACCCAGCTTTGAGATTCAAGTAAAACATGGAAACTGACATTTACACTTTATTTGATCTTTAAAGTGTCTTTGCCGGAGGTGAATCTGCTGTGGCGAATATAGCGGTGATACAGCGGTTTGTTAAATCCATCACGGGTTCCTACCAGAGAGCCGAGATAAGGGGAGGAACACATTATCTTATATAATTGTCCTGATTAACAAACATGAATATTTGAAATAATTATCCTTTAGCAGGTTATTCTTTGGTTTTCTACTTGATTGAAATTGACGGGCACTCATTTAAGGGCAAAAAAAAAAATGAAAATACAAAAAGGTTTCAAGCTAAAGACCGATCACTGATTACATTGTTTTACACTTGATAACTTATTATTATGACAATCATTGTAATCATTTTAGATATTGTGGGGTGCACATAGGGTGGATTTAATTTTTGTTTAGAGAAAGCTGTGTGTGCGTGCGTGCGTGCGTGCGTGTGTATAAATATAGGTAGAAAATAATATCCCTTAAAAACATGTAATTTTTGTGACTAGAAAGTGTGACATCAGAAAAAATCATTTTCACGGCGCTCATCTTATGCATGACCACCTTTCTGATGATATCGAGTTCCACAAACTTCTCAAGGACAAAAGAGAGAGAGGAACAAAAGGGAAAGGAGAAGCTACGCATTCCATATGAAGGAGGAAAAAAAAAAACAAGGAGTTTATCGCACCGATTTCAAAGCCCCTATCTCTTATCCTTGTGCTTTTTCAGACGGCTATACCATACAGTACGCTCTAATATATGCAGCTCCATCCCCACTGTCTCACTCTTTGGCATGCTCTCTTTAGTTTGCTTTGTTTCCCAGCAGCACCAATGTCTGCCATCAAAAATTAACTGTTGGCACTTTTTCTTTATTTGATGTCTCGAGGTTTAGCCATTGCGAGAAAGAAAAAAAAAAAAAAGGTGAGGACATTTCCCTTGCAAACAGAAGAGCCTTACGGTGATAATCCCAGCACAAAGGCGCTGGCTCGCTCGCGGAACAGCGCCGTGTTTCTTGCATCAAGCAAAGCGAGATAAAAGGAGGAAGGGACATTGTGTAATGGCACTCTGGGAGTTGTTGTTCCTCTGATTTCTATATTGCTTTACAACGAGCCGCAGAAGACTATAAAATAAACGGCACTCTTGGAGACTGTTTTGCGTGGTGTACAGTTACGGCTTCAGACGGGCCTAGACTTATCTTGCACTTGGGGGAGTAGCAAACGTGCCACGTTTAATTATTTTTTTTTGCTCTATTTTAATTTATCATAATATTTTCATTTTAAAGATAAAAGATGAAGCTTTCATCTTAAGCACGGGGATCACGGTGGTTGTACGTGATGTTTTTTAGCGCGGTCAAAAATGTGTGTCTTGCGTGAGGGTCGGGGGGGGCTTGGGTGGCTGGCTGGGAATTGACGAGTGTATAGAAAGCCTGAGGGGGTCAATCTCTGGCCGTTCTGATGTGAGTCTCCTGGGTCAGCTAACTGTGAGTCGTGCCTTAGAATGGTGTTGCTGTTTATGGGGGGGGGGGGGGGGGCGAGCCTTGGATACGGTTGCAATTTTCAAGCCTTTCCTACCTACCTTTTCCCCCTCCCCTGTCACGTGGGGGGGGGGGGGGGGGGGTGCATACAGAATTCTGGAATGCTACAGTCCTGCGTTGGGGGGGGGGGGGGGGGTTATTGCTGAGCACGAGAACCTCTCTATCAGATTGTGTAGCCTTAGTGAGCACAATATGTTGGCATTCCAGAATTCTGGAATGCTACAGTCCTGCGTTGGGGGGGGGGGGGGGGGGGGTTATTGCTGAGCACGAGAACCTCTCTATCAGATTGCGTAGCCTTAGTGAGCACAATATGTTGGCATTCCAGAATTCTGGAATGCTACAGTCCTGCGTTGATGGGGGGGGTTATTGCTGAGCACGAGAACCTCTTTATCAGATTGAATAGCCTTAGTGAGCTTCTGTTTTAATCTGCTGAAATCATTAAGCCAAATTGCTGTGGATTTTAACAGATTGAAGCGACAGGCAGCAGCGTGCTGACCTGGAAAGATTCTCCGGTGCCACACATTAGGGGTTCTCAAATCTGAAACAAGACCGTCTGCCTCTAAACAGAGAATCACACTGTTTGATTAATATGAATGCATTTGCGTTTTGGGTTTGTAAATGGGCGCGATTTGCTCAGAGCAGAGCAATGAATGCCATTGTGGGGACTAAAGAGCCGCATTGTGAATCTTACTGTGAAATCTCTGAATGACCTTGAAGGGACCGTGTGTGTGTGTGTGTGTGCGTGCGTGCGTGCGTGCGTGCGTGCGTGCGTGCGTGCGTGCGTGCGTGCGTGCGTGCGTGCGCGCGCGCGTCAGTGGCACTGCATGCAGTGAGAGTCACAGCACCATTGTTATGGATTTGAGCCTTTAACGACAGCCCAAGACATTCCCACATTCACACCCACCGTGACAAAAGACTGACAACCTGCTCCTGCGAGCTGTCCACAAGCGTGTGCAAAGGATGGCATTAGAACGCCGCACGCTCACACAGAGACTGTCACGGCTGTTCTTCAATAGGCCAGCCCTTGGAGGCCATCAGGCAGTGTGGAGGCCCAGCCAGGAAAAGGAAGGTTTTTGGTGAAGAAGGAGACCCTGCCACATCTCCCGCTACAGCTATATTCAAATTGCCAGGATCAAGGAAAGCAGTCCAGTGAAGTCAACACCCACCCCCACCAACCGCAAACCCAGGCAGACCTCGGAACGCAGGAGGGTAATGCAGAACAGCTGGCTGCCCCGCGTTACCGTTTTAAAAAAGTAACTTAAAAAAATCCTCTTATTGTTGGGTGCCGCGGTGGCGCAGCAGTAAAAGCGCTGACACCAAGGATCAGAGAGTCCTGCCAGATCGGAGTGGCCGGTGCCTTGAGGGAGCGGCAGTTGGCGGCCCGGGTTGGGGGGGGGGCGGTGTGGACTCGGCGAGGAGGAGCTTTGAAGAGTCACGCCCTGAAGAGCACAGCAAAAAAACAAATCTTAACAACCCTTTTGATCTCATATTTAGACTTTAGAATCTTATTTCTGTTTCTTTTTTGCTAAATAAAAAATCTGCCAGTGGGGTGAGATATTTTTACTCATGTCAAGATTTGCCAGTGGTGTAAGATAATTTCACTTGTCAAGTAAAAAGTAACTTAAAACAAGCTAATATTTTCCACTTTTGAGGAAAATAAATATGATTTTATTACAAGACTAAAACACTTGTTCAGACAGACATATTTTGCAGTGAGAACGTGGCGCCCTCCTCCCTACTACCGGCTGACAAGGTTGTGTAGCGGCAAATTCTCAAGCGGTTACTACACGGGCAATTGAATAGCATAGGGTACAATTGGTTACCAAATTGGGAGAAAAACGGGAAAAATCAGACTTTTTTTATTTTAAATCCTCTTATTGTTATTGAAGTATGGGTTCGCCACTGCTGGCACATCTCTGGGATTGAGCGGTTACGTTGCTCTTATATCCAGCTTAATTACTATTTGATTAACGTGAATAGGATTAGCATGGCCTTACTCCGAGCCATAACAGATCCTTCCAGGTCCAGTCTTTCCTGTGGACATTGCAATGTGTGTGTGTGTGTGTGTGTGTGTGTGTGTGTGTGTGTGTGTGTGTGTGTGTGTGTGTGTGTGTGTGTGTGTGTGTGTGTGTGTGTGTGTGTGTGTGTGTGTGTGTGTGTGTGTGTGTGTGTGTGTGTGTGTGTGTGTGTGCACTGTATCTACAGTATATCTCATTACCCATTTTGTGCAAGTGCATAATAATGGCCATTAACGAGTGTGCATTAGCACATTGTCTGAAGTCAGTCCCAAGCCTGCCGATGCTCCCTGTTTGCTGGCTTTTGTGCGAGCCCAGTTCTTAATTAATCAGGTTTTATTGAGCTGCTAATTTAATACAGATCTGGATGGCAGCTATCTGCTGGCATTTCTTTGTGATAGAAAAGTATGGCTCATAGAAAGGCTGAGAAAATGAAGGCATTTCTTCTGCCTAAGTTGCGTTCATGTACGCCCCTTAAATCGGTGATAAAGATTTGTATTCAGTATAATTGGTCAAGATGAATGCATTTAATTCTACGATTAATATGTTCAATTAACTGTTTTTAAGGCCTGGAACAGTCCATTCAGTGACTAATTGAGATTAATGGAGTCTGCGGCCACAGTTTGTTCAAGGGGTAGATATTAACAAGTGAAAACATGTTGAATAAACACTTTAACTTGTGCAAACTCACTTTTGTCATACAGAAGCTGCAGATTATAACTGATGAGTTGAAATGTTAAATAATGCAGGTCAGCGCTCGGATAACAGGCCTTATCAAACCTGCAGATTAAAAAAAAAAAAAACCTGACGGAGCGAAGATCGGCACACACAGTGAGTCCTCTGGACCAGGAGAGGCACAGCTAATGGTTTCTCTTAGATAATATGCAAATCCATCCTTTAATACAGGTATTTATTTATTTATATGCACGTGCAGTGAAGTCACCTCTGGGGAAAACCAGGGTTAAAAGTCATGCTAATCTTTGTGTTAATTGAATCATTTTCACAGGCCGCTCTAGCTGGCACACAAGGTCAGCACATCTCTGTCTCTGTCTCTCTCTCTCTCTCTCTCTCTCTGTGTCTCTCTCTCTCTCTGCTGGTGTGCATTTAACGCCCTAGGGTGTTGAGATGAGACCACATTGTCATATCGACACTGTAGGTTTTTTAAATGTACACCGCCAGTTTTACTGTGCGTGTTGCTAAAACATTAAAATAGTGACATTAACAACATGTTCCCTTCCTATACACACGGTCACACAACCTTGAAGAAGAGAAGGGATAGTTTAAACAAAACAAGCACACCCACTCTGTACCGTACATTGAAACCAGAAGTGTAGGGTTAGGACGGTATACATCATAAAGATGGAGGTTTGTTTTGTTTTTCGGTTCGTTGTTTTTCCGTGCTTCAAACTCAGTAGTATATTTAGCGTAGAATAGCTTGTTTTGTTATTTGTTCTGAGTGTTTCACTGACGGTTGTGCTGTGAAAAAGGAGTCTGAGCATTTGGAGATGAGGCTGATGGGATAGATATGGGTGGGGTTTTTTTATATGCCCGCACAATTAATCCAGACAGGATTCCCCGTGACTCTGGCATGGCTGGGATCTGATCCCGGTGGCCATCAAATCTGTTGAACATTGATGTCCCCTCCGCTCACACACACACCCCCTCATTACCATTTCAGATGTCAGCGCAATGTTGGCTAATGCAGACGGGGGGTGTGTGTGTTTTGGGGGGGTGGGGGGGGGGGGGGGTGGTATTGGTTATTGGTTTCTCTTCAGATCATCATAATTTAACCTTTTTATAAAGATGTCAATCCAGAGGTCATGAGTATTGGCACATTTTTTCATTACAGGAAAAAAATAATAAATAAAATACCTGCAAAGACAAAAAAAAAAAAGTTTTTAGCTTGTGCCTGTTACTTGATGCTTCCGGGATTTTAGTGATCCGTTTCTTTCTGTGTATTATAAGATGCAACTGATCTTTATGGAAAGTGTTCATACTATTTGTACTGTTTCTCTCTCTCTCGTTAATACTTTTTTTGGTTATTTTAATGTTTTATAAAAACATCTTCATAAAATGTGAAGATATGCAACATAGCTCAGCTTAGTCACAAATCAACACTTGCAGCTCATTAGCCAGCTGGTCAGTACCTCCTTTGGACATGACAGCGCTATATTAAAGCATTTGATTGTGAGATTGTTGTGTTTAATGTGAAAAGTTTGTTGTCATTGTGGTTAGTGGTAGTGGTGGGACAGCCTTAATTGACAACAACCAAAACAGAGAAACACTATGAACATAACATTAAATAAGAATGACAAGAACAAAATGTTTTTGTTCATTTTTCATTTTTTGTTATTTTTTTACGGATTCAGTGGATTGTCTCTTGTGGGAAAATCCAGTCTAATTTAGGTATTTTCCACTTATGAGTCATGTGATTCAGTATCAGTCTAGTGGTTCATAGCTCAGGGGGATTACTGCATACATATTTATCTTCACAAAGATATAATAACTAAATACATTCATAAATGTGCAGGACAGACACTGATAACTCTCAAAGAGAGCTTATATCTAATCTGAGCTGTTTTTCCCAATATGGGTAGCCTGTATTCCTCATATTTTGCCTATATTAATGAAATAACCGCACACAATAGCCATATCTCAGGCATCAAGGGTGTGAGTCACAATGGGTATTTTTCACCAAAGGTGACATAAGTCAGGTGATGTACTGACCAACCAGAATGTATTTTATAGTGTCATACGTGGAAAGTTCCTCTATAGCTTTCTATCTCAGAATTGATTGCTTTTGTAATTGTCCATATCGAATAAATCCAGTTCAACACATCCCTCCCCACTAGCAACATATGTGCTGAGATTTTAACCCCCATTTCTAATTATTTATCTTTCTCCATTTCAATGCAAGAACAACTTATTTAAAGAAAGGAATACTCCGATAATTAAAGGGAGCACATTAATTAAGTCGCAAGAGCGCATTAGAAGCCTTGGAATTGATGAATTACAGGAGAAGGTACATAATACCTGCTCCGTTCTGCTGATTCAGATAGCGCACTCCAAGGGGGAACGTTTGCGCTGCGGTGATAAATTTATCACCGGGTAAGTGAGCTGGACTTTGGTAAGATCCGGAGCCGGAGTCAGAGTCAGACCCGGAGCCGGGACCTCCTTTCTGCACGCAGTGTGCGAAGGAAATGTGTTGCCAGGGCAACACGGTTCTCACTTTCAGTTCCGGCTCTTGTGGAACTCCGGCTCACTTTTCCCGTGATTAATTTATCAGGCCCTGGTTAATCTATCCCAGTGCGCTCAGTTTAGTTTGAACGCAACAAAGAAGAAGGATGCGGTCTGACTGTTTTAGCAGAGACATGAGATGCTGAGGTTCCTCAACAGAGACCATGATAAGTCTGCAGTAACACATCTTTTCTTTTTTTTTAATAATGGGTCGAAGGCATTTTGCTTATTGTTTAATTGTTCCATATTCATCACAGTACTAATTTACTTTCCCTGAGAGCAGATTTTGGCAGAAGCCAAGCCCCGGACAGAGGCTTAGAGAAGGAGGCCGTTTAAAGGCACGCTGATGTGTGCGATTGTTTTGTTGTCTTTTGCACGTATCTTTGGTTTGTTTACACCCAGATTTTCATCATTGGACAGGATGTTGTTACTGATTGACAGTAGCTTGTGGTTCAGCGCTCTCTCTCTCACCTGTATTTGTGATGAATAATTGCTCATATTGTTTGCTGGGTATTTTCAGGTCCACGACAGAACCATGTTCTGAATTTGAGCTGGCGGAGGTTTTCCACGGTGCGAACATTACCTTTTAGTCAAAGAGACGGGAAATGGTGGTAAAATTATGGCAGTAGAAAATCCTTTCAAGGAGATCATGCCTGACCCTTTTATAGCATTTTAGCTCAGGTTTTTATTATTCCTTCCCATGACACACATTTGTGTGCATGTGTGTGTGTGTGCGGGTGTATGTGTGTATGTGTGTCTGTGTGTGTGTGTGTGTGTGTGTGTGTGTGTGTGTGAGCACGCCTGTGTGTGTGTGTGTGTGTGTGTGTGTGTGTGTGTGTTTACCGAGGCAGAGACGGAGATAGAGAGACATACAGTGCTCTCCACAATTATTGGCACCCCTGGTAAAGATGAGTAAAAAGGGTTATAAAAAATTCACCGTTTGGGGAATTAGCTTAATCTCACACTGAAAAAATGAGAAAAATCCAACCTAGGAAATTTATTCTGAGAAAAAAAAATCTCATCAAGAAATAATTATTTTTAACAAAACCACATGTGCCACAATTATTGGCACCCTTCATTTAATACTTTGTACAACCTCCCTTTGTCAATAAAACAGCACTGAGTCTTCTCCCGTAACATCTAATAAGTTTGGAGAATACAGAGCAAGGAATCTGAGACCATTCCTCTTTACAGAATCTCTCCAGATCATCTAGAGTCCTAGGTCCTCTCTTGTGCATTCTCCTCCCTTATGGAAATGTAATATACTGCAGTATATTTTAAATATATTGTGAAGATAATTTTGATATATTTACAATATACTGCAGCATATTCTTTTACCATAGGGGCTCTTCAGCTCAGCCCACAGGTTTTCAATGGGGTTTAGGCCAGGGGACTGAGATGGCCATGGCAGAAGCTTGATTTTGTGTTCAGTTAACCATTTTTATGTTGATTTGGACGTATTTTTTGGATCATTGTCCTGCTGGAAGATCCAACGATGACCCAGTTTTACTTTCCTGGCAGAGGCAGCCAGATTCAGATTTAAAATTATGGTATTTCATGGAGTTCATGATGCCATGTACCCTAACAAGGTTCCCAGGGCCTTTGGAGGAAAAACAGCCCCACAACATCACGGAATCTTCACCATACTTAACAGTGAGGATCAGGTTATTTTCGGTACAGCCATCCTTCTTTTTACGCCAAACCAACCTTGAGTGTTGGTTGCTGAAAAGCTCAATTTTCGTTTCATCTGACCATAGAACACTGTTCCAGTCAAAGTTCCAGTAGCGTTTAGCAAACTCCAGGCACTTACGCTTGTGGTGAAATCACAGGAAAGGCTTTTTTCTGGCATGGCTTCCAAATAATTTGTTGGTATGGAAGTGACGTCTAATGGTAGTTTTGGAGACTTGATGAGCCCAAGATGCTACTTTCCTCTGTAATTCTCCAACAGTGATCCTTGGGGATTTTTTTTTGCCTCTCTTACCATCCTCCTCACTGTGCGTTAGGGCAAAATAAACTTGGGTCCTCTTCCAGGCAAGTTTGTAACAGTTCCAGTTGCTTTGAACTTAAGTATTGCCATAACGGTAGATATGGGCATTTTCAGGTGAGTCGCCTTTTTTTTTTGCCATTCCCTGACTTATGAAGCTCAACACACTTTTCCCTCATTTGATTTGTATGTTCTCTTATCTTTCCCATGTTGATGTAACTCATGCTGCTCGTTTTGATAATATTGACAAATTGTATATTCGGGATAATATTGTTTGTGGTCATCACCATGGAGACGCATTCACACCATATGCACGGGAATGTCCATTGGATCTGCAGCTACAAAGTTTACCATCGGTCTTCACCGGAGTTGAAGATGTCGGGACTGATAGGACTGCAGGCAATCTTCAAAAGGCCACCAGGGAAGGGGAAGGAGACGATAATGCGTGGGAGGAGTGAGGCGACGAGTGGAAAGGCTGATGCAGTTTGGTGTTCCGTGTTGACAGTGGACTGCTTGTATGGAGGAAAGTTGTGGAGGCGGAGTTTGTGAGTTGGACTGCTTGATAACACTGGACACGGGACAGCGGGGGCTATTTTTAATCATGGTGTTTGGCTGTAGGCTATTAAAATTTAATTCACTTAATTAGTTTGATTAATGCAATGATTATATTGAATGTCTTTGTTTGATATGTTTGTTTGTGTGTTGTGGGTCTGCCCCACTACTGTCTATGTCTTTTTTGTTGTTGCTGGTGGCTACAACTGAAGTTCCCTAGCGGGAAAATAAAAGTTATTCTATTCTATTCTATGTATGAATAAGGGAATATGGCCTCTGTGTCACCTCATATTTATACCCCAGTGAAACAGGAAGGCATGGGTTACTGCTTGAAAGTTTCTAAGCACTCTGATCAACTTTAAAAAGTAAAATATAAATGGAAAAAATGCTTCAGTTACATTTTGTTCATAAAAATTTCTAGGGGTGCCAATCATTTTGTTAAAAATAATTATTTCTTGATGAGGGATTTTTTTTCTCAGAATAAATTTACTTCAATTAAAGGCTGTATTTTTCTAATTTTTTCAGTGTGAGATTAAGATAATTCACCAAAAGGTGAATTTTTTATAACCCTTTTTACTCATCTTTACCAGGAGTGCCGATAATTGTGGAGTGCACTGTATATATACATTCTCAAGCCCATTGCTTTGCGGTGCATGCGTGTATGAGTGTTTGTGTGCACGCGTGTGTGCATGCGTGTATGCGTGTGTGAGTGTGTGTGCACGCCTGCGTGTGTACAGAGATGGAGACAGAGAGACGTATATATACATTCTCGGGCCCATTGCTATGCGGTGCATGCATGTCTGAATTCCTCTTTAGCAGAGACGATTGTTGTCCCTTCATTCACTCTGCCCTGATTATGTCCACACTTCCATATTATGGATTTAATAGAAAGATGGAGATTTAAGGCCAGCCGCACATATCAAATGGAGGAGAGCTTCCTTCATTGGGCATCGGGCCTTTTCTTTCAGATTCCATTACCCTAATCAATAACCTGCATTAAAGGGGAAAAGTCGCCCTCAGACACTAGGTGCAGGTGTCTCCAAGAATCAAAGACAGAGTATCACAGAGGAGCAAAGAAGTGATCTGTCTCCTGGTTTCATATAAATCATTATCTTAAGGGCTCGCGACAGACGTGCCTCACACATGCTCACGCCCACCTAGGATTTACTGCATCGCCGCGGCGAGCTGCCGAAGCAAAACGTGGCGCAAAAGCAAAAGCGCTCCGTAATGGATGTCGGCCCAGAGAAAGACGGGCGACATCAGAGCAGGTCACTAATTGACTGACGAACTGATTGATGGCCATCTTGTTTTACACAGGATCAGGGTTTTGAAAGCTGCATTCGTCAACAGAGTGTTGGCTCACCATTAAGCAAACAGGCCTGTCAAAGATGCCGTTGTTGTCCCAGCTCCGTTTTCAGAACGGGAGGTGGGTTGGAAACCCGAGAGGAAGCGGTAGGTCAGACGGTCGTATCGGTTCGCCCTGGCCGCCTTTTAAAAAGTCAGACCCAGCGTCAATATCCCGGTAAAGCTTTTTCCTATTGGTGGGTTTCTGCTGAAATAGCGCCCCACTGATGTTTCTTTCCCCACAGGACTTCTGTGGTAGTCACAATTTCCTGTGGTGGTGCAGTCGCATTTGTTTGTTTCCCCTTTTTCTTTTTCTGCCCAGTTTGGAGTTGCCAATCGCGTCTCTTCAGTCACCACTGCGCCACCTTCGCCCGCATACCACGGGCACTTTAGCTGTGGTACGTGCACTTTGCCTGCGGGCCAGTGACTGTTTCACACCCTACAGCAGGGGTCTGCAGCCCTTGTCCTGCAGAGCCACATGACCTGCTGCTTTTCATTGTAGCTCTCTTACTCTTAATGAATCGATTAAAAGCAGTCGATTACACATTTAACCCACTTCACCTGGTTACTTGGGTCTGAATTGGGAGCTGATTCTAAGGTGAAAACACAAAAAAAAAAACGGCAGAGCTTGTGGCTCTCCTGGACCAGGGCTGCAGTAGGGTGTGAAACTCTCAGTGCAGAACTGCCCTACAGGTTACACAGGACTACAGGACAGACGGTGACTGTTTCACACCCTACTGGTCACACAGGACGACAGGAGAGCCAGCGACTGTTTTACACCCTAATGTACTGCAGGAGTGAGCTAGTGTCGATCGAAGGAGAGTAGTCAGAGGAACCCTGGGACCCACTGTACCGCTCACAGGATGAGGCCCGTTGTGTTTCACCGGGTCACAGTCAGCTGATGACACCATTACCAGCTGAGCCACTCAGGAGTTAGTTGTCATTCTGTTTCCAATTCCCATCTTTGTGGATATAGAACATAGATTAGTATTACATATTCAGGAGTTCAGTAAGCGGACGTGATAAAAACTCTGGTCGGGGGATTCTGCGGTTTTGGTGCAAGACGGGGGGCATGTACTCGAGGCAGAGATGCTCGGGGTGTTCAAGACCAGGATCCATGTAGTGCTCTTGACTGTAGGTAAAATGAGAATCAAAGGTGGGCTGAATGGTCTGATTTCATCATTATATTTTTCTCTGCTCTTGTTCAAAAATAAATACGTGAATAAATAATAGAAATGTTGAAAATTTGAAAAAGGAAAAAATTCTGAGATTAAAAAAATAAACACAATAAAAATTCGGTAGGCAGCTTCACTCCATTCTCAGAGTGGAAGGCTTCCTCATCAGACTCTCCAGGCCATGCCCCACCCACCCCCCTTATCAGCTGTCTCTGGCACTTCAAACTGGGCCTTCGTGTTTTTGGCCTAACCTCAATTTATACGACAATAGCCCAGAACAAAAACCTGCCACTTTGAGCAGAAAGAGAGACCGCGTGCACGTCTAATTTGGGTCAGATTCCGGCAGTATGTTTGACAAGGGAGGCCGGCGCTAAGCGCTAACACAGCTCAGACAGACACAATTAGCTGCCCACCTCCCCCACGCAGGAACAAAGGTGATCCCTAGGAGCGTCCAGCGACATACAAGCTACTCTCTCTCTTTCAATACTTAACGGTAACAAATGGAAGGCCAGTCCCGATTCCGTAAGTGATGTTCTCTCTCTCTCTCTCTATCTCTGTTTAATTCAGCACATTGTACTGCCATTCAATGGAGATGGTACATATTATAATGTGTAAGACGTACAATACATTTTAACCTGTTAATATAAGAGGTAAGTAAGGTGATTCAAATAACATTAAAACAATAACATCCAATTAAATACACAAATTAACAGGCTTTAAGGATAGAAAACCATATACATTATTCAAATTACTCTAATGATTCCCTGTCTCATTTACTCTTTAAGACACACTCCATCTCTGTATGCACACATTACATGAGTTCAGATACACACACACACACACACTTTCATGCTCACCCACAAACACACGCACTTACATATACTCAAACAGATGCAAATGCACGTGCACACACCGGCTCAGTTACATATACGCAAACAGATACACACGCACACCGTTTTAGCTATCGTATTCCCAAGGATTATCTTTAATGCATAACACAACTGTTAACATTTTTTTGTTCTCTCTGCAAAGCTGTAGTTAATTCTGGTATCAACTAGATCATATGTGAAGGTGTATTAATTTAGATTAGATTCTGTGGAAAATACAGAACAATTCATTATTCTCCTACTGTAGAAAAACCACCATTTCCCCACAAGCCAACTCCTCCGGGTCTTCCTTCACCTCCACCACAAGCTGTCATTTCTCTGCTTTTGTTTTTCGCTCTCCATTTTTTTCATTTTTCTCCTGAACGTGTGCAAATATTTGACTGTGCTATCAAAGAGCTCGCAATTCCTTCATCAAATATTGTATTTAACTGGAGCCACTTCTGACATTTTGCCATTTCATTAAGTGATATTTTTAGATATAGTTGTGCTGAGTGTGATTCGTTTTTTTAAATGATTAATTTTATTAATGTTTTGCATTGATTCATACGGGATGCAGGCTATTTAATGCTTGTATCCAGTACATCTAATATGTTAGATGCTAGAGCCAGTTTAATTAATGGTTTCTCTCAAATATACAGTCAAGCATCACAAAACATGGTCTGGTATACTTCAGTAGTTCTGTTGTGTTTATTGGTTGATTTTATTATTTTGCCAATACAAATGTGTGTGAGGTAACTGTGTTTCCCCAGCAACCAGGCATTTTCTCCAGAGTCCTCATTGGCTGTGGTGTAACACGACCTCAGTCAGTCGGAAACACATTGGCATCAAAGGTCAGTGACCAAGAAGGTTGGCTATCTGTCAAAGATTTAATTCTGTCTGATTCTGATTTAATGACCCTCAGTATTGATTGAACCAATCTGATGACTCTTATCAGCTCTGAAATGGCCCAGTGTCTGTACAGCTCGCAGTCTCTCACCCTCCTTCTCAAAGATGGGTTCCCCCAAAATCACCCCGCGCTTCAAATCTGCTACAGGTTCCAAGTTCCGGGTTCGATTCCCTAATGGGGAACTTGAGAAAGGTACTTAACACTTCAGCAAAATATCCAGCTGTCTAAATGGATTATGTGCATAACAATGTAAATTGTGCACGTCACTCTGGATAAGAAGGCTTTATTAATTACTTTATCACATTAGTTTGGCTGCATGATAGAGGTGTCCGGGTGCTGAGTTTGTAACCATTCCCAAATGAGGGCCCTTTTGGAGGGGCCGCCGCCCCAGAGGTCGGATGGCTTCGGCAGTGGAAAGGGATCAAAAGGTGGATTGTGTGACGGAGTCTGCTGAGAGAAAAAGCAATAAGTGAAAATGTTTGACTTTACCTGCATCGTAACAACCTGCCTGACGGTCCCCGTCCCCTAGACATTGGACACTGGAGTTAGCACCCCTAGTCTTCCGAAAAGTGCAATTGAATCTCCTAATGACCGCAGTGAGTCAGGTTTAATGTCTCGAAGGATGGAACCTTCCACAGCCAAGTGCCCCCGTTGCTGTGCTAAGGTATTGGATTTTTTATTTGGATCAGAAGGAAGAGTGCCCTTTACTGGCACAGCAACGCATCGTGGTTTCTGAGGAACTTAGTATCCCAGGAAGTGTCTCATCCTAGTTCTAATCAAGCCCTGGCCTGCTTAGCGTCATCAGTATGACATGAGGAGAGTACCGGGTGGTATGGATGCTTGTCATTAATGTACATAAAGCTCATCTTAAACTTGAATAAATCTCTTATTAAGGTCAATAAACCACATATTAAATGGATACGGTTTTTCTTTTGTTGTTGTATGCTTTCACCATGCGATTCAATTTGAATGCATTTACAAAATAAGATTAGAATACATTATATGACAACAATGAACTTGGTGATTCACACTGGCTCGGCGCTAATGGTATTTTCTCTCCCCCTTAATTCACAATATATGTGACACCGCGAGCAAATTGGATTAAACGATGAGCTGAACCACCCAACTTGTGTTTCTCTGCCCCAGCTAGCTCATTAGTGTGCCAGCACGTTGGGCCTCATTTTCACCAGAGGAATTAATGGCATTCTGTGAGGCTGTTAGACAGTCGACTTTATTTGAGCCCCCCCCCCCCCCCCCCTTTTTTTTTTTTTGGTCTGTAATTCTTCAAAGAGAAAGTGGCGGCTGGTGGGTTGCAAAACTGAGGAGGCAGTACGAGGTTTAACTAGCGGGGTCCGGGGGCATATTCATTTTTGGTGTAATCACTCTAAAATGGTTAGTTTTGGTGACATTTGAGGGGAGGATACAACTTAATTCTACCATTAGTTTGCCAACAAATGCAATATAATACAAGCCAGGTCCTTAAAAGGCAAATAAAATGTAATTTATAAAGTACTGGAATTACATTTTCACTGCAAAAAAGGCCCCAACCTTTGTTTTTACAGAGCTTAATGCTATGTATGTACCTGTTTGTATTTGCTAGAACTTTCATACAACAGTGAAAATTTATAATTGAAATGTATCTCCAATTACTGCTTGGGAACAGGTACAGCCAGAGATTTTGGAAGTGTTAATGCAAACCTATATAACTTGCTGTTACCCACCCCTATTTATTTGAACCAGAACACACAGACAAAGAGCTAAATCAAATTGAAGAGAATGGAAGGAGAACGGAGGCTGACACAGAATGGCAAGACGCTGAGTATCCCGTGTATTCCGGTTCAAATAAATATGAGTGGTCATCAAAGTGAAGAGACTCAACATCCCCGTAATAGTTTGATGAATAATCAGCATTGCAACGTGTTTTCAATTCGGATGTTAGCTTATAAAGGTGAACCACACAGTACTGGAAGCAATACATTTTAGTGTGCGCAGAATACGTAAGTACGATAGCATTAATAGCGATAGGTCCAACTGAATATATTATATATCATTTTGGTTTTATAAAAACATTTTGCACACTCATTTTCACTTACAAATTTCAGGTTTATATAAACTCGACTTGTTTGAGGTAAATTGAACCTGTATCTAAATATGCTCCATTGGACTCCATTGTAAAGCAGAATGGAGCGGTTCCCGGGGTGACCAAAGTTATATTCATTCAACTCAGTATTTAATTTGATCAGTTAAAAACATTTTTTACCACTCTTTTTGTAGAATATTGGCACAATGTGAATATTGGACTTTTATTCTTCATGGCATGCATAGCTATTGCTAACATAATGTGGTTTAAGAGGGTAAATAATCCCTCTAAACAGGAAATGCACCTAGTTTAGAACTATTAACAGCTTGTTAAAATACTGGAATTGCACTTGTGGTTGGAAAGAAAACCAGCAAACACAAGGGGCCCCCAGCACCGAGGTTTAAATTCAAATTAGCTTCAGGGTGACCTCCTAATAGCTCAATGAAATAAACAAATATTATTAACTTGTGAACTCATGAATTGACACATGCTGTAGGCCTATCTCTTTTGCCATCACTTCATGAATTTGGAACTTGGCCCATGTAACATTTCTGTCTAATGAAGTCTATGTTGCTCATTATCATAAAGTTAGAGGTTCAACATTTAATACATTAGTTTTGAGTGTTGCATCTAAATGAAAGTAGTGGTCCTGATTGCTACTAGATGGTGACAATCACTGGTGGTGGTAATCAAACCAGTAGCCTACCTCCCAAGTAGGTCTACCCCCCCCCCCCCCTTTTATTTTCTTTTTCTTTTTCTTTTTCTTCTGTGGTGTAAAATGGCACATTTTCATTTTATTAACGTTACTTGGCGAGTTTGGGCTCATGGAATGGCATGGTTGGGACCACAATACGGAGGTGAAATGGACGGTCTATCAAGTAAATTTCAAAATACAAACAACAAACTAGCATAAATACAGTAATCGAGTTTGATGGTCAGTAACTGACATTTCAAAACGAGACACAATGATTTTAACGTTATCGGTGCCTTTATTGTGTTTTAAAATGTATTTTTAAAGGTACGAGTTATGAAAAAGTCCGAGATTAGGCGCAGCTACACTAAACACAGTCGATGACTCCAAGAGAGAGACAAGCATTATCCTCATAGCTGGCCATCACATCAACAAACGAACTGCATAACTGTGAACTGCCACGTAGGCTGCCCTCTTACGGTTTAATTATTTGTTTGGTGGTTTTTATGCTTAAAGCATTTCCCCCTCGTCAATAACATGCTCCAATACGAATTTGTACCCAAATATTAAGCTTTACCAGTGCACTCGCGTGTTCATTGGATTCTGCATTCTATGTGACAACAATCCAGATTTTTGATGTTAAATCCATGTTTTGTCCATGTCGATGTTCCACTCCGGCACAGAACAGAAGGCAGGCCAGCAGAACAGGCGATTAATCCTTGTTAAACCTGGTCGAAAGTGTGGCAAAACTAGCTAATTTAGCCAGCTAGCAAACGTTAACTTAAAAAAACGTTAGCAATTTAGCTAACGTTAGCGCGCTCGTCCAATTTACCTAATTCTACAGTTGATCTTACTAAATAAAAATAATAACTGATCTAAAATGTGTCTAGGTGCGATAAATAAAAAAATGTTGAATTAAATAATCAATTATTTGAAATTTCATTACGGGTGCGCAACTCGTTAGCACATTTGTATTCAAAACCTGTCTGATTCTATCACTGAATAATCGGTAGCAACCTAACCGCTTAAAATTAGAATTATAGTGGGAGTGACTATTTAATTGACAGTTCTGTTGTTCAATTCACTATAAGTCATGGCATAACTGTTATTTTAGGAAACTATGGCTGTGTCCGAATCAGAGCCCTGTCTTCTGCGCCCTGTCTCCTGTGTACAGTGCACTGGCAGAAGTGTGCTGTTTAATGTGCACTGTTTAGCAGTCTGCGAAAAATATCCGCCATACTATTTTCCAACCACACTGTGCAAGTGTCAAGCAGGTCATAAGACGTCTCAGAAGTGTTGCCATGTCCACGGTTTTACAGCTAAATTGGGATACTGTCAAAGTGCAGTCATGGGTAAAAATGTAAAGTCGCAAAGCATGCACTTATTTTAAAAAGTAAAAACATGATGATTTCTATTTAAAATACGTCGGTTTAGGTTAAAAATTGCCTATAAATTGGGCTAGTTTTGAGTCGCCATTTGGCTGGATAGTCTTATAAGATCTGGCAACCCTGCGAGCCAGTCTTGCGCTGCCATGTCACGTGTTGTTTTTGTAGTATTTGAAGGAAAACGTCAGCAAAGCTGCGCCTCATTTTTTTAAAACGAAGCTAACGTCATATTTATGTGACCAAAATGTTTGTGTACTTCTTGAAAAGTGTGCTCCCGAATGTAGGCTACTCAGCGAAACCCCGGAAGTAAGTGTGTCATCCCGGTGTTTGAAGTATACTGCAATTTGAAAAATTTTCATGTACTCTACGACTTTCTCGCCCTATCTACTCACCAAGGCTACTCAACAGTATGGAAGAGTGCTGATTCGGACACGGCCCATAATTGAGCTAAAGCGCTGCCTCCCCTCACGTGACTTTTCACTATCAAAATGACGACTGAACTTTATTATTTTTTTAAAAGCCAGGAGCCTCCAGGTCTTTGATCAGGGTTGCCAGACTGGGGGATTTTAAAAATTCATGGTGGAATTTTTAAAGAATAAATGTATGGGAGTCAATGATAGATGGGGGATTTTAAAAGGAGGTATGGGGGAAATTATGAGAAAATTGTATGGGACTCAATTGAAGAGGGGGGATTTTCAGAACTTTTTGGGGGGGGGAATTAATTCAGGCATCTGGCAACACTCTCCTCTGAGGCAAATTTGCGATTGGTGCAAGTTTACTCTATTTCCCTTTTCGGCCGATAGAGGTCACTGTTTCCGTCACAATTTAAACTAAAATATGATGCAAAATATTTCCTCTCACTTGTTTTTATTTGTATTTGTTTTATTACTTTGATTGATTATTCTTAATTCACATAAGGAGTTATTTTGAGGAGGCAGTGCTTCCCTTGCCTCCCTGGAGGAGCCCCTGATTAAGATGACCTTATTCTATTGCAGTAACATTTGAATTACTTAAGGAACTAAGGTTTAACAACACACGTGTTGCAGGGTTTGAGTGCGAATAACTCATCTCCAACCTCAACCTTTCAGTTACCACTTACCTATTTAACTAGAGTGTAATAACGCAAATGAGGGTTTACTATTTGTGACTCTGGAAGGTTAGTGCATATTAAGTTAACAATTATTTAACTGTATAATTTTGGTACATTTGAAGACAACTGTAACCACCAAGAAACTGCAAAAGTAAAAAATGAAGAATGAGAGAGAGAGAAATACTGACAGAGGGGAGAAACCGACAGGAGAAGGAGTAGAAGAAGAGTGGAAGACCTTGGTTTGTGTTTTGGGGGGTGGGAATATTGGAAAAGCCTTTTCCGGACAGTGCCCTCCGATTGGCTGAGAGCTTGGCAGGAGGAGTGACAGCCTCTGGGGTGGCGTCTTGAGAGCCGTTGTGCTTTTTCCTGTGCCAACGTTGTCCCAGCGCTGTGCCAGTGTTGCGCCAGCATTGTGCCAGCTGTCTAACATCACATCTGTGCACCCTGATTACGCTGCCTCGAAGTAGTGGTGAGACCAAAGTGTGAACCTCGTCTTCCTCCTCCACCCCGTCCTCTTCCAGAGACTCCTGCCCTAGAACTGGGGGTGGTACAGAAGGACAATCCTCACCTTCCCAAAACGTGGGAACAGACCATGTACAGTAAGACAGTAGCGGATTCTGAAGTCATCAGCGAGTTCCCGCTCAGCTGCTCTGTCTCCTCATATAAATATCCTCTATTTATTTTCTCTCTTTTTTTTTATTGTTGTGATTCCTTCTGGAATGCTCTCAGATTTGGAGACATCTGCCCCCCATTTTCTGTCTCCGTGTGGAAGTGGGCACCTGTTTGTCCTTCACTGTGTTTCCCTCTGCTGTTTGGCAAACTTACATTGCGGCAACAGTGTTGGCTGTGCGCTAAAGATTAATATTTTGTTTATTGTGTCGAGTGCACGGCGTATGTATGAGTGCGTACTGTGTGTGTGTCCGTGCGCACGTGCGTGCGAGCTCTTAAACTCTAAACTGGCATTCAGAAAATTCCCTAGATTACTGTTGCACACAGATATAGAGTATATTGGCCCTTTATAGCTCATCTCCCATTCACAGAGGGGAATTTGGGATGTCATGTCGAAGCCGCCTGCTTGCTTCTCTCATTCCCTGATGGTTTTCTTTTTAGAATTGAGCAGGTTTGTGGTGAACTGGGAACTCTTATGCTGTGAGCTGTGTTCACAATTCACATTAAAAGCAATGCTGCTTTGCGCTAATGACCAAAGTTCCTAAATTCTAAATGAGCAATGCAAACTGACCTACGCTTTTTTTAAAAACTGTACTAATAGCTTGCAACTAGGATATTACTTAGATAATGACTTGTAGCAGTTTGTTGCTGCGGTATATGCCGTTTTAATTTATTAAATTTTATATTTGCTAACAGCCTGAAAGTTTCCCGAAAATGGCAAGAGGGATAATAAATAATTAAATTAAATGATAGATTTTTTTAAGCTTGCTATACAAAGTTTAGTGTGATATATTGATATTTCTGGCTTTGATTTTGTTGCAGGATTATGCAAATGTTAACATTTTGTAAGGTGTATGAGAAGCTAATAAAAGCTAATGAACAGTGATTTCCTATTCCTCTTCTGCTTCTGGATTGATTTTATTCATTTTTTTTATTTTTTATAAAAATGACTCAATCCACAGAGAGCACAGTGTTTGGATGTGCTTCTCCTCTGGAATACATGCTTTTAGTGTGAGTCACCTCCTCTCTCTCTTTCTCTCTCTGTCTCTATCTCTCTGAGAAGGTGCTTTTAATGGTCTCCCTTATCGGGGGCATCTGTGAACCCTTGTTATTTTGATGTAAAAAAAGAAAAACACAACAAAAACAAACAAAATAAATAAATAAAAATAGTGCTGCTGCGGTTTACTAAGGTAGATAAAGGTAAAATGAGATGTAATCGAAAATGTAATGGGTTTCCCGAGCGACTGCCTCTGACCAAACACCAGGCCAAGCAGCCAATGAAAGAGGAGGAGTCGACGATAATTAAAGTGCGTGGGGAGAATGACCCCTGACTCCTAGAAGCCTGGCTCAGAGATTGGCTGATAAATTTCCCCCCTTAATTCCCAGACTCCTCTGGGCTGGCAGTTTCCTGCTATCTTCTTATCTTTAATTTAAAAACGCAACAGTGATTGCTCTTGTTTTCCAAGCTCCTGATCAATTGATAGAAAGGTCAGGTATCGTCTTCAAGCTTGTGTGTGTGTGTGTGTGTGTGCATGTCTGCGTGTGTGTGTCTGCATATGTGTCTGCGTGTGTGTGTGTGTGGTATTTATGCACGTGTGCTTCATCACATAGCTTTTCATTAGATCCTTTAATTGTCATTTAAAATTCGTTTTCCCCTTGAAATCTAATGCAGCCAATTATCTTTTCATTAGAACGGATTAAAGAAATGTCATTGGACAGCGTGAGCGCGACCAGATGCAGCACCTCACTGCTGATTTGGGCCCTGGAGAAGAGTAGGCTGCGGGAGTGCCGGCTGTGCTACCTGCTACCTGCCTTTCCCATAATGCACCTTGTCATGGTAGATCATCAACGCTGCCTCCAGATGACTTGCCTTTAATTTTTACTGTTAAACAGCTCGGCGGAAGGATGGCTAGAGAGAACGAGAGAGGTACGAAGAGACGGGAAGGGAAAAGGGCAATATATTTAAAAGGAAGCTGCGGCAATCGATAGGATTTTCATCGGCGTCGCATTTTCAGCCTTTGAAGAAGCGACGAGAGCGGAGGGGTGATGAACGAGGCGTTAACTGGGCCCGTCGTGCCCCTCTATGCCGGACCAGTGCTCCTGGGGGAGGGAGTCGGGGGCTGGGGGAGGACGAGACGCGAGCTTCAGGCCTCAGATGCATATAACAGCTACCTGCCATTAACAGGAAGTTCCACTCAAAGCAGATCTCCCTGTCTGCAGCAAAGGATTCTGGGATCTGGGGTCGCTCTCACTGCTCTGAGGGCCCGGCCTGCTGTCCTCGAGGACAGGCCACTTTGTATTGTTTAATTATTTTTAAATTTTCATTGTTTTGTCTTTGAGCTGGTTTATTTGGCACCTGCCACTGTAGGCTGGGTGTTGTGAGCAGTGAACGAGGCATGAGAACGGGGATGCAGGTATTTTAAAGTAAATAAACACATTCAGGACCAAGCTTGTAGCTGCGGTCATCTGCTGCTTATCTCATCCGCTGGCTATCGCACGCAAGTCCTTCCTGAGTGAGGTCATCTTTGCACAATTGCTGTTAAGGTGACCTTTCTTGTCCCTCACCATGTTCATCGTGCGTGCGTGCGTGCGTGTGGGTGTGTTTGTACATATTTGTGTGCACGTGTGTCTGTGTGTGTGTGTGTGTGTGTGTGTGTGTGTGTGTGTGTGTGTGTGTGGTCAAGCTTAGCACCACCGTCAATTCATCACTTCAGTTTCTCTCATTCTCTCCATTTGTTCCCCCTGCCCTTAGGATGCCGTACCGTACATAACATGACAGTTTCGACCAATCACGCCCCACTAGGTTGCGTGTTCCAGCGCTTAAACACACCAGCGCAAGATTGCCATTCATTAAAGGTCACAACCTTTGCTGGAGACACCCCCCCCCCCCTCACCCCGAAGGGCGGTGTTCCCCCTAACCATTGATCCCGTTTGATAGCTTATCAGCCTTCCTGTGTGGTGGTCTCCCTGGCCGTCGTTTAGAAGACGGGAGCAGCACAGCACGTAATTATCAGATGCAGGGGAGCAGTGGTTTACACAATACAAGACGACACTTACCCACTCAGGACAAGACAGGCCCAGTCAATACAGAGATAAACAACGGCCACCAGCGTCGTCGCGGGAGGGAGGGGGTCAAACAAGCGGGCGCTCTCTTAACTGGTGTTCTTGTGCGTGCTCGATTACTCGTGTCTCACTGGGTTACTACAGTCACGGTTTCTGAGCCACGGTACTGCCTGCGGGAAAGGGGCGGACCTTGCCGTATGCAGATTAGGGCTAAGTACCAGCCCTCATTTTGTACAGGGGGTAACGACAATGAGGCTGAACGCCGGCACTTCCACAGAGCCGCGCTACACGGCTTCGAGCCGAGCAGAAATGGCACTCGACCAATTAATTCAGGAAGGTCAGTGCGAGTCGTCTGTACGCTGTGGTACATGGATGAGCCTGACAGCCTCAAATCAAATCCGGACCGTGCCAGTGCCAACTGTGGCCGGTAGTGCCATAAGGCGACACGCGATTGTATGGGAGGGTTCACTCAGACAGGGTTCCACGTTTCATCGCTCTTGGGCGACCCTCGCTGGCCAATAAGGGCAGCTTGTAAGACTGCATGTCAAAGGTGCATATGAAAGGTCCCTCCTCCGACACCGCTCTGTGCAAGCTTAGGGCGGGCACGTGTTTCAGAGGAGAACCGTGGGTATCCCAGCTCTCCCAAATTGCGAGGGTGGTTCCCACATGTAATGCGGCTGCGGTTGCAGACAGTTGGACAGTCCAGATTGGGGAGGCCGTACGGTACATATATGTGTGGCAAATTAAAAAATGAAAATAATAATAATCCATCCATCCATTATCAAACCCGCTTATTCCTGGTCAGGGTCACGGGGGGTGCTGGAGCCTATCCCAGCATGCATTGGGCGAGAGGCAGGAATACACCGTGGACAGGCCGCCAATCCATCGCAGGGCACACACACCATTCACTCACACAGTCATACCTATGGGCAATTTTAGAGTCTCCAATTAGCCTAACCTGCATGTCTTTGGACTGTGGGAGGAAACCGGAGTACCCGGAGGAAACCCACGCGGACATGGGGAGAACATGCAAACTCCACACACAAAGGTCCTCGGCCGGGATTCAAACTCACTACCTTCTTGCTGTGAGGCGACAGTGCTAACCACTGCACCACTGTGCCGCCCAATAATAATAATATATAAATAAATAAATACATCATGAATAAATAAAAATACAAGTGGTCCATATGAGTCCCGCTTAATTTCTCCTGAAGGGAATGCGATTCACCGCAAACTTACCGTAGGAGAGAACACTGTGTACATTAATCAGTGAGAAATCTACAGCGTGAGCTTTATGTGTACATGGGAATAGTACGTGAACCTCCAAGCTCCGTTTTTGAAAAGCATATCAAAGAGACAAAAGAGCAGCGCTCCCTTATTGCTTTAGTTCGCACAGACAATTGGAGGCCTCTAAATATACAAGCAGTTCACACTGCTTTTCACAGACCCTCATAAAATTGTTTTAATAACTTCACCCGTGCAGTTTCTAAATGGACACGGGCAGATTTGACAGTGCTGGGGCACTTCTTAGCAAGTTTGCTAACTGGGTGCAATATGGCCTAATTAGTACTGTTGAGAATATTTGTATTTCTTACTCTTAAAAAGAAAACTAAAACCTCAAGAATATAGCTGTGTGTAATTGGTTTTAGATCATTGCAGTGAAGCTTTTGCACACTGAGTTCAGTGTGCAGTATGGTTCAATATGCGCTATGATAAATAACGTGAAGATATTAGTGAAATTAATAATAATAATAATAATAATAATAATGAGGTGAAGTGTGTATCCTTACATCATTGTGTTTTTTTTTTTGTTTTTTTTTCTTAGGAGTTTATCGTGTTTATGAGTCTAACCCTTTGGCTGACTTGTATTTATTCAATATTCACTTAAATTATGTATTTGCTTAGAGGATTGTTCTACTCAAGTTTTTCACATGCTGTCCATTCATTCTGCTCTGCCACAGATTTACTGAAGCGATTGGGGTTAAGCAGCACGCCCAAGGGCACAGCGTCGGTAATCGAACCCGCAACCTTCGGGTTACCCAGCCCATCGCCTTAATCACTGTGTCACTCTGCTGGCTGTTATCAGGGGAAAAGGAGCCGGCTCGCGCAATTAGAGAGCGCTGTCATTAACCGTCATTAACGGCCCGACAACCCGCCTTCCAGGGTCACCGCCATCATTACCGCGGCAACACCGTACCTGTGAGCAGAGAGCGGCACGGCAGCCGCTAACGCGACGCGTCTGAGTGCTTGCGGTACGCTCGTGTGAGATATTTCACATTTCGCACCAAGATTTTACAGCGAAAGCAAAGTGATCCATGTTTTATATTCCTCGAAGTGTTGATGCTAATTTAGTTAGGAATGCATCATTCTGCAACCCCCAGCTCCTCCTGCGGTGGCTTATTGTCAATTATTCAACCCTGCTGGGGTAGGACGGAAGCGGTTTCCTTGTTGTGACATCGTAAACGCGGCGCAGCGTAATAAGAAGCTGGTTCCATTGTCTCTCGCTCACTGCGTCGCATGGCCTCTTCTCCTGCGTTCCCATGGCGGACCTCTCTTTAAAAAATCCACCTGTGACCGTTTATGTTTTATGGGAGCTGGGATTGCCTCGCTGTGTTCCAACGTCAAATGCAGAACATTTGTTTGATGGGAAAAAAAAACAAAAAAAACAAAACTGAAAGAAAAAGTGAAACCTTTGGTCTCTAGGCTTTTATCGGTTACAGCCACAGCACGGAACAGAGTACACACAGAAGAGAGAGTGGCATAAGTGCACTCTGGCTCCGCCCTGACACACCTGCTTTGAGGCCACACATCTGTTCAGCATCTGGCAGAATCGCATCAGTTCGGTCCATTAGCTTTTCCCTGAGATCCGGAGATGCGTTTCCCCGCTACCAGCAGGACGGCTCTCAGGCCTGTAACAGGCTACTCTTCAGGCTTCGGTGTGTGTGTGTGTGTGTGTGTGTGTGTGTGTGTGTGTGTGTGTGTCCGTGTGTGTGCGTCTACGTGTATGTGTGTGTGTGTGTGTGTGTGTGTGTGTGTGTGTGTGTGTGTGTGTGTGTGTCAAATCCAGTTTCCCGACCTGAGTGCTGGACGGCTGACAGAAGCCCCCTGACTCGCCTGCCTGTTTCTTCATGGGTCACTGGGGGAGGGGGTCCTGATGGGGGCGCTGTCGGTTTAAAGCCAGAGTTCAAAGCTTGATCTGGGTGTCTGGCCCTCTGCGGTGTGCGACACTTCATTTCCCTACAGCTTGCTCTGTCAGTTCGGACGAATGTAGAGTAGCACATCCTCCAGAACACACGCAGGGTCTTTGCTTCAGTTTTCAGCTTGCATTCAGCTGCACAGAGGATCTGAGGAATCTGATCGCCCAGAGCAGCCTCAAGTATGGGAAAATAATGACTTCAGATTGGACTGATTTTCATATAAATTCAACTGGATATTCACCTTATGTTCTGTCTACTGTCTCTGAAAATAATTGTGCTATTGTTCTGCTTTAGTGCATATTGTAAAGCAGGGTTTCCCAGCATGCCGTGGAGCTGCCCTCTGATTGGAGAATAAGAAGGGTCATTGACACTGTGCCACAGAGCCTGCAACTTAAAAGCGTTTCCCAGTTAAAGCTGCACACAAGCAGGGGACAAATGTCATTAAATTGCCCTCAATGGGGAAAAAAAAATCCATCCTAGAGCAAACTCCCAGTAATCTGCACCACCCCCCCCCCCCCCCAACACACACACACACACACACACACACACACACACAGACACACACACACAGACACACACACACACACACACACACAGACACACACACACACACACACACACACTTTCACATCCCAGCCTACTCGTCACAGCCTCCGTCTGCAGGAAGACGTGAAGATGCCCGGGGCCCCCCAACGCAAGTGGACCCCCATCTTTAAACGGCGCCTCTTAATTTCCACTCGTCTCTGCTCTGCTATCATCAATTCCCATATCGCACAGTCTGCGCCAGTCATAGCATACGGAGAGATTAAATTCAATACCCCCCCCCCCCCCCCCAAAAAAAAATAAAAAAAGTGGTGAAATATTTGATTAGACCGTGCAGTTCTGTTTCTTAAAACTCTGCCGTCGTAATTATAGATAGTGGTACCAAAGGAAAATCAATGGAACTGGAGATTTAAAACAAACAAAACTAAAAGCAGTTTTTTTGATTTATGGTTTTTGTTTATTTATTTTCTCTTAAGGCACCCTATTTCCAGCGCCTCTCCTTATCGGTGTCTCCAGGGAAAATCTCTCCTTCCCTTTTTTGGGTCAGATAAGCTCAAGCTTGGCATTTCTTTTGCCCTTTTCTCTGATTAATTCACAGCTACTGCAGTTTATTCTGTCTGCACTAGGGGTAAGTAAGGCTGATATTAAGGGGTAACTTTAGCACCCCAATTACAGGATGCTGGAGGCTTTTTATTTTGTTCTTTTTTATTTTATTTTTATTTTGGGGGACTGGGGGACGGGGGGGGGGGGGGGGTAGTGTATAGGGTGTGTGGGGCGGCGGGGAGGTCGTTCACTGTTGATTCTCTGCTGGAGTCTTATCATAGACTACAAGCCATGGTTCTTTTTTGACCTTATTTCAATTCAAAGATAAGCACCACGGGCAAAATGGTGGCAAATGAGTCTTTTATCTGGGCTGAAAAGCTGGCTTTGTCCCTGCGCCTCTCTGCTCCCAAGGAAGGTGCTGTATTAAGGCGCGGTGCGTCTCTATGCACTTTACAACCATTTTGTGTTTTGTTTTTTTCTTTTTAAAACAACAGTAGTGAAACAAATTTTTCATGTGACTTCATTTGCACATTTGAAAATAAGACCCTCTATCTGCCCTTTAAAATAGGACATATTTGCAGTCAGTTATCTGTGGTTGTGCCACAGATAACTGACCTTTGGGGTGGAAAAAATTCCTTTATTGTTGCGTATGGCCACGCCCCGCACCCGCGTAATGAAAAGCATCGTTTCCAGGTCGGTGTGTGGCGGTAATGCTCCTGTTAGCGGGGCAGGCATTAGCTGGCTGCCGGCCCCCAGTTACGGAGCTTTATACAGCCTGTCTGTGGCGCGTTTCAGGGGTTAGGCAGGAATAAACATGACATCTCACAGGAAATGGATTTTCTGGCATCGTGTAGCGGCCAAAGCCTTGAAGCAGCTGAGTTGTAGCCGGGGCTGGTGGCGGGAAGTTTCTGAGCGGTTATCTGAGGCTAGAGCAGATAAAACAATCCTAAGGGGATTCTGATTCTGCCCATAATCAGATTTATTTGAGCGTCTCACTGAGATGAAGCCGGGCCTGTCTGACACTGACACACTATCAGCCACTTCTCCTCAGCTGTAACCTTGTGCGAGCGGGTGCAGCCGGGCGTGTGTGTGTGTGCGTGCATGCGTTTGTTTGTGTCTGTGTGGGTGCTCGTGTCTGTGTGTGCATGTGTTTGTTTGTGTGTGTGTGCGCGCACATGCATATGTGTGTGTCTGTGTGTTTGAGCATGTGTGCATGCGCGAGTGCCTTTGTGTGTGTCAGAAAGTGTGAACTTGTGTGAGTCTGTATAAGTATGTGCCTGTGTGCGAGTGTGTTTAATGCCTTTCCTGGAGTCAGCGCTGACACACGGATAAGTGTCTTGTCAGTTCAGCTTTTCTGTGGCTGCCATTCTTCATGGCTGTTAAATATGAGAAATGTGCCTCCAGAGCTGTGGGCTTTCAGCGACTGAGAATCATCCTGAGCACAGACTGAAACACAGCTGAAGCTTATGGATGTAAGACATGCAGGTTTTCCTCAGTCCTTTCCACCACATGGCAAAAGGCGCCATCTCCAAGTCGGAGCGAGGGAGGAAGTCTTTTTTTTTCGGCCCTGTGTCGTCCCTCTGAAGTTGAACAAGTGTGCGATGGCCTGCTCTTACCTACATCGATTGCCTGTCTTTCCCTCACTTTATGGTCAAATAAGTCCAGAGAGCCGGCGTGATGGCTCTCTCTGCTGCGCCTGTAACGTCGGGAAAATATGAGATAGCTGAACGGCTTCCAGTGTCTCAAAGCTGCGTTTGTAAAGAAGTGTCGCGCTAAAATCGATGTGCTTCTTGTGTCGCAGAGTGGGGGATTAAATCTCGGATGCCGAACCTGGCCGTGGGGAGAGAAAACATGCCCAAAAAAAGAAGATTAAATAAACAAAAACAGACAGGAAATAGACTTTGCGTGCAAGTGGGAGATGCCTGGAGCCCATTTCTTTACAGAGGGAGGACTGCCCATCTAATCAATTTACTTCAGAACGGGTGTTCGGCCCAAACTGCAGAATAAAGACATATTCGTTGCCTTGGTAGTAAAAAGATGGCCTGCAGGGCGCCGGTCCAAATGACCAATCAGCACTGAGCCGGAGCCCGGGGGGCGGAGTGGAGCGCCGTAAACAGACTCTCTCCGTTCAAGTACCACGGCTGGTTATTGCTCAGAACCTGGGGGTGAATTTTCAGCGCCCTTTATTTTTGTGCGGACGATCGATAGGCTGTGGGGCGTCGGAGGTTTGGGGAAGGCTCTTACAAGGGCGGTGACATTTCCCAAACCCGCTGCTCGGTGAGGTGATCACATTCTTGTTTGGGGTGCAAAGGTCCAGCTCAGGGGAGTCCTTGGGTGCGTCCCGATATTCTTTCCTCCACTCGTCTCCTACCCGGAAGTATGCAAAACAACCTGGTACATTTCAAGTACAAGTGTTTGCATGTACAGTGTACAATGTACCTGACATTGCGGTTTGCGTCGAGGTATTAATTAATACATAACCATTCATCTGTAATTAATATGTAATCCGCAGCGTTAGATTAAAACACAAAGATCGGTTTCCGGGGCACGGAGGGGAGGCGGTGGCAGCGGAGGAAAGGAGGGTACATTTTTCGAGTGTTGGGTTTGGGACGCAGCCCTTGATTCACCTCTGCAGACTGGAAAAGCTACCCGTTGTTTGCGGTTTCTCAGGCACAGTTCATCTACTGTTTGCATGTAGAGATTGTTTCAGTAATTTACAGTCATTATAACTATCTTCATTAACCCCTTAACTAGCGCCGACCCATAATAGGGTCGGAGGGGTTTTAGTTTATTAGCAGTCATTGTATTTTTTTTTCACGGTGAAATTTTCAAATCTACTCACGCAGGCAATATACCGTTAGAAATTGTTACAACTCACAATTCTGTCTCTATAAACTATTTTGCTATGCCAATGTTATAGCGACAACGGTTCCTTATTTTGTAACATGACACAAAACGGCCTCAATCAAAATGACGGCTCTGTACATTCTGTGTTCCATGGAAATGCACAGACGACACAAATACCGGTAAAGTCAGTATCCAGCAGAGAAAAAAAAAAAAAAAAAAAAACCCACTGTGTTTGATGTTTGAGCTTCTGTTAGTTTGTTTCAGTAATACTTACAGTGAAACTGGCTCTTGGAAAACCCAATGGTTACCTTTTAGAAGAGATCAGGATTCAAAGGGGTTCAAGGAGAGTAGCCATTTTATATGTTCTTCTCTAGGTGGCGCTAGAGAAGGGGGCTACCTTCCAAAAATCTAAAATTTTATGTCCTTCCCAAATGTTTTAGCAGATGCATATATAGTGGGAAGAGTGATCTTCATTTATTTCCTGCTTTGATTGATGTCACTGTGTGGCATGCCCCTCTATAATACAAGTGATGAAAAAGCTCTTGATTTGTATCTTCCTGCCAACCGTCTGCTTTTACCACCTGTGTATTAGCCTTCAAATCACGTAGAGGCGGCCATCCTAAAACATAGCGCATGCTTTTTATTTAATTATGCATGTTTCTCAAAATCTTATGAGTAATAATTTAATAGGTATGTTTTATTATAATTTAATTCATACCTGACTGCCTCCAGGCCCCAGCCTGCACTCTGAAGCTGTCGGGCTGCATCTTTCTGTTTGATAAAATCAATATAAATGCTAGTTAGCTAAACACAGTGAAAAACAAACCATCTCACTGACCAAAATGTAAAGCAAATCCCCCATTTACCGAAGGGTTTGGAGTCTTTATGTGTTTTGGGGATGTATAACAGCGGCATGATTTTGTCGAGAAAGGAGAAGTGGATTCTGGCTTTTGTACGGGACTTAAAGCCTGGAGTAGGTTGGAAAAACATGAAAGGAATTCAAACTATTGTAGCTCATGTTCTTAACGCTGCATAGGTGAGGAGCAACATATTAAATAGCAGATTTCTGATGTTGCCCTTTGTAGAAAAACTTGGTTAAAGACCTGCTCACAGTGTATGCTTATTCACATGCATATATTCAGAGAGAGAGAGAGAGATACATCTGCGCTGTTTCTTGAACAGCTGTAACTAGTGATTGGAGCGTGAGGTTTGTTGAACCATATATGGACAGGAGCAACATCATATCAGTGACTCGCTTATTTTAACCGTTCATTGTGTTTTGCTGTGTAGACCCAACTTCCTTGATTTGTTGAAATGAGCCAATCGTTGACAGGTAATTGCGTCTCCTCCCATTATCGAAACCTCACTTTCCCATCACTAGCTTGTAGCACAAAACCGCTGTGCATAACTGATAACTGCTGTGTTTGTGATGAAGGAAGCGGCAGCTGTCGAAGCTGTCCCAACCTCAGGCTAATGTATTTGTAAATGCTTAAGCTCGTGAAAGTGTTCGATGCCAGTTAAAATGTTGAAGCTCTTCCAGATTCCATAATTTTAGAATTCTCAGTCGTCACAATCAGCAGGAATTTTACTGTTGCTGTATTTCAGTGAATTATTTGACCCGGGTCTGATAGCCATTGCCTGGTAAGTACCGGGTTCTGAAGGGTGGCATAGCTGGCACATAGATGAGAGCTGTGGTCAGTCCAAACTCAGCCCATCCAGTACATCTGTACATATGCTGCAGCTTTTCAAACAAGGTAGGGCACGGCTACAGTGTTACACGGTCATGCGTCTGGATGGTTGGGGGATTGCATTCTATGAAGTGTGGGCTGGCCAATCAGGACGCAGTGCGCATGGCGACGGGCGGGGTGAGAGACCAGTGAATCTACAGACTTCCACCAAACATGGCACCCTAAAAACACGCTTACCAGCACAATAGAGTTGTTTCAGCTACCCAGCTTCAGAAGACACCACGTCACTGATAAAGCACAGTATCAGAGGACAGCCATTGCTATATGGGAGACTGTAGAAAACCATAGAACAGCTATCCAGTGGACAGATGGCTTGGGGCATCTGGTGGCGCAAGGTGCAGAGTTCATTTTTATACAGTCCACATTTCATCAAATGTGGTCCAGTAATAAGACAGCACTAAAAAAACATTTATTTGATTTCAAAAAGACAGGATTGTAATGTTAGCGGGGCCAAGTAAACGATAACATTAACATTTCAAGTTTTAACATCCGACCAATTAGGAGTAAGACTATGATTAACCGTTAGCGTTGGGTAGTCTCCATCGGCTTCTCCTGTCAGTTTTGTCACCTGGATTTAATGAACACACAGACACAGAGATGGAGAAGTGAAACGCATAAGGAAAAAAATAAATGTCTGGGAAAATGTTGAAAGATATTAAATAGGTTTAAAGGCTCAGCAGCCTGTGGCTTTTAATATATGTTTTATGAGGAGAACAATGCTCTGTAGAAGAGGTCGGTGAGGATATTTCTGCATTGAACCCAGCACGTTTGGTAGAAGACATTGTGATGCTTCCTATTTTTTGTTGTTGTTTTTATTTATTTATTTATTTATTTATTTTTTGGGGGGGGGGCGTAGGCTACTTGACCCACACTAACCCTATTCATCGTCACCTGAAGCAATATTTCTAATCTTTTCACTCCCTCACTCTGCCTTTCTTTTTTAGAGATAATATATTAAGATGCACCACATTTGACCTCAGCAGCCACTTTGGGGGATAAAAAAGCACAGTACAGAGAAGATGAGTCAGTGCCATGTGGAATCACGCCGTTTCATAGGGAGAATTTATTGGACTGTGGGCTGGTAGCAGAAGCAGGCTTATTTTGCGGAGTCCCGACTTCAAAGGCCCAGCCCGCTTTCAGCTGCCCGGTCCCTGGAATCGCACTGTGGGCTGTTTTCTTTTCCTTATTATTTTTCTTTCATTTTGACTCGCTCCCGAAATAACTAAACTGATAAATGAAAATAAGCCATAAAGCGGCGGGCCGAATACGGCCCGCGACACGCTGGAAGAGAGAGCGGTCCGCTGACTGATTGCGTTCCCCTCCTGTCGAGCCTCTCCGGCCGTGACAGTCGCTCAGAGGTCCCCTGATTTCGAGCGTGCGTGTCTTGGCGCGCGACGGGGAGAACGGCTCCTCGAACACCCGCAATGGGTCGAGCGTACGCGCGTCGTCTATCACTAATTGACTGATTTCAGTCGTGTCGAAATGCCGCGGCCTGCTGAAATCAGTGAGTCGTTGAGAAGTGGTGGCGGCTCCGCCCATTTTTGCTTTTGCGGGCTCTTCCCCCAACACTAGACTGTTCCATATAGTGAGGGGATGCATTCGGTTTTTCCATGTGAGGCACATCCTTATTTTGATACTTACACATGTTTTTTGGCAAATTAAAATATTTTCTCATTTGTATTTTTGTATTTGACGGATAATTGCTTGCATTGTATGAGAGCCATCACCTCCCCGGACCAGGAACTTTAATGAGCCAATCTGAAGCTGAGAGCTATGTGCCTAATTGTTCCAGTAAACATTTTGGAATTATAATTAAAGGATGGATATAACATCCTATTTAAGTGTCAGAAAAATGGGGGAAAAAACAAACAAGGCAATAATGTCACAGTTTAATGAGTAAACAATCCCACATGCCATCTTTATGCAACTTAATTTAAAAAAATTCCGTTCTGTTAGTAGACCTCCAGGATTTTGCAGTGTTCCATTAGCTGCTGTTTGTTTGTATCTGTGATAATTAATTACATTGGATTACAGCAGGACTCTTTAATGGCACGATAAGGAGTTATTCCCTGAATTTCACTGCTATCATTTTAGTCTAGAGAATACTTATCCCTGACTCAGGATAAATGTACCACAAATGTGTTTTTAGAGTAATAGAGAGGGATGTTGGCTGGACCCAACCTCTGCCCCCCCCCCCCCCCCCCCCCAACCACCATAAACACACACACGCACACACATGCACACACACGCACATATAGTCTAGATATTGTCATTATCAATATATGTTATGGTTATTGCTGTTGTGGCAGGTTTATTGGAAAGCATCTACATAAATGTGAAGGGCAGGGTGGAAATCCGATACATCGCTGGACCTGGCTGTTTTTCCATTGATTCAGTTCATCAGGTCAAAACGGCGGGATTAATTCATGTGCTGTGCTCAGAGGAGACGAGGTGTAACGAGAACACGATTCCTCCTCCAAGTGCGAACGAGACGCCAGCCCCAGAGAGGAGAGGATGATGTACTAGTTATATCTCCTTTTTTTTTTTTTTTTACCCTGATGACTCCTCTTATGGTCTCCTACACATTTCAATTAGTTGTTTGCAAGCTTACGTCTTTACTGTGTGGATGGCAGACACAAAGTACAGATGTACTGTTCAGGGTTTTACGCTGCTGTTGTGTGTGTGTGCGCTCGTGTGTGTGTGTGCATGAGGGAGAATGAGCTCTGTCCTTGTTTGAGAATGCATTGGTTGCCAGAATAGAATGGATTCCTTTTCTTCGTTCTTGAAATTTGTATTCCTCATAAAAATACAATGCATTTCCCAGGTATGGGGTATCCATGCCAAAGCCTACTGCATTAGCTACAGTCAGTGAATGGATCCATACGTGCTGTAGTTTCTATGCAAGGTACTGTAGCTGATGGCTCGAGTCACCTGCAGGATTCCTTCCTCAGACTTACTCTATGGATTGAAAAGAAGCGATTTTAAATTGAAGCTTTGAGATAGTCTTGTTTGTGTTTTATTACAAATGGAAATAAACCTACACTTTCTGTTGCAGAGCTGTTTGGACATTTTCCAAAAGAAATTGCTATGCTTTTTTAAAAGAGGACTGGGTTGTTGTAAGGATCAGTATTCTTGTATATGAAATGTAGGTGTCAAGTTTAATCTTTGTATTTGAATTGGCTATATGGTTAAAATGTAACTTATTTAGTTTACATGAAGTGGGTTCAGGGTGAATTTCAGAATATGCTCTTCAGCTGAGCATGGAGAGCTCAGTAAAAGAAAACCCACTGCTAAACCAATAAAAACAGTCCCCAGTTGTAGGTCCCCAGTAATTTTTTTAAATTATATATAAATGCATTAATGTAAATGTATTTTCGTGAATCATTTGTGCATTACGCACTAACAAAATGATCTTTCCTCTTTTTTTTTAATACATTTATTCGAGGGGTAGTATGTAAACAGAGGGCGGTGGGAGCGTTGAGTCTGGAGGCGGGTGTGCACTAATGCTGTGGTCATAGAGTATTCCTGGTTAACAGTAAAGAGAAGGTAGTTTGGACACTTACTGCAAACTGCTCAGTAATTAAGCCTTCCAGCGCCCTCACAATGGCTTTGTTTATTTGCTAGATCTAGTTTCTCAGTGGAGATTAGATTTGGGCCTGTGCAGGTCATAAATCTTTCTCCTGATCTTACCACTCACCCAAATCCCATCTCCCCACCTTTCTCTCTCCATCTCTTTATTCCTCACTCCCTCCCTCCCTCCCGCCTTCCTTAACTGTGAGTGTGAACACTCCTTTGAGGGTCTTGTTTCTGCATGTCCTCCTGCTCCATGTAATTGCGCTCAATAGGAAGTTAATGCTACGTCGTAAATCAGGCCCCTGCCTAATGCCTGGCCCTCTCGAACCATGGAAACAAACATTTACCCAGATCCCCCCGCTAACAGTGCACCTGTCATCGAAGGTCCGGTCCCACGCTACGGATGCCCAGAGCTGCTGGACCTGCTTCAACTCTGCTAAAGCCTTGTGGGTCTTGGTGCTATTTTTGGACTGGGTTTTTTTTTTCTTTTTTCTTTTTTTTCTCTTTCTCCTGTGAAACTCACTCTCTTCCCATGCCCTTGAATTAGCTGTAGCGTGGCTGAGTGTCGGGAGTCCGCTATTCCTCAGATCAGCCTTCATTCCGGGGGTTTTGGAGCTGAAACGGAGCCCAGATGCCAGCCGCGGCGATCCACGGGAACCGCGGTACGTGCCAAAACCACCACCGCGGAAACACGCCGCAAGATCGTTTAACTCCCCTTGAGTTCGCCGAGACATTACCGGTCCTTTGGGATTGGTAGATCATTATAGCGAGCAGGACAACCGCCTTTTCCCCCATTTTTGATTGGAAAGTAAAGAAGAAAATATACCCTCTGCAATTAAATAACCAGTCCTGCTCATTTAAAAAGTTCATCCCACACAAGGCCCCAAGATATCTTCCCATAAAAGATAACACTGTTGTATACATATGCTTGTTAATGTGCGATAGACTAAATATACATTTACTATAAATTATTCTTATATTATAATGAGGTAAACTGCAAGTTTTTCTGAGTGTTATTAAAGCATGAAAGTGATAATAAAGCTTAAAATTGATAATGATTGTGATAACTGCTTGTGAATTAAAGGCACATTTTTAATCCCTCTGTGAACAGAATAGAATATAGTGAATAAAGCAATTAACTGTAGTTTGCTCACCAATTTTTAGTCCCTTCCCTCTCTCCTCCCCCACCAAACAAAATCTGTAACACTTTGATCGAGGTAGTGAGGAGACATACGTACACTCAACAGAAAAAAAACCCTGTCCTGTATTTCCAACAGACATGCTATTTTTGTCAGTGTACTAAGATATATTAATCAGGTAAAGTACTTGTCTCTGTGTCTGAGCTTTCATTTATCTTAATCCTCTGTGCCTGTTAGATCTCAGGATGAGACGATCGTTTTATTGTTGTTTATTTGAGTTTCTTTTTTTCTTTTTTTTTTAATCGAGCATCTGGAATCAAATTAACCTTTTCTAAGCTTGCAACAAACCTGTGAACTAATGATCTGTGATTCTTAATTGCGAGCAAAAGAAACCACCGGAGAGGTTACCGTGTGACACTTTAATTAAACTACGGCTAACACGCGGCTCAGCTGGGTCTCCGTTGAGCTAACGTTATTATGGCTCGATAATATTGTATTAAGTCAAATTGGACATGGACAGATTCAATTGTTTCCCCCACAAACACCCTGGTGACCCAAAAAAAAAAACCGAGACGGAGAGTGAAAAGGAAGGCTGAATTGGGTGATGGCCTGTCTATTAGACCGGGTGATTGTTTTAAAAGGTTCTCTCCACAGCTATTAAGTCCCACTTGCTGGGCGCAGACTTCGCCGCATGCACAGATTAACCGTGTAGCGCCCTGCGCAGATTGCTACTTCCCAACGGGGGAAGTGGGAGGGCTTGAGTATCGACAACCCCCCCCCCCGTGCCGTACGAGAGGGGAAATCATCTGGGATATACGGCGAAACCGCCTCCCCCATTATCATATCAATGAACTTAACTCTGTGGAAGTTCATGAGCGTAGTTCAGAAATATGACAGGAAATTGAGGAGTAGCTGAGTTGCTGTGGAGGCCTTTTTTTGTGGAGGGGAGATACCTTTTTTTGTGTGGTATTAGAGGGAAAATCCTGGGGTTTGAAGGACAAACGAATACAAACCGTTTTTCAGAGGCAACCGTACAGCCAGTTTGTTAGGAAGCATGTCACAGATAGCCATGTTTTTGGAGTGTCTCATTTGGTAACTGTCAGAAAGGAACCACTTTACATGAAGTGGCCTTAATGCACATGTGATTGCACTGTAACAAGCAGCATTATACAGTTAATTGTATGCTGATAGGGGAGGCAGTGTTGTGTAATGGTTCATGATCTGGGCCTGGGTTCAAAATCCTCTGTGAGGCAATGCCATTGTACTATTGAGCAAAGATACTTAACCTGAAGTACAGAGATAGGTGCCAAATGCAACATGGCACTTGCAGTCACAAACACAGTTTAGTTTCAAGTGGTGTTTTTCACACAAAAAAAATTTACACTGCAGTTTGAACATTTAATTGCCATAATCTAAACCGCAAGTGCCAGCCATTTCATTTATTTCCCCTCTTCCACACAGTTAAGATATGTATTTCTAAAAAAAATTCTAAGTTTGAAATGCTGGCTTTAACATCATTTAGTGTGTGTACATGCACAGTAATTACATGGCAGTCCCTACTTATACTGTAATTATACGTGTATTAGGGGAACTGAATGTAAAGTGGATTAGTCAAACGTTAAGGTTTGCTGTATTCATACTTGCCCTACATCGTTATTTATACTGTACTTGGTTCTATTTATTCTAAGTCCCTTTGTTCAACGGAATCTGCCAAATACATGATATTAATAATGAATACGGGTAGTATTAATAATGAATATAAAGTTTATGACAGTAGAATCCATTGGTGTTTTTCCATGCCTGCCGACTCCCAACAGCTGTTTGCAAATGGGTGCCATTTGAATTCTGCTGTTTAACAGTTCTCACCGTGTGTTTAGTATGCAGCGGAATATTTCAACAAACCTGCCCTGCATCCCTTTATAAAGACGTTACCCAGGGTGTGCTCTGTATACATAGCACGTTGCGGTTTCCTTCACGCGCGTGAGATGACGCAGACCTGACAGTGGTACCTAGAAAATGAAATGTTGTTGATGCGACGGAGACGGAGCTCGAGTTCGGCCCCGCGCCTTCGGGACCGCGTCGACCGATAGATCCGTTTCGGAGGGAAGGGGCGTTTCAGTCCACGTGTGAGCATTAGTGACGTACCCGCGTACATGTGGAACAGGAGGCTGTGACGGGACGGCGAGCTGCGACGGGGGTCGGACAAAAGTATGGAAACCCTCGTCCCGTTGAAGGGCTCGCCTTTCATCCTTCCTCTCCCGCGAAGGAGAAAAAGAGGATGACATTCTGGAAGGTTCCCGGGGCTGAGCCTTCCTGTGCTGCGCCGCTTTGGGTGAATGAAAAAGGGGGAAATGTAATCCCGCAGCTTCCCGCTGCTTCCACTGAAGCCCGGCGACAATACCGCAGACGGCAGCCTCTCTTCTGAAGTAGCCATCTGTTTGCCCAAATTACAGTGTGTTTGGAACAAGGACAAAGAGAAAACAATCTGTTTTGGAGAGGCGGAGATCCGCTTCTGTGCCCCTCCTCTCCTCTGCGGCCTCTCCCTATCTTCCGCTCTTGCTCCACAACCCAGTGCATCTCTCCTACCATGCATTCCAGGAGGGACGGATGAGCATTTGCAAGCGGGAGAGGGAGAGAAATTGATAGATGAGCAGTGAGAGAGGAAAAAGAGGGGGAGAGAGATGGAGAAAGAGAAGAGTTTTTATCTGAACGGGGCAGATGTCGGCCTTCCTGAGATGGGGGATCAATTCTAGATCTACAGTATGCAGTAAAGTCTGGAGCGACTCTGTTCTGGGGCAGTGACTCTGTGCATGGCAGTACTTTGATTGCATTGTTATTATAAGACCACATTCTTCTCTCTCTCTTCCTTTTTACTGTAATTATTATGTTCTCTTACTCTCTCCATCAGCCTTTTCTGACCTCATCATTCACCCATCATTGGCCACTGAAATCACTCAGTATGTTGTATGAAAATGCAGATATTTAACAGTAAGCACGCACATACTGTATATATAATTTTCCAGGCTTTGTTGTGTTGGACAGTGTGTGTGAGAAGTGTCATGTGGAGTGAGCCAACTCTCTCAGCTGTGATGGCTTTTATTTTTTTATTTCATCCCTCTTTCATTTCTCCACACCGCTCCGTGCGGCATCACGGATGAAAGCGCGTTGGCTCACCAAACCCACTGCCTCCTGGACTATTTGCATATTCACGCAGCAGGGCGCTCCTCTCGCCTGTAAAAAAAAGTAGTGTAACATCATTAACTCCCCATTTCCTAAAAACAGAACGAATAATGGTGGCAATAATGAGAATGCCGTCCTGATAGTGATCTTTAAAGCAACAGTGGCGTCTAGCTCTATTTCCCCATGTTTGCTGTAAAGGTTTCGGAACAGCAGAGCAAGCAGAAAAGAAACTTTTTTGCACAATGACAGATTGCAGTCATTTTCTTCCCTTTGCTTTTCTCCTCATTCTCCCTGTGGATTGTGATATGTTGTGTGTATACTTTGGGCTCTGATGTCCCCACATAGATAAGCAGCGCTGTGACAGATGCAGCGGAGTTATGAATAGGGATTGGGCATCCTGCGGTTTGGCGGCTTTTCCTTTGTGCTGTTCTCAGATCTGCGAGCGGTCAGAACGGACCGGGAGGGGAGAGGGGGCTGGTGGGGGCTCAGCTCTTAGTCCTGTTACACACCGTGCTTTTGGTTCTCACACTTTCCTGCCCAGGGCTGGCTGCTCTAGTGCCAAGTAATTCAGTGTCTTTCACTCTCCCACTTTCTCTAACCACCCGCCCCATCCGTTTCTCTCGCTTTAATTCACTACCTACGTCTCATTCATTCTTTATTTGCACACTCTGATACATCATTTAAACCGGTGATTTGAGTGTGCTGTGGATCAACTCGCCCGTTTTCATTTGCTTGTGTGGCATAAAGCATATGATATTATACCTGATGTTTATTCAGTGCCTTTGCAAATGAGATTCCCACAAAAGACATACTCTTTCTCCCTCCCTCCCTATCCTTCTCTCTATAAGCATTTATCCACCACTAAATATCAATTAATGTACCTCTAATACCCCTTTCATTGTACCCATCTTTTCTATATGTAGTAAAAGACGATCCCATTATAACAGCATTCTTATCTCAGGATATTATAACCTTTTGCAAGGAGTAAAAGTGGGTGGTAATTTAATGGACTGAGACCTGCCGTATTGTCCATTACATTACTTTTAGCATGTAGCAGATGTTCTTGTTTGTTCTTTAGCAGAGCAACTTAAACAGCCTTTTCTTTTAATACAATCCATACATCTGCATATGAGAGTGGGCATGTTTTGGGATGCACACCACTGCAGAGGATCATGGAATGCTTGAGAAGCCCCCCATAATGTACCCAGATAAATGCAAAATTATGGATAGAATAGCACACAAGCAGATCTACAGCACTTGTCACAGAGCAAAGTGTTTTTGCAAACACTTGCCAAGATTCCCCAAAAAAAAACGCTACTGTCAAGTAACACTGAGTGATGGCTTTATTTAGTTTGATGTTAAAATTAATAAACATTTTGAAGGTAAAAAGTGCAATGCAGCTTGGCATGGAAAAGCACTGATACCACCTTTCCTTGCTAATTACCTTTCTGGATGAGAGCTTATAGAAAGTAAATGTATTTCAAGGTTAAAAAAGGCAGATGACATCAGGGTGCATTGTTGTACCGGGGATTATGTTAATTGCTCTCATTTTTCTGCGCCCGGGATCGAGGAAAGCATCTGTACGCTCTCATTTGCTCTGCATGAGCAAAACGGTGGCAGCCCCAGACTCAGTCTCTCCATATACAATGAGAATATCGACAGGTGAGGCCACCGTAGAATCTTAAATCAAACCAATTTGTTATCTTCTGCTAGTGGCACGCCCAGGAGGTCGAGCAATGTTATGCCGTGTTCAGAGAAGATTTGATGGTACTTCCAGGTGGACGTAAGAAAGCGAAGGCAATATCGATGTCCAGTGATGCCGAGGCTGATTCCAATTCATTTCAATTTGTCTTCGGGTAACATGTAAATCAAAGAAAAGGGTGCAACACTATTTTAGAGCTATATTTTATTGAGTAAATAAAGTAGCAGCAATGTTTTGGTCATTCGACCTTCCTCGGGCAGCGTAAGATAAAGAGATACAAGATAAACAATTTGTCTTTGGGCAAATTCCCTCACAGATATGTGACCCACCATCAATAGCTGGCTGTCCAGCTTTTCAGTAGAGCCAAAATACACTGAAAATCCGCCTAGATATCAAAATCCGTTTTTTATCATAATCTCAATAGTTGAGATATAAACTTCAATTCACTGAAATGTTGAACTCAAATGTGATCTATTAACATGCTAAAAATTATCTAAAAGGGCACTTACTGAGTCCTCCAAGATTCTAAGCAGTGTTCCCCAATCTAGAGTCCTGTAAATTTAAATTTCAACCCTAATTTGCCAGACCTGCTTCTACTAATTAGCAGCTAAACAAGGTCTCTAGCTGTTGAATGAGGTGTGCTTTGTTAGGGTTTGAGTGAAAACTTGCAGGACGGCAAGGAGAGCCCTTGTGTTAACTTTTATATTAACATGGAAGCTTGATAGCGGATGACTAAATGTTCTAATAATCCATGAATGATATCAAGATGCAATTTGAGATGTCCTCTTAAAAATCTGAGTTGGTGCTAAGCAGCAAAACGGTACCATGTTTAATTAGCACACTTGTACAAGGTTGTAAATAAAGCACAAGGGACGCTTATTTTTCTTCTCCGTCTACTTTGTGAAAGCTCAGCGACCGCAATTGTGGAACATCTGGTGAACCGCAGCCTACGTTTTTATCTCCCGTTGGTTAACCCCACTCTGACCCCACTATACAGTATCTGACAGTTACTTCCCTAAACATAAGGACAACTTGATCATACTCCCGTACTGGAAATAACCATGTTATATTTGACCATGGCCAATGCCAAGAATGTGGTTAATGCTCTCAGCTACACTGCCCGGCCAAAATAAAAGTCGCACACGCTAATATTTCGTTGGACCGCCTATAGCCTTGATTATGGCGTGCATTCGTCGTGGCATTGTTTTGACAACCTTATGCAACGTCACAACATTTATTTCCGTCCAGAGTTGCATTCATTTTTGGCCGAGATCTTGTATTGACGACGGGAGAGTCGAACCACTCCGTAACGTCTTCTCCAGCACATCCCAAAGACTTTCAATGGGGTTAAGGTTAGGAGTCTGGTGGCCAATTCATGTGTGAAAATGATTCCTCATGCTCCCTGAACCGCTCTTTCACAATTTGAGCCTGATGAATCTTGGCATTGTATTCCTGGAATATGCCCATTGGTGGGATAACCTGGTCATTCAGTACATTCAGGTACTCAGCTGACTTCATTTTATTGCTGCATAACGTTGCTGAGCCTAGACCTGACCAATTGAAACAAACCCAGATCATAACACTGCCTCCAGAGGTTTGTATAGTGAGCACTATGCATGACGGGTGCAACGGCGACTTTTTTTTTGGCCAGGCAGTGTATCTGCACATGCGTTACTTGGTGCGGCTGACAGCAGCCAGTGGGCGGGCTTGATTATGGATTATTTCACGGAATATGAAAGCCACGTTCCACGTCTCACAGCGAGGGAGATCAGACTGGAGGGTATATTTCCTGACATTGGCATGATTTGACACTTTCCTGAAAACGAAGATGTGTCTATGCATCACAAAAATGAAGAAACGGATCCTGGTGGTGTTAGGACAGATCAAGTTGAAAGAGTTTTCCGGGATGGTTTCTATACGAACAGCCGTCATCATTAGGCGTGGTTATACAGGTGTATATGGTGCAGCTATTGTTGTCAAAATCTAATTTTGCACAGCTATGTGAACAGCCATCAGCATTAAGTGTGGCTATACATGTGTTGGGCGCAGCTGTTATATCAAAGTCTAGTTTTGCATACCTACTTGAACAGCCATCATCATTAGGTTTCAAGCAAACACAACAAGCAAATTGACAATCTATGGTTGCTTTCATTGTAGCTAACGAACAAATTAAACCATGAAATTAATTTCTGTAAATAATGTTATTCTGTGTCTCACTCTCACTTGCATATTTCACATTTAGTATTGCATATCTATCCCTCGGAATTGTTTTACTGTCTGAAGTTTATTTTTATAGCTTTATTTCATTAATATTTTATCTAAGTATTAATATTCATGTTTGTGTATTTACCTTGTTCAGCATTGAATCACTCCTACAGTACGGCTCTGTTAATGTGTGCCAATGTGTGCTGCTGATCTAAATGCATGCCTATTGCTGCTTTTCATTGAAAATGTGTGGGGGGAAAAGTTCCAAAACACCAACAGCCTTTTTCTCAGAACTTGTACTTTCAATGAGATCATACGACAAGCCTTAACTTCCTCATTATTTCCCTGAATCTAGTGTATGATGTATCTTTTTTAAAGCTCTAAAGACTTTAATAAAATGTAAATACCTCTGAAACACATTTCCTGTCCTTGTGGGCAGTTTACCATGGTCAGGCTCATATGCATGATGATTTGTAGCGCTAAAAATATGTTTTCACGCATTTTTATATCAGTGTTGTTTAAGGTGTTTGCTCTTGTTTATCCCACCACTATATTTGAGCAATTGACAGGGCTCCACCTTGGCTGCCAGTTACACACATTGAATGGTAGTAACGATGTGTGCTGCAGTTAAATCGCACAGCAGAACGTGAATAAGAAAGAGAGAGCGAGAGAGAGAGCGAGAGCAACATAGGGAGAGAAAGGAAAGTTGAGAGGGAGTGAGAGATGGGCAGAGAGGGAGGGAGAGAGACGCGGTAATGATGAAGCCGCACTGGAGTGCTCAATGAGCCAAATCTGTCTCCTCACAGATGGTCAAGCGGTGGAGTCAGCCTAACGCTGGAGCGAGAGCCACTGCCTCCGCCTGTAATAAAACACCTCTGGCCTTTCTCAGACCCCCCTCCCGCCACCCCGCCCCGCCCTCCGGCTTCTGGGGATGTGGCCCGCCTCATCTGCGTGCCTAATTCGAGCAGAGGGGAGAGAGAAAGAGGAGAGAACAGCATCCAGTTCATTAGGAGAACACTAAGCGTGTTGTGCCAGCGTTCCCTGCGCTCTGCTCATCCACGGCACAAATTGGAAAATTACCCTGGCTGGTGACATCCCCTCCTGCCAGGATGTAATCTTAAATAGCAGCTTACTCCCTCCACCCCACACACACACACACGCAAACACTCCCCTGCCCGCCACTCTCGCCGCCTCCTCAGCATTCTAGCTGCTGTGGCAGTGGCGTTGTTGCCTTGGTGAGGGACGGGGGGGAACGGGGGACGGGGGGTGGGGGGCGGTGGTTAATGGATTGTAATCGCCGGCGATGTGCATGGCGGTCCGGCAGCCACAGAGAAGGCGTGATTGATGACAAGCATCTGGCGCTAATGGCATTAAAAAGCGTCTTTATCAGAGTGGATGCTGTCCCAATGTTTGGGTAATTAGCAGGCCTGGCCTGGTTTTGCCACAGAGGCTGTGATTAGCGGGTGAAGGAGAACGGGACCGCGGCTTTCCCGACCGCGCTGTCCCAGTGGCGTGGGGGGTGTGCACGAGTGCGCGGTGGTTAAACTCTGTGTCCTGGGCCTATTGGCACACGATTGGTCACTAACCTCCTTTATTATTCTTTTTTTCTATCTTTAATGTGTGCTCTGGAGCCATCTTTGTTTACTGCCCTGCAAATGCTGAGGCTTTTAGGAATCATCCCTGCTGAAAATGACAAAACTGAGTGCAAGATAAAAGCGAGGGATCTGTATTTCCACCCATTTACACGCTTTTTACACCTATTTACACCACGTTTATACGCTTTACATTCAAACGCATTTCGCTGCTGTCTACATACTGTATATACAGCATGTAAGTGCATCAGTCATAACTCGCAGAAACCAGTAATGTCTCGCCAATCAATCCCATTTTCTTCAAAATCAGCCCCCATCACTATAGGATCATCCGTTCTGGCTTCTGATGCACACAATAGAAGAGGGGAACACAAGCAAATTAAATATTGGTGCAATGTCGTAGGTTTGTAGACGTTTTCAGAAGTCAACACATTCTTAAATTACACGGAGCTACAGATAAGGCATGAGAACACGGCCTGCAAAATAAAGGAAAAACATAACGAAAAGCATAAATTGCATGTTTCAGTTTGGAAGGAACCCCAGAATATCATTAAATGTGGAAATAAAGGATATAATTCAAGCTCTAATGAGCAATAAAGGATAAACCGTACCAAAATGACAGTTATATAATCATAATAAAATGAAAACTTTCAATTTAATTTAATTCTCCCCTTTAAAATGTACAACCAAATGTTGAATTTATGGTTTAATAGAGCCAGTTAATTGCTCTGGTTAAATCCAGATTGTGCTGGTTCTGTAAAGGTAAGTTTGTTCTTGTTGATTATTTTTCTTCTTGACAAAATGGAATATAATTGAAATGAGCAGTTTGTGCCCTCATCGGAAATGCATCTTGCACATTCGGAGCCGTAGGCAACATAATTAACAAGCATCAAATTAACATAAAACCTACATGTTTACTTTTGACTGTGGATCCTGTGTGTGGCGCATACAGAACAGGGAAACATGGACAACATTTGCTATCTATGGTATCAGTATGTCCTTGTGGTATCTATGGAATCAATATGACCTTGGTGTCTATGGTATCAATGCTCCCTACTGATACGCATGTACATATGGTATCAATGTGCCCCACAGTTAATAGTATCCAAATTCTTACTCTACTATGGTATCTACGTGCCAGACTAGAATCTGTGGTATTAATATTCATTAATGATATCTATGGAATCCTTTTAAAGTAATGGCATCTATGGTATCAGTGTGCTGGCCTGATATCTATTATCTGAAGTATCTGTGTGCCATGCGGCTATTTAAGGTGTGTATTGTATGTGCCATGATTGTTTCTGTGGTATTACTGTTCTGCAGTGGGTGAACTGCATTTCTAAATGAAAGAGAAGTGAGAAGAGCTCTGCCAGAAGACTGTGTGGAAGAGCAGAATGTGAGAGAAGAGAGATCCAGGTAGATAGCGAGAGGGGGAGAGGGTGCAATGCACTAACAGGATAACTGTCACCAAAGCGACAAGCGTTTGGCTCCCCAAAGAAGTTTGCTGACACAGGCTGTTTTGGTTGTGACAGAACTGTCAGATGAGCGCCAGGAAATTTCTATACCGTACCACCGCTCTGACATCGAGGAAAGATTCTTTGAAGAAGATTTGGGACGGTTTTTTAACCAACCCGTCGTAATGGGAAAGACGTGCACTTTGTAGCATGGACATACACAGAACAATTAGTGTCCAGCCACTTGCCTAAAACCCACGCCAAAATGGACTCCATTTTCAGAAACAGTTTTAGAGTAGTTATTGCAAAAACCTTTTAAAACATCTATCGGCGATGACTCCAATGCAAACAACACAAATAGATTTTTTTTAAATATTCAGCAGCATGAAATAATAATGCCAAAACAAGGTCTTTCATTTCGAAACAGCAACCGGTCGCCTAACAGTGGTACGAGTATGTGAGTTAGCATGCCATTTAGCATCATTAAATGCTAATTACTGGGTGAACAATAGCTTCTTCATATCATGCTGTAGTTGAATATCATGTAAGACACAAGCTATGTTTATGCACAGGTGTCAATCATTTCTGTTAATGCAAATCAATGCAAATTTTGTAATTCTTAAGTTATTTTATAGGTTGTTGTTATGTAGGTGACCCCTCAGGCTTGTCACACACTGAGAGTGAGAGTGAGAGTGTGTGTCTGTGTGGAGAGTGAGTGTCTGTGTGTCTGTGCTGTTCTGACAGTGTATTGTTCAGACACCTGTCCGGTGTAATGGTTGTGCAGGAGCGTTGCCAAAAATAATAAATGTGATGAATGTGCATTTTCATGCAGTGTGCTGCCCGAGTTAGCCCAAGGGAAGGCTTGGTGTTATCCATCTACATATGTAATGAACGTGGGCTAAAGATCATGTGGAGGAGAGGGACGGAGATATGTTTAGCATGGTGTGACATCCCATCAGTCCCCTTGGCCACGCCCTCTTTCGAGCCAATAAGTGGGGATCAACGTGAAGCCCACCCACTTCAGCGTGCTGCCTTTGTTATTGGTGGACCAGGGGGATCGCACCAGCTGTGTCCAGTCATCGCGCGCCCGGGGAGCTGTGCCCTGCAGGCGTGATGTCTCCTACCAGACACGCCCACGGGCAGCCAGCCCTGGGTCCATCATTAAGCCAGGAGAGCCCCAGGCCCCAGCCCAGAGAATAAAGGCAGTCTTCCTCCCATCAAAAATCAGCCTCTCCTTTCTGATTGTCAGAGTACTACCTATTAATTATTCAGTTATTTTTTCTATATATATATTATGTTACTTTGTGCAATCAGTACCAGGCCAATACTGTCCAAGCGCTCAGTACTGGTTCTAATCCTATCTAATGTCCAGCTGCTAAATGCAATCGACCAACATGCAAAATGCAATAGTGTGACTGCTCCCTAAAACGGAACAATCGAACTGCCGTGGAAACACTTCTTGCACCCGTAAAAATGATTTACTGTACATCTGATTAAATCACAAAGGCCTCGGTGTAAGAGGTGAGGTGAACGGATGCCGTTCCGGACAGGCACAGCCGGCGCACGGCCTGTTTGCAGAGCTGCGCTATTGAGGCACGCTATTTATGGTTCTATAAAGGGTAATGGGGCATCCATTAGAGTCGCTGGCTGGGGTGGGGCTCTCTTTTCAGTGACATATCTCAACAACAACAAAATAAACAGCAGGGCTCCTGTTCTGTCCACTCAAATCAAGCACATCTGAGAAAAGAGTGGGACACACTGAGAATATTTATATTTAATGGATGGGTGAGGTTTTAATTGTAGAGAGCAGTTGTGACTGGCACACAGTCCTTAAGGCAGGCTACCCACCCATGATGCCATGCTCTCTCAAGTACTAGATGATTTTTTTTTGTTTTGTTTATGGACGAGGAAGCTCACTCCTGAAGCTCCTTCCACATCCTGCTCCTTGGGTCTTGGCCATGTTGCCTTGCACCAGTGTTGAGAAGCATGGCTGTGTTCTGCACATAACGAGGAATAACGAGCTAGCCTTATTCCAGCTCTACAGTGGGAAATGGGTATAATGAGCCAGCCTTATTCCAGCTCTACAGTGGGAAATTGGTATAATGAGCTAGCCTTGTTCCAGCTCTGCAGTGGAAAGGGCTTTCAGAGTAAATGCTGTTCTGAGTTTATTTTCATACGAGCATCCCTTGTGATGTACATTCACGGGCACCTAATAATTTGTAAAGGTTAGGAGAATTTGCTGTAATGACAGCACCATAATACGCTAAGCTTACCTGTTCTAGCTGGATGCATTATTTGTGATTTCTATTCATTGATTAATCGACTTGAGAATTCAAAGTAATTGCCATTAATTTGAAGCTCTTTACCCCTGCCCCACCTCCCCCACCCCACGTTCAATGAAAAAGGAGAAAAACATTGATTCTGTTCTTTTTTTTCTTTTTCTTCTTCTTCCTTTGTGTTTTGCAAATGGTTGTGGTGCCTTGGCAGTTAAATAACGAACTCTGTATGTCCTCGAGTGATAAGTGGCCATCATCTATCTCCATCTTTGGGCCTTTCTGAGCCAGTTACACCTAATTCTTCAATGTTATTCTTTCGGCATGTGCCATATGGTCTATATTACATGCCACCTGCCTTTGGGTGCCAATTGTTGGGGAGGGAGGGGGTGTGCACTGCCTTGGGGGTGGAGTGTGTGAGAAAACCAACCTGCTGCTGGGAATGTGGCTCGAATTGCAATTTGACTCTCGTGTCTCAACACAAACTGTTTATTTTCCCTGCCCTTGTACTTTACCTTGTAAAGTTTCTTCTCCTCATAGCAAAGATTTTTCACTGCACAGGTGTCAGTTGACAAAAGGGCATTTATTTAACGTCACGCTTTTAAGCCGTTCCATTCCTCCTCGCCAAATCAGCGCTGAGATGTCGCTCGTCGCGCAAGTTTAGCTGCAGTCGTTTTATGCTTTTTTTTTTCAGCCCGTGCTAGAAATGCGATTGGATAGAATGTGTCCCTTTCGGGGCGATGGCAAAGTGATGACTGAAGACGTCTCAGGAAGTGTAGACGGAGCGTCCCCAGAAGAGCGCGCTCGCTGAGCCGAGTCGGCTGAGAACAGTGCGCTACCGATGACTCCCATGTCACATGCACACTAGAGGGGGAAAAAAGTTGCTGAAATTTTGTTTTCTGTTTTCTTTCCCTCTTTTTTTTATATCCCCCTTTCTGCCACCGCTGTCCTCTGTGATCGGGAAATTACATTATACCAGGGACACACAGTCAGGGTAGGAAAGGTAGTCACAAGGTGTCAGTGTCATCGGTATGCCACCTGATTTCCCTCGTTTCAGTGCTCACTTTAACATGTGCATGCCAGGGCGCAAAGCTAATGAAAAGGCACAGAACTTCCCGTTGTTTAGGGTGTGTGTGTGTGTGTGTTTTATTGAAGAGTGTGTGGGATGACATTCCTTTGTTGCACCATGCATATTGTGCAAGGACGTGTTTGCTGCAGCCCTCATCAAGATGACATTTAAACAAAATGAATCCACTCGGCAACAATTCTTCTGTCCACACTTCTGCTGTCAATATGGAAGTTAAAGCAAATGCATAATGATTTTAATATACAGTAAGTAAAACCTGTGATTCAGTAATTGCCTGCAAGGGACACAGTAGGAAACTAGTACATGTTAGCATTTTAGCAATCTTGTGAAAGCCATGGGATTCATTTAATTTAGAAGACCACAACGTGTTTGTTATGGCGACAAAATAGTATTACAATCAAGGAAATTAAATCAAAGGGGTTTTAGGGTTTGACCATTATTTGCACACAGCTGTGCACACCGCACAGAGGCCTTTAAAATGAGGAATATGGTTTTATTCCATAACCAATCTAAACTGAACAGGAGAGGAGAGCAGGATATTCATATCTCTCCATGTGCCAGTCTGCAGAATTCCCACACCACAGCAAGCAGATGTTTTGTTTTCATTAAAGGACAAAAAAGGAAAATCAGTAGCAGCTAATTGTGGAGAGAATTTTACGACTACATATCGATTGTCAACGGGGCACGTGAAGGGTAAAAAAAAAAAGATATTGCTGTAGCTACAGGAGACTGGACTGCCACAGAAACGGGATGCTGAGTAGACAGTTCATAATACGGAGAGAAACCTGCCGAGTCTTTTTCCCCGCTAACTGTAACTAATGAGCGTGTGGCATTGTGGGATGACAGGGGGGCTCCTATAATGTTCAAAAGAGGCTAAAAGAAGAAAGAATTGAATTTACAGGTAGGCTACAGTGGCGGCGCTTCTACTGAATGGCGTCAAAATGAAAACGCTGCGGTGTAAACTCCAGGACCTCGGCAGGACGGTCGGCTCATGCCGGTAATGAGATGTCGTTTTGGGGCTCATAATTGCTGCTCTGGAAAGGTATAGCTTGTCAGAGGCGCCCTAATTGCCCATTCCTGTCCAGACTCCAGACGAACGGGGGGGGGGGGGGGGGGGTTGGGGGGCAAGTTCCGTCCCCCGCCCATCCGAAGATCAGAAATGAAGTGCAAATGACAGTCTGCATTTAGGCGTGGGACTGCTACTGAACACCGTTTTGGCGAAACATGCAAACTGCAGGCTCCCCATTTACCGACCGATTAGGCTGAGGTCCACCGCCTTCATGTTTATTCATTAGATTCCCGGTTTTCTTTTGTTGTTGTTTGTGTATTCTGTTCATGCTCCTCCGGCTTCGACGAGACGCTCTTTGTGTTCCGACACTTTGCGTCCCAGATCTTCCTGGCACCCTGTCGTCCATACGATATGTAGCTAGCATAGCATATATTTATTTTGCTTCCAATTAAACCCACTTGAGACGGTTCCGCTTTCTCACTCCTATCGCGATGCAAGCAGTAGAGACAGCTCGTGCTCCCACTATGCGTCGCAAATAAATAAACTAGCCCCCTCCAGAGGCCAACTGCTCCATCCTCACAGCGTTATCGCACGGTGCCCTAGATGTGCGTGCTGTGATGAAGCCGAAAGCGTCCCGTCTGTCTCTCTCATCTCGTGCACAATCCGCCTAGCAGCACATCAACATCAATAACGCTTAAGTCTGCGGGGCCTACACTCGTGGCAGGTATGTCGTGCACAAGTTCTATTATTTCGAGTCTTGCCGCATCGCTGTCGAACGTAGCCTCCACGCTTACGACAGGACTCCGGTGTGTGCCCTGGTTATCTCACGGCCTCCCAGTCGGTCGTAAAAAGGTCGCCGAACGTCATCCTTGGAAGAGTTGCTCTCTAAAACCAGCACAAAAACCGCAGAATGCGATATTGACCAGAACTCAAATCAGTCTGATAACGGCTTTGTCAAATCAGCTCTTTTAACAATCGGATTAGAGCTTTTAGCCTGATCGATGGGGAGATTTCAAAGCTAAAGATGGCATTTGTGGAGTGACAGGAACAAATAAAACCATGCAGTTTTTTAAACACTAAAACACAAACTGGATAGAAAAATCGATAACTGCCAATGGTATTTGTCCTTCATCTACACTGCATTAATTATTATTATTTTTATTATTATTATTTAAATAAATATGGAAAGGTTGGGTTGGTCTATTTGAAAATATGCAGTTGGCAACTGCCAGTGATCACCAATTCTTACTTTCCATACAATTACTACTCTTATTTACAATTTTTGAAACAAATCAAGGAATATGATCAGTGACAGTTGAGGCTTCTCATCCTCCATGTATCTCAAACTTGTGCGTGCGTGCGTGCGTGTGCGTGCGTGCGCGTGTGGTGGAAATATTAAGAAGTTGCAGGCAGCAGCAACCGTGCTGTAAATTTTGCCCTGTAGCGAGAGGAAAGAGACAGGGAAATAAATGACACCCTCACCTTCCCACATAAGAAAGAAGAATACGTAATAAGTGTGCCTATGGATAAGGAGGAGGCCTGCTTGCACACAGGAGCGGACAGTCGAGGAGGGAGCCCATGCACGTTGACGCCCCAAAGGGGGGGGGGGGGGGGGGTTAGGTTATGGCTCATAACTCTGTCTCTGTATTACCCCCCAGTGGCAGGATTCTTTCCAATCTCTCTTTCTCACTCACTCTCTACATCAGTGCTTCATCTCTAATAGACAATTCATGTGTCAGCTGGCAAACATTTTGAATGCCATACATTATTATTATTAGTATTATTTGTGCAGTGTAGTGTAGCTCATGCCGCCCACTGCTTTACACACACAACATACAGCACTGAGCCATTCATAGGCTCAGAGCGAGAGAGGGCTCATCTCTCTCGCTCTCTCTCTGTCTCTCTCTTCACTCTCACTCTATCTCTCTCGCGCTCTCAGAATATTCCACATATACACGACACCCTGCACACTGCCATTCAGATGCTCCAGAAGAGGGCTTCAGTTGGAGTGTGAGGTGCTTTGTGTGATTCTGATGGCTTTGCCGCACACCTCAGACCCATTCAGATTTCCTCCATAATGCGGTGTGCAGCGAAAGAAAGGGAGGTCAACGGGGTGACGGAAGAGTCTCAGAAGGGGGGGTGGGTCGGAGGTTATTCTCCTGAGCTCTCATTATGTCCTGTGGTGCAGAGTTTCTGAGGACCAGAGCCGGATCAAGTAGGGCGGGGGTGGGCATTGGGGGTGACGGGGAGGAACAGGATCTCTTGAGGAAGGGAGGTGGAGAGGGAATGACTCAAACCCCTCCTCACAGATCAGAAGACCCTCCTGTGACTCTTTATCCGCTCATCTCCCTGGTGAAGGTGACCGGATTCCCGCCATGCTCGTCCCTCTCTCGCCGTGCTCAGCGGACTCCAAGCCACTGACCTTTTTTTTATGTTTTTTACTCCTGCAGGGGAAAGGATTTCAGCAGTATTAGGAAATTATTGGCTTTACGGGGGAGTCGGCCAGGATATCGACTAATCTTGACATATCAACATCCTAGTGTTGTTGCTCTGCCTGGGTTTCCATTGCCACGTGAGGAAAGGAAAATGTCAAGATGTGCGCGCATGTGCTCTGTGTATTATTCCAAAAACTGAGAAAATATTAGCCCTGTTTTTTAGTGCTTTACAGAAAGGCAAAACATATAACTTGACCCACTCCGGCATTATGTTGACTATCCAAATACAATGAAAAGAATGCACTGTAGGGTAAATCATGTGCATAAAAGTTTACTTGGGTGCTAAGTCTGACTGACACCTTTGTTTACAAATTCATTAAAAAAAGCTTGTAAGGAGCTTCATTTTATGCCCGCCATGACATTTCATGGCAAACATGGCTGAGCCCTCCAAAACTCCTCTATTTTTCTGTCGTTTAAATGTCACAATGCACAAAACACGGCAAACACCTGCCTGTATCTGGACTCCGGCGGACGGAGAGCGACTAAATTGATTATCTGGTGCACATAATTAACTTTTTTGTTATTGATTACAGGTATTTGGGATAATTGGTCTGTTGGCTCGCACTGCAGTGGCTAGCATTGCTGCTTCAGAGGAGAGAGAATGACACGGGAGCACATTTCCCCACAGGGCAGCCTGCACTCTGCGCATTACCAGCGTCAGCTAATTTATGCTAATTTAGGGATATTTATCATCAACAATTTATATCCTCAGATTCACCAGATAGATTATCAGCGCTGTGCAAATCCCTATTTTGTGCAGGGCGGTGCAATGAAATTGCTGAGAATAAAAAGAGAGCTTCGCTCTAATGTCATGTGCTTAATCCAGCTGTCCTTGTGAATAAAAAGCCTTTTAGCCATTAAACCATTGGTGGAAGACCTAGTCTTGTAAGTGGGCCACATTTATGGCCCATTTCTCCTCAAAGGACCAAAGGCCCTCAAGCACATATGCTCATATACTGGCAAGAGCAATAAACTATAATACATACATACTATAATAAATACAGACACATTTGGGTCCATACAGTACATACTATAATAAATACAGACACATTTGGGTCCATACAGTACATACTATAATAAATACAGACACATTTGTGTCCATACAGTATATACTATAATAAATACAGACACATTTGGGTCCATACAGTACATACTATAATAAATACAGACACATTTGGGTCCATACAGTACATACTATAATAAATAGACACATTTGGGTCCATACAGTACATACTATAATAAATACAGACACATTTGGGTCCATACAGTACATACTATAATAAATACAGACACATTTGGGTCCATACAGTACATACTATAATAAATACAGACACATTTGGGTCCATACAGTACATACTATAATAAATACAGACACATTTGTGTCCATACAGTACATACTATAATAAATACAGACACATTTGGGTCCATACAGTACATACTATAATAAATACAGACACAAACACAGTACAAAGTTATAGTGCACTATGTTACACTTTCTTATGAAATATTGCATATTCCTACACCAAATTCTGGAGGATTGCAGTTTCAATGCACTTAAACTACGTACCCTTAAATAGTTTTAAATCATCATTGGGTCATACAGTATTGGTTACTCAGATGGCTGTCAGAAGAGCGCATATATCAAGTAAATGTAAAAAGAGGGAAGAATAAAAGGACAGGGGGTTTGCGTTTTCTCAGCAGTTAAAAGATAAGCCCTTTGTGATAAAGAGAAAAAAAAACATCCACTGAAAACATCCCCCCCCCCCCCTCTTTGATTCTCATAAATGTCTCACTTGTTGTTTTGGGTTGTCCTGCCCGTCCAACCAGCTGGATCCATTAAAAATTAATGTTGGTGTTGCGCGTCATGGAGCACTTTCGCTTAATGCAGGTCAGCTTGACAAAAATGACAGCGAATTAATGGATGACAGGACACATTATGGGGCTTTGCTTTTAATTTCACAGCTTCTCTATAGTTGTACCAAGGTGAGTGTCGGTATGTGTGTTGATGTCTCTCATTATTATTATTATTATTATTATTATTATTATTAATAATAAAAGATTCATTATTAAAGAATCATTCCTCTTATAGGCTTGTTTTCTTTTAAAATGGGGTCTTATGCTGTCTAGTTTCTGAGTCCTTTGCAAGGAGGAGATGTGCACCACCTTGGATTTTGAGGCAGATCTTTTCCCTGAGGTGACTGATGGGAAAGTGGCACTGTTCTGACAGGCAGGCGAGGGCCGGACTGCCAGCGGTGGGTGATGATTTAAGGGTGTTCGCGGGCGCTGCCATTATTACTGAACTGGTGTCAGACGCACAACCCTCCCTCCCACCTCGCCCTCACCCTCACCCTGGGAATATAACTTTTCAGAACTCTAGAATTGAGAAGGACTAGGTCCATAAAAACCTCCGACTAAACCAAATCAAATTATCTGGTGATCGTTTTTATTCTTTTTTGCCGGTTTCCTCTAACATTTGTGACATGGGAACAACCTTTAGCCGCTCTCGGTTGAAGAAAGTGGCTCTTGGCTCCTAAATTGTGTCCGGACAATTTAACTAGCTGCAATATCTCTACTGCAGAGAGAATTACGAGAGCCATTTCAGAAACCTCTCCCTGTCACTACAGACATATTGTGAATTAATGCATTTCCATAGCTTCCGTGAAGTAGAGAAGTTCTTACCTTAAAATAATCACACTGGTTAGATATAGAACAATCAGTTTGTAAGGATTTTCAGATTTACCATTTCTCAGTCAGTCTATAAAACACCGTCCTTGTTTCAAAACGTCAACAATAGCAGCAACTCTGACAGCCTGGTGGAAATTCCACAAAATCACAAACACCACTTTTGCACCATCTAATTTTACTCCCATCTGGAACAATCCTGACTTTTTAAGTAACAAGAAACCACTTAATTTCCACACATGGACCGAAAGAGGCATCACACACCTCAAACACATCTTCCACAATAATATATTGATTTCATTCCCCCACATGGTCCAGAAGTACGGCATTGGGAGCAAACAATTTCTGGAATATCTGCAACTTAAATCATCCATTCAAACAAAATGTAACATTACGGCCACTAACCTAGATCTCCCTTCCCCAGCTTCAGAATTAATTAACATCTCTTCCACAAAAAAACTCCTCTCCAAAATATACAGAATAATATCACAAGCTGACAAAACGATATCCATACCATCAATAAAATGGGAACAAGACTTGTCTATTACTCCTGATGCTGACTTCTGGAACCAAATTTGCAAAAACATCTACTACATGACAAAAAATGCCAACCTACAACTAATACAATATAAGATACTCCACAGAATTCACTTCACCGGGCAAAAAATGTTTAAAATGGGATTCTCATCAGAAATCTGTTCACATTGCACACAAAATAGCCCGGATAACTATATTCATGCCACCTGGCACTGCACACCTATTAAACACTTTTGGAAAGAAATCACAGAGTCACTATCTGTATTCCTGGGCTGCCACATCCCATTATCCCCTTCACTCTGCTTACTAGGAGACATATCAACAATCAACCTGAACAGCAGATTACTCCTTGTAGCCTTAACTATCACCAAGAAAACTATCCTCATGAACTGGAAATCAAAAAACAATACACATTGCACACTGGAAAAACTTACTTATGGATTACATCTCTATAGAAAATGTATCCACCTCTGTCAAAAACAATGCAACAGAACCCCACTCCATCTGGTTACCCCTCATTCATTTTTTACAAACCTGATTCCTCCATCTTGTTATTTACTTTTTTGTTATTATATATAGATATATATATTTTTTTTTTTCTCTCTTCTTTCATCCATCCTATAGACCCCATCCCAGACTGACTGTTTAGACTACTCACACACGCACATACATACATACAGAAACACACATACACCTGTTTTCTTATACTTGTTTTTGATGAAATTGTGTTAACTGGCCTGCACTCACCCTTATTGTCTTCCCTGTGTTGTTCTGTTACTGTTTTGTCTTTTGTCTTGCAGTAGAGGAAAATATATATATATATATATATATATATATATATATATATATAATAATAATAAGTCTTGTCCTTGTATAGGATTGTCTGCTTTTATCTACTTATGCGTTTGTCTGTCTGTCCATCTGTCTTTTTCTGTAAAAGTACCCTTTTGTTTTGTTTTTTATACCCTTCCCTCGTTTTTGTAAATTATGATTCTAAATAAAAACAAAGTTGCCCTCCCAAGAGGGGGGGTGGTGGCGGGAAATTAAAAAAAAAAATAAATAAATTATAATCACACTGAAGAAGTCCTTTTGTGAGGGCGATTAGCATTAGCGTATGAGATTAGCACTGTCTGCGGTCTGTGAGGTCAGGAATGAATCCGTGAGTCAGACCTGTGAAGCCTCGATTTCACCGGCAAAAATCCGGCCTCAGAAATTTTCATTATGTCTACATTTAAACAGATTTCATGGCAATAACTCAGCCATTATGAGGTCCGGGGAAGTAGTGTTATATATATAGCATTGCCAATCTCTATGGTGTCAAAATATTTATTGGGACTCGAAGGCCGGTTATGAATAAGAGCTGGATGCTGATTGATAGCTGGCAGCTATTATGAGGATTTAATTACTGGCATGCACGTGGTGGGCAAAAATAAAATGTTAGGAAATGGAGGGGGGTTTTTTGCAAGCTATTGTATTTAAAAAAATAAAAATGGTGAGAGTCTGGCTGCAGGCCTGTTCTGGCATGTCAGTGCGCTGAAAGGCAGCCGTTCGTCTCATAGCCCGGAGGCCTGAAAGTCGATGGTGGTCAGAATTAGATAGTGGACCCCCCCCCCCCACACACACACACACCCACATGCTGCAGACAGACCCGGAACCATAGCGCCCCGCTGTTGGAAAATGACAGCTCGCAGTGATTGAGGTGTAACAATACCTGTCATCCAGGTAGAGCAAATTCAGCTCACATCAGCAGATGGAGATGACTGCAGGGGGGAGCTATGGAGGACGGAGAGGGGTGTTGGGGGTTTAAAGTATTTAAACGTGTCATGAAATTGGCATCGGAGTTGCAAAGGGAGGTTTTTTTCTTTTTTTGCTTTCTGGAAATGCTTTTGTTTTGAGAGAGCGTGAGAGTCAAATTTTTGCAGATGTGTGCGTGTGTGTTTGTGTGTGTGAGGATGCTAGACGTATGTCTGTGTATGTGGGGGGATGTTTGGTATGTATGTGTGTGTGTGAGAGAGAGAGAGAGAGAGAGAGAGAGAGAGAGAGAGAGAGAGAGAGAGCATGTGCATGTGCTTGCAGAGAGAGCCAGTGTCCATTGCCAGGTTGTGAAAAATATGGCACAGCATAATTACACTGCAAAATGGTCCCTAGCCAATAACTAAGAGCTAACACCTCTACACTACAGGCTTTCACAGAGCTGAAGGGTCTGGGGGTGTTACAGGGGGCTGGCGAGGCTGGGCTAGTAGGTGGGGCTAGCCGTTAATAGAGCCAGTGGGCGGGGTTAGAGGGTGTTAAATCAGCAGAAGCTGCTAACTAATCAGCATTGCATTTTCAAGGAGGCCATCCTGTCTCAGGGTGCCAGATTGGAGAAGGGAGCTTTAGGGGGTGTGGCATGGGTGGGGTGGATCTCAGTGGACGAGGCTGTGGGGCTGCCATCCCCCTCATAAGAGACGGCGATTACACATGACCAAGCCCAATAAAGAGGGGGAATCGGCTACTGTCGGGCAGGATAACAATTTGATTACACGAAAGAGCAGTGAATGTAGGCGAGGAGAAGATTTAAACTTCATGCTTGAAACTTCAAGTCCTATTAGCTCTTGGCTTGGCCTTTTTTCGTCTTTTTTTACCCCCCCTCCCCCCCAAGAAATGTTTGTTCCTCTGCTAGTCTCAAAAAGCTGTGTCGTCAGTGGACCGGAGAGAGAGGGCACTCAAATTTATTCTCAATAAATTATAATGTGCTTTCTTTTTTTTCCCCCCTCTCTTTTTAATTCTCCGCCAGGCATAATCCCCGCCACATCCCTCTGAGAAAGTTGTTTTTCGGAGTGCCAGTCTGCAGTGACGTGCTTGAAAACTCCGCTCTTTTCATCTGCAGGCACACCGGTTAATTTCAGCGGATAGATATTTACACACCTCCTTACCCAGCGCCCCCTTCAGTGCTGCCAGATACTGGCAAAGAAAGCTGTTTCCTTTTCTTTTTTTTTTCTTTTTTTTTTTTTTAAATAGCTCTTTATTTTCATTTCTATTGAGTACAAATGCTCTACATCAGCCAAACCAAATCTGCTCTGCGACTGAAATTGATAACGTACTGGCAACAATATGCCCACAATAACCATCATGAAATAAAAATATCAATACAATACCTTCCCCCAATCACTAATGGGACCTAAATGTCCACCTCCCACTAATGCCTCCCTTTGCAGCTCTCTCCCATCACACAGCCTATACACTGTAATCTATCTTCTATCACAAGCAGTAAAGCCCTGATTATGGCCATATAATAGTCATTTATAGGGTTTAGTTGTATTTTTCCACAGGACGCTTCCCTATGTTCACAAGTGTTTTTTGGATGTCCTCTCTTAGCATGTGGAATACAAGGGAGTCCCCACGATGCATTGCGGCTAAACGATGGAGGCCTGCGACGAGAATTTCGACGACGTGCCCTCGAGCCCTCTCCTCTTTGCTTTTACGGCGCATTGTAAGTCGACGCACGTGAAGCTCAGCGCGGGGGTGTGGGAGGTCTTTTTCAGCCAGCGTACAGTGTCGTGTTTCAGGCCCGCTTTGGCCAGCGCCCCGGTTCTGTTCAGAGGAAATGTGCGCAGCTGTAAAATGGGAGCTGTGTGTAGCGGCTGCAGGGCCAGCGCTTATTGCTAACACACTTTAGTCCAGGAGTCAAACACCCCCCTGGCCATTTCGTACTGCACTTACTGTACATATATACTGTAGCCTTTACAGTGCGTGGGAATGTGAAACGGAAAGTTCTGCTTAAGGGGGGAATTTGAAATTACACGAGGCCTACTTTTCTATCTTTTCTTTTTTTTTGCGCAGTAGGTCAAATTAAATTAACCGCAAAGCAATGGACTTTGTTAAAGGAACGCTACACTTTTGACCCCTTATATAAAAAGAATGAATAATTGACGCAAATAAAAGCTTCACCTGGTGTGTGCGTGTGTATGTGTGTGTGTGTGTGTGTGTGTGTGTGTGTGTGTGTGTGTGTGTTATCTGTGTAACAAGTTGAAGCTGCTTTGGGCGGTGCGTCTGAACACTGGGACGGGCAGATCTCCCCTGAAGCGAGCGCACACAGCTGTTCGCAGCGGCGTTTCTGAAGCAGAGCCGCTGGTGTATTTTGGGTTGTTGGAGCGCGTTATCGCGGTGACGTCAAGGACGGCCCACAGAGGGCGCCCTGGAGACCCCATGGGGCCGATTTTCAGTCGGGTCCTAGAAACGCGCCGTACCTGACGCACTCCATGTCTTAAAAAGAGCACACAGACACCTTCTGTTCAGTCTCTCTCTATCCCTCTCTACCCTCCCACCTTCATTTCCCTCTCTCTCACTCCATATTCTCTCTCTCACTGTCTCTCTCCCGTGGATTTATACTGTTGGCACCGTGTTTCCTGCGTACTTGCTCCCCCCCCAAATAGAGCATATGAATCATACCATTGCACTGTTATGACCTCATTCAGAGTGTGCTCACAATAGGAGTACGCAAAATCACTGAGATTATAATTGGTCGAGATTCAAGCCATAATGTGAATGGAGTCATCCAACACCTGTCGAAAGTATTGTCAGTGCTATATTATATATAAGACACAGTCAAGATTCTACAGATGAATGCTTGACATGTTATGGGTTATCTGAATTGATTTGATGTGTTGTGTCTCCACGCGTGGTTAACCTGACGTCCGTCTGCAAGCTCTAAATGGAGACCGCTAATTGAAATATATAATAAATCAATAAACTGGCAAGTCTTCCAGTGAGAGATTCTCCAGCTTCTGCTTTTGCCCTTGTTCTTTAGTGCAAAGATGCTTTCTTTATGTGCCTAGTTAAAGTATCAATCTAATTATGGATTTTGTGTCTTCGTAGAAATGCTGCCTGTTCGGTTTGACAAGTTTTTCAACATTTCTTCTTTTTTTTTGCCTACATTTAGTGTTTACCATTTCTTTTTTTTTGCACTTGGTTTCTATGATGTCAACATTTTTATTTGTGCTCTTCATAAACCAGAGCGGGAGAAAATACATTTTTTATGAGTGTTGGATGGGTGTGGGGGGGGGGTGGCGGCGGCTGACAACATGAGAAGTGCCAGATAAGAAATAAGTTTTATGCTGTCAGTACCTATTTGGAGGAACACCACTGCTCAAATCCATCAAGAGCTATCTCCAGTTACTTCAAGGAGGAAGAGAGGTGGCGTAGTCAAGCGCAGTTTGTAAGAGCTGTTAGTCTCACACTGAATCAGAAGGGAGAGAGCTGGCCGAGGCCCAAGTTTTCAAAGTCCAGTCGTGTGGCAGGCGTCCACATGCATTAGGTGAACGCGCGCGGTCAGGCCACGGGCGACCGCGTGTCCTCGGGGAGACTGGGACCTCGGGACCGTTCCAGTTTTTCCCGGGTGGACACGTTTTAGTCCTCGCGCCGTATGAATTTGCCTTAATGAGCTGGGTAAAGAAGGGAAAAAGAGGGAGGAAAAACACACACTGTGTAATTGGATCCCTGCGACGTATGAAAATCGTAGCCGCGAGAGGGTTTATTCATTGACGCCGCGGACTGTTAATTGAGGGCAGGAGGCGGCTCCAGACGCTGCCAGGCTGCGGCCTTCTGGGAGAACTGATCCCTTCCGCAGGTCACACCAGGGGAGCGGAGGTACCCGTCGCCGCAGCAACGCGCCAAAGCGGAAAAACCATCACCATTCCGCGGCCCGTGCGTCTGCGTGCCGCAGAGTGGGCAGAGTTTAAACGCAGAATTCATAAAACTCTCCCCGATCTCCCGCTTCTTTTTATTTATTTATCTTTTCTCTCAAATGTCAATCTATGGCTTTCCTGTTGCCTGAGCCTTCCCGCCATCTGGACTAGGCCATATGGACACATCTCCGACTGCAAATGAGCAAGTGGATGTTTGATGTAGCGCCGGGCGGTAATGAGACGGTTTGCCGGCCGAGCCCCCGAGCTGTGTCGCCGCGTCCCTCCAGGACGAGGGGGCGGAGACCCCGTCTGCTGGTGGGCGTGTCGGCTCTCGCCTCCGGATTGAAAATTACGATCGGCGGATGTTTTTCCGACGAGCCTACGCTCCGATGAATTTCCGCGCGGGTTCTTGCAGGAGCTGAACGGGGGGACCGGAGTGGGGGTGGTGGCGAGAGCTGTGAGCAGCCAGCTTATACAGAGGCATAAATGCGTGAACTCATAGGCAGTCAGGCTGTCCTTTTGTTTGTATTCTCAATATCCCATCCACATGACAGCCGTCATTTACTTCCAAACACATGCTGCAGACAACGTTGGTTAATCAATGTTCTCAGCCACAGTATGAAAGGAATAACAACATGTAGGATTGGGACAATCGCACAAGCCGGTTAGCATTATCTGAACTCAGATTGATACTTCAAGTGGGCTAATCTATAGAAAACTGCAATTTTCCTTTCAGCTTCTGTGAGACTGGGTGGGGTGGGTGGTTGGGCGGGGGGGTCATCAGTTCTGAAGGAGAGAGCACTTAAAGATGGATTTTGTTTTTGTTTTGTTCATCCTTTTTAAGTGGCTGCTATTGTGAAATTTGTCAGTTTGCTTATCTGCACTGTCATGTGTTAAGTGAGGTAGTCTTTTTTCCGTTCTTTTTGGGTCTTTTTTCACCCCTCCCCCGCCTAAAAAGGGGAAGTCGTTGAGAACAAGTTTTTTGTTTCTAAGACTAAAATAATTTCTCCTGCAGTCACATTTCCCCTGCAGTCAGGCTTGCGGTCATGTTTCCCCTGCGGTTTCACACACGGTCGTGTTCAGATCCACTTTGATGGCAGGAGCACGAGGCCCACAAACACAGGCTCCTCCTGGTCCACGTCTGAAGGGGTTTGTATCCTCTCCATATCCCTATGTAACTTATTCAGACGACCATGCCGGTTTCCTCTTTAATCTTCTTTGCAGAACCGTTTAACCCATGCGGTCAGAATAACCCATTGTAACAGGGTGATCCCTGATCCCACGCAGAGCTCCTAAGGGCATGATTTAAAAGCCTTCATCTTCCATCTTTATTTATTCTCAGTAGTAGAGCCTTGGGTAGCCTCTGTAGTGTGGGTGAAGTGCCACCAATCTTCAGCTCATGGTTTTTAGATTTTTCGCAAACTAAGGGATGCTACAAATGTCAACAGGATTAACCGAAGCTGGAACAGACTGTTTGTTTTGTTTTTTTATGTGTGTCTGTGTTATTTATAGCCCTAGAGCAGTGATGACCCCTATCCAGAATCTTTGAACAGTGTGGGTGAGCCATTTACCATGGCCGAGAGCCCTTTAGATCACAGCAACTGTGCTGTCAAGATATTCTCAGTTCTTTCTGTGGGTGTGCGTGTGCTTGAATGTGTGCATAGTATGTATTTGTGTGTGCGTGCGCTCTGTGTGTGTGCGTGCGTGCGTACGTGCGTGCGTGTGTGTGTGAGATAGGTTGCTTATGCCTCTGGGCATGGACATGGATTTAGACTTACACCTGGTGTAGACTTTACAGGTGCACACAGATGCACACTTGATACACGCTTACATGCACATGCACACACACACACACACACACACACACGATCACGCACACACGCGCACAAACGCACATTAAGGCCACCCCTTCTTGAAATTAACTGTAATTACCTTTGTTGTTGTCCATGCAGAGAAGTTCACGCCGTGCACTTTTAGTTGAGCAACACACTAAGTGGCCAATTGCGGGGGAGTTAGTTTACAGTTGCTATTACGTCCACGCTGGAAATACATCACCCTCAGAGCACGGCATTAGCACGGTTAGAGAGTGATTTAGCATTCCCCAACGGGGCCTTTGTCCAGCTGTTATCTGCTGTGACACTTTTACAGAGCGCAGGCTCATTTTATTGAACTTGATTCCGCTAGCTACATTAAATGAGAGGGAGAGAAAAAAAAAATTGACACTAACTTGATATGCTTAATGGATAGCACAGGTAAAATGTTGATTGTTTTTGCCAGCAAATGGCAGAATAAAACAAATTTTAAAATGTAATTATGCTGCCCTGTCGAGCAACTAGAAGTATACCACCCTCCTTCCTGGCCCGTGGCCAATCGAGGCAAGGTCTCCTCATGTAACAGCTGACCAATCAGTGGGAGATTTGACCTTTTCTCTTTATAGACAGTGTCAGGTACATTAATTGTGTCCTAAAAAAAGAACTGTAAGAAGAAAAGGGTGAATGATTCCTCCTTCCAGTCCACTGCAGTGTGTGCATATCTGTTTATTAAGTCGGCGTGCGCTCTTTAATTACACATGTTACATCCGGGAATGAAGGAGGCAATTAGCAGCGGAGGTTCTAAACTTTAAAGCATTTATCTAAACACAAACACTTCAGGCATAGAAAACCCACTTATGTTGGCTGCTGAGGGAAGCTTCTGTTTTCTCTTCATCCCGACCACGAATAATGCGCACAGGGCCGAATAATGCGCAGATTAAATATTCCATTTTCTTGGTGAGAATCCCTGACATCTGTTTGTTTGTGTGCCGGAAATGAGTTGAAGATATCACACCGCCCACCGTTGACACTCTTTCTGGAGTATTTTAAGGTTGTACGGATAATTCCCTGCATCACACTATACATTTTGACATATCGGTAGTGCTTGCTTCCGTGTACGCTAGTGCGTAAAAGGTAAAGGCACAACAACAAATTAAACCACACAGGGGTTCTCCATATGGTTCCCCTGAGTAGCTGCACATGGAGAGCGTTGGAAAATAAACTGGCGTCAGCCATTTTGTTTCAGATATGTCTGATATTTCTGAATTTAACATAGGGAGTAAATGCAACTTTTATAGCCTCCATCTTTTCCTCCAGGGTTTTTTTTCCTGCACATAACTTAAATACGACATCACAAGTTTCCTTCAGTTGAAAAAAAGATTTTCACATGGAAAACATTGTCAATGAAAATGAGTCTGCGTGTGTTCATGTAGGCCTAGTGCCAAACCCAAGTTTAGGTATGTTATTTACATGTGTATCACTAGTGGATTGTGTAATTCCGTTTCTGGACTATACAATTGTACACAATGAGGCTGATTTACTAAGATCCCAAATAAGGTGTTATTTTGCGGGCGCAGCCAAATTCTTTGCAGGCGCTATAATTTCACACTTCGCAGGTGATCAACTAAAAGTCACTACTCCAGCCGCAGACAGCCATATTTAAATTAGAGTTTTGCGTGGATGGAATGGTTATAGGCTACTGTAAGAAAACGGTTAAAGGACTGGCAGTGTTGCTGTTTTATGGTATTTTTTAGTGTAGTGTATAGGCTACTGTTGCACTAAACGAGCTGGCGGTTTATTACGAGCTTTCACATCTTAGTTTCTGTCAGGAGTTACAGATGTTTGTCAGGACTGAAATTATCATGACTATGCTTACTAGCACTAAGTCTACTCATGCCATAAGTGTCACATAAAATCACATTTCCAGTTGATCATGGATTTAATTTTTTTATAAAGTTTCAATTTGCTTGTTATTCACTGCATAGGTGCCGATCTTGTGGGTGCTCAGGGGTATAGACGCCCACGGGCAAATCATATTGCTGGGTGAATCATATTGCAGAGTGAAGTTATAGTTTGATGCGGGTCACGGGTGGTTTAATCTGGTTCGATGCACAGATGAAGCACGTGAAATAAACACGAAACAATCAAACAATATAAAGCGCTATTTGTTAGTAGCTACTAGCTACTGGTTCTCTAGAGATGGACACGTTGGTAATAACTTTTAAAAAAAATGTTTTATTAACCAGCGAGAATGCAGCCAGGCTAGATCTTGGTAAAAACCTGAGCTAAATTGACAAGTTTATGTCGAAAACGTGTCAAAAATCGAATTTCCATCGGGTTCATGCCATACTTTCACTGCTTGCATCATTTCCTTGCTCCTTAGCTCCATCCAACGGAGGACGCGAGGAAGGCTATTGTTGTCTGAGAGTTTGTTTTTGCACAGATGTAGGCTACTGTTTTATTGGACGCTTTGTCTCAGACATTAAATATGTAGGTGACGGTAGCCTAAATGATGCGAAATAGTAATAGCTAAATTGCTTTGGTAAAATACTTCAAATGCACAAATAGATTGAAATGACGTAATAATTTCTCAATCATAGCTTATTAGAATGATGGGAAAAAAGCTTTTAAACGCAAGGCAGCTGTTGCAGTTGAAAACGTGCCGCAAGTCAACTATTTTTTAGTTATTTGCTGGAGGCATTCAACTGTATGAACATAGGATAAACATTACGTAGCCTATTCCACTTTACATCTCGTTAGTTGATCACCTCGGACGGCACCTTTTTTGCGGGTGGTAACAGTTTTACCCGTGTTTTTGTACACACAAACCTTTAGTAAATCGACCCCAATGTCTTGCAACTGTTAATACTTTAGATTTCCTTTTTCTTTGTTTTCTGGATGCATATCTCTTGACTGATTTTCTGTGTGTAATAAATCATAGCCCCAGGATGTGCATACAATATATTGTCGCCATAGTTCACCAGTCACATACGGCTGCCAAAGTCTTTTTTTTTCTGCACACATAAATAACTTTTGACAGAATGTGCTCATTCATCAAACATTTAGTACACTTATCAGGCAAAGACGTAGGAGCCTCTACACACAGTGCCAAGTACCTGCCTACGTCCCTCTCTGGCCACACCCACATCCCTGGTCATGTCGCTCGTGCTTATCCAGGTCACCCCTGAAGTTTGCATAAAATTTCACTATTGCCCGAATGGGTGCTAATTTGGCACATTTATTGTTCATAGACTTTTAACAGGGCATAAATTACAATTCGCACAAGATCTACAGGAACATCTGGGAAACAATTACCAAGTGCAGTGCGAAGGTATTAAATGCAGATTAGAGATTTTGTCAGTTAAGTGCAGATGATGGTTTATTTTCAGCTTCGGGCTGAAAAAAGGAAACTTGATAACAAACAGCTTGTTCCGAGTGGAGCCGGTGCTCACGTGCGACATCCTCTAAGATATGCAGGTATATGTGGCATAGCACGTTTTTAATACCAGCTGTGAAGAATAAGACCCCCCCCACACACACACACACCTCCCCCAAAATAATACCACCTTGTCGCCCTTGTCGGTTAGCGTAGCTCTTTTTGTGCAGTTGGGTACTTAAATCCAGGATTAAAGGGGTGAAAACTGTATATACAGATGAAAGGAGGGACATTAAGGCAGGTAAACGCGGTCGTTTCTGCGCTGTTGTGATGCCAGCTGAAGCGGGTAACGAGCGCGTACAGGTGCAACGCCGCGCTAAGGGTCTTATTGGTGCGTTTCAGTTCTTGCCGCGTGGACGAGGCGTGATGGGCATACATGCAAAGATTTGCCTGTTTACTCGAGCGCATAAGCACATTAGCACATTATAGTATGCCTTAAAGAGTCAGCCCACGTCTCCGAACCCCAAAGGAAATCCCACAGGATTCATACCATAGCAGGGATTCCTGGGTCATTAACTACAGAGAAGCAAGCCGACGGAGACGATGGTAATCATATGTTGGAGACGATCGGGCGAGCGTGTGGTTTTGGATAAGAGACCGTATTATTTGGAGGGCTTGCGCAGTACTCCGGGGAGGGGGGCGGGCCGTGCGACGGCCTTGCAGCTTGTAAACCCATCGCCGGGATCTCCTGTGATACTCGCCCTTGTGGTGCAGGCTCACAGGACGGTCAGCGAGACCGCTGCGATGGCGGCGGCGATAACCGCGTCGCCGGTGATGGATCTGGCGCCGCTCTCTCCCCCACTCGGTGGCTTGGAGCTTTCTGGGGTTACCGTGAGTGATGTGTCACGTTCACACACCAACCCCCCCCCCACCCCCCCCCCCGAGCGCCGCGGCAGATTACTTATCTATTGATTCGGGGGCCATCGCCGCGCAGATGGATGTCCCTGGCCCGCGACAATGGCAGGAACATCCCCAAAGCTTAGCACTCCTTAATGTTGCTCCACAGGCCCTTGTTAAATAACCTCTCATCGCCCTGCAACCGGGCCGCTCCATTGGTCAATTTCCACCCAGCGTGGAAACAAGATCCGTCGTGATTGGCTCTTTCTTGTCCCTATTAAACACACAGGCACCTGCTGCCTCAGCACGGGAGATACAGTACATGGTGTCGAGGGCTGGCGCAATGTATTTGGAAGACAGTTTTGGCCCCATTTTCCAGCCCCACAGGTTTAGAGAGAGTGACATATCCCCCTCATTGTCACCGAAGGCCCCCAGAGGAGGGAGCTGAATTCCACTTCTGCCTGCTTCACACTTTCAGATAAAACAGTCCAGGAGAAGTGGCCTTTCACGTCCAGTAGAATCAGCAAATATGTGATAGTTCGCTACATTAAGATCAGGGTCCATTCCTTTCTTTTCCCGAGATTCACATATCTCCTGTGAGATACACTGTTTGGGTATGTACAGTAAGGATTAGTCCATGAAACCATAGCAACGATCTGGAACGAAGTTTACAGAACTGAATCAAGTAACACCGCTCTAAATTGTAAATCTACTGTCCTGCTTTTTCATACATGCATATTTTCACAGCAGTTGAGTTTAAATCCAGTAAGTCAGCAATTATCACGTTTATTTGTACAAGGAACCTTTGGACTAAAATTGTAACTCGAAGCCTTAGTAAAAAGATTATTTTAAAGCAAGTTGAAAAGGTTTTTATTTGTGTATGTCAAAAACTCTGCATCCAGCAAGTCTAGGCCAGTACCTCCAAGTGACGGAAAAAAACAAAGGAAAGAAAAACAATGTTTTAAATGCTTTCAGCAATAGTTTATAGTCTGAACAATCGCCCCATGCTGTCACCTGACTTCCGGTGCTTTGACAGTACAGCTTTTTGCAGTATATTGTAAATATATCAAAATTATCTTCACAATATATTTAAAATATACTGCAGTATATTACATTTCCATAAGGGTCTCTCTTTCTCTCTCCCTCTTCCCCCTTTTCATTCTCTCACTCATCCATATCAAACTACAGAACTATTGACAAGGAGAGCATTGGTTTCCGAAGCACACTTTCTCAAAACCCAATCCCCTTAACGTGTTTTGCTACAGCGCTCTGAGCAGATCTTCATGTATTCTGTCCCATTTCAAATTAAGAAGAAGCTGGTCGAATCTTTCGATCCATATGCGCACAGTCATTAAACTCAAAGATAATTTGGTTAAGTTGGTCAGGTGTCATGTGCAAAGCCTGCCTCGTATTGAGTTAAGTCAACGATGTTAGTTGAAATCCGCCTGAATCACAATCTGCACGGTTATAGTCATGCCATCGTGATACCTTGGAGCCCGACAAGGGGCATTAGTTATGTTCAGCGGCACCGTACACATTTCTCATCTCAGTTGATTATGCATCGCCATCAATTATTCATGCTTCTTATATTCTCCTTTTTTTTCTTTTTTTCGCTCAGTCTATTTGTCTGACAATTAAATTAGTTGTCTGCCATTGATCACCGCATGAAGTGTTGCATAAGTAAGTGCGCATTAGCTCTGTACATCTGGAACAAGTTCTGAGAGCTGTCAGCACAGATGTCCAGAGTCACGTCCCTGTGACACGTTTTGTAGTAATATTCACAGTGACCTTGGCAGACATTTTATCCGCTAGAATTTTTTAAAAAGCTTTTTTTTTTGTTTCACGTTTATTATATATATTTTTTTTAATTGGGTGATATTGAATGAATCATTTTGATGTTGTTTTACCACAGCTACCTTTAACATTGGCGTCTTTACTTAGCGTGCGCACGTGTACCCGTTACTCTCTCTCTCTTTTTGCCCCTCAAGTTACTCTCCAAATACCAAGCCCCTCTCCATATGCGCAGTCTCCGTAATTGTAGCATGCTAGGCCAGAAACTAAGCACTTTGGTGAAAGGCGCTAGCTCTCTCTGTGATGGTTCCCCCGGCAGTGACGACTGGAACAGGGAAACGTGGTGGAACTCAATTCATTTTCTCAAACCCGTTTTTCATTTGGTGTGGATTTGTCTTGAATGATTCCCCGCGGTAAATCAATTCGCCGCCTTTCCGGAATGCGATTGGGCCTCACTCGTGAAATCTGAAAGGAGCCCAGCTTTGAACTGGCGGGAAGAGGATGGAATGGATCTTTAATAGAGAACGGGCAACTCTCCATAAAAACCCTGCGTACTTAGCAAGGAGAAAATAGAGAGGTAGTTTCTGTGGGTACTTGCTGGGGGCAAATCCATCTGTTTCAGCGCCCTGCCTGAAATGACTGTGTCTCAATTTGGTGGAGATAGGCAGTAATAATGGCATGGTCATAGACACACTAAAAAGATCTCTGATATTAATATCTCTCTTTACTCATGCGTTTCAGCTGCTTTAAGGTAGAAACTATGCAGAAGAAGGAATCTAATTATAACCGGGGTCTCTGCTCAAGCTGTACATGAATATTGTCTGCCAGAATATATGGCTAGTTTTTATGAGATATTACTCAAGTCCGCAGTGAAGTTACCCGTAGTTATGAAATATCTTTTGGGCTTTATATAATGACTGCGGCAGTTATTAACTGCCATTTGGGTCTAACTTTTTTTTGTAACGTTTTCAGTTTTCCGGTAGTGTCGTTGAACGGCAAACAGAACTTGGCTCACACACACACGCACACGCACACACACAAACTCACACAACAATATATGTAACCTAGGAAAAAGGTCAGAATAAATTATGACACTCCTCTTAATCCCGGAAAAAGCCACAAAACCAGAACTCAAAGGTGGTCTTCTTCTAGTCGTTAATGCGAGGCAGGGGTCTTTATTGATCGCTGACAGCAGATGTGATTAGCTATTGTGCCACATTAACATTCCTCTCCAACAAGTCGGTAATTTTGCATTTGTGATGCTGTGGCTGCTTAAGGCTCACTTACAAACTAATTTGCTGGATATATAACGTGCAGCACAGCCTTTTAATCCAGCTGTGTTGGTACGGCACCACAAGCTGTCTGGAGTCCGATGTTTCCGCTCCTGTTCATCCCAGATCACTGTTTCCAAAAGGACAGATGCGACCAAAACCACACAGGGATACGTATATATTTGAATCCAACAACTGCTCTAGTTCTGTTTCCATTGTGTCCCTCTGGCCATAATAGTTTCTCCCAGTATTTTCATGCGTTGTTTGAAATCAGTGCTTTTTTAACGCGACGTTTTCTTTATACAGTATTTTCAGTTGGTGATTAGTGAGGTTAATGCTTTGTGTTTTTTTTTTTAAATGGCACACATCTTTATTCTTTATTCAGTGCACTTGCTAGGCTTGGCAGATCCAAAAAGCTTCCCATGCCTTGCATATTGCATCACTTGTTTTAATTTTAACGCCGTGTCACTCCCGGTTTTTCATTTTTCTGTCGGTACTTCAGATTAAAGAAGTGGATGTAATGGTTTATAAAAAATTTTTGTACATCCAGCTCTGTCTGTCTGTTAGTATCTGTTAACATCAAAGGAGACTGCCACCGTTGAACACGGGCTAAATAAAGCTTGGGAAATAGAGGGCAGAGCATGGAGACGTGGGATTGTCTGTAATCCTGCTAGAAATCATCTAAAGACCTACGCTACTCAAGATATCTGAGACGATTTGCTTTAGACGTTATTCTCCCTTTGTTTTTAATTATGTTGTCGGGGGAGTGCGGTGGGGGGGGGTGGATGTCATGGTGTCACTGGGGGGTGGGGGGGAGGGGGGGGGGGGGGTTGGGGCTTGAGGCCTTCATGCCAGCAGAGAACACAGAACAGAGCTTTTTTTATTATTGCTGCACATGTCCTGAGCCAGTACTTCTTCTTTTGTTTTGTTTCAAAGGTTACAGAAGTTGACCGTCTCATTTAATTTCACTTTCCGCTGCTGCCTGGGAACGGTGCTAATTAACCAGCCAACCGGCGGCAAGACTCCGCAACATCTGCTTGGTGATTAGCATGAATTCTTAAAAAAAAAAGAAAAACATTTTATCTAAAGTAACAACAAATCTGTTGCCTGCATTCATTCACTGGCACCTGTTTGCTGAAAAGGCAAGTCACCCAGAGAGTGGAAGTCCTGTCCCATTACTGGCATACAAATGATCCTCCCTGTAACACACGCATACATATACAAACAGTGCAGGATGGTGATGTTACAGGATAACATGTGACACTGAAAAATCAGCTTGAGCGTGAGACTCCAAATATGTCCCAGGTAACCTCCCTTCAGGTGCCCGTATTGATGTTTTTGCCCCATTTTCAAATTTGGAATGCCCAATCATACAGAGCCACTCTTGCTGCAGTTTCCGCAGCCAGTGTAGGAGACTGTAGACATGCAAGCGCCCTCTACTGAAGCCTGCGGCTTTGCAGCCCACAAGCCAAATTTGCACAGACACGCGTCGGCGGAAGACACTTCCTGTGCAGCTATAGCAAGTAGACCGTGGGCACCTGTTCGACCAGCGGGGGGCGGTATAGAGCGGTTGAACCCTCCATAGCCCTGGGCAAAGCTGCCAGTGCGGATTTCATCCTGGTCCCATCCTTGCACTACAACTGTGCCTAACAGGATGGGCCACCCAGCAGGTCTTTTTTAAGGAATCAAATTGGCCTGATCTTTAGTGTTCTCTTGTGTCCTCTCAAGATTAAGGACCTTTAGATTCGGGGGAGGAAAAAAAAAAAAACTGCTGGCGTCGGAAAAACCATATGTTGTATCCATGCACATTAGCTTCTAAGTGAGCCACATACCCATTATAGATGTGGAAATGCGCAAATGTATAATTTACATTCTTTAAAAATAGTAATGTTTGTTATTCTTATTGTTCCATTTTTCTTCAGTCTTGAAACAAAAGACACCGGTGTGGAAGCACGCAGTGTGACTTGTTAAGAAGTCTGTGGACTGCTGGGTAATTTTGTGGGATAAGTGGCCGTTGTTTACTGCTATAGTTTCTCTCTCTGTCTCCCTATGGTCTTCAGATTCTTGCGGGGCTTATTTTTTCCCCCAATTAATTTCTGACTGACCTGAAAACAGAGTTTGTCTGATATGAAAAACACATCATGCTAAAACAGGTGGATTTGGCGGAACATTAACAAGGAAGTGGTGTTTGTATTGAGGAGGCCGTCAGTTTGTGCTGCTCGTCGACGTGCCAAGAGCGCACTTTGCCGCGCCTTATCTTCTCCGATGCACACTTCTGCTCACCCCCCAGCGTGGCTTTAAACCATCTCTTTTGTTAATTTAAGTGCTGGCACTTAACAGGCCAGGTTTGCACTGTAATAGATGAGTCTGTATTCATCATCTCCGACACATTGCGGAGAAGGTGCTGCCAGGCCAGGGAATTTGAATATGTGAGTTCCAGTTCTGCTGAGCAATCACGGGAGAGTGAGAGGGAGGGAGGGGGAGAAGGAGGGAATGAGAGAGATAGAGGAATAAAGACGGGGAGAAAGGGAGTGGAGAAATTGAAATAAAAATAAAAAAACAAATTTTGATTTTTCGTCCTGGCCTGTTTTCCATCAACCTTAAAGGACTCGTGTCCAGAAATGCAATCACTCTGCGGCAGAGCGGTTTGCCCCGCCCCTCTCCTCCCCCCGCTCTGACAGATCGATAGGCCTTGAGAAATGTACCTGGTTTAAAGGTTCGCTCATCATTTTAATCCAATCTCACACTGTGACTCACTCCTCCATTGTTTGGAATGCTGCACGCTGATGCCTTCCATTGATTCCTTGTCATTTCCATTGTCGGAGATTATCGCACTCCCTCAAGAGTGTATCTGTGCCGTTCGTTTTCTCTTCCCCTATACCTACCCCTTTCCTTTCATCCTCATTATCCCCCTCTCCCTCTCTCTCTCTGTCTCCCCCTTGCTCACTTTCTTTCTCTCCCCATCCTCTCTCTCATATCTGCAAACTATAGCATTATCTGCCTTATCTGCAGTTTTCTAGTGCGGCTTACAGTGTCCCTCTCTTTTCACAGTCTGGATCTTTCCTGACAGCCTCCTCTTCCTCATAATAAAGCCGTTCTGTTGCTCTTTCACACAGGCCTCACATTTCACTATTTTTGGGCCAAGGCCACTTTAGCCTTGGCAAAGCCCAAATTTCATTGGGTACACGTGCCAATTTTTTCCCTCCTCCGGAGGGCACCGCAGCAAGGCACGCGTGGCTGTGCGGGTAGTTATTTTTAAAAGGGCATTGCAGCCAAAGTGCAGGGCATCCAAGTAAATGGCTGTATGGCCACCGTCTAAGTCGAAGCCTGTTGTCGTTCAGTGCACTTGCACCTGTCCTAAATTGTGTGTCCCTCAATTGCTTTGGTACCTTTTAAGGCCACTCTTTGTTTATGTATGTATTTTAAATGCAGACCGTTGTGTTATGTATGCTTGGCCAGAGGGAGACAGTTAGTCTTTAAAAACAGGCCGTGAATAAAGACTGCTTTGACCAATCAAGCTCTTTTTTACTTTCCTCCCGACGACATAGCTACTCAATTAAGATATCAAGTCTGGAAGTTATTTAAATGAGATAATCCATATTACTGAGTGTAGGAACTATGTACGGTGGATGTTGATTGACACAAGCAGTCTTTATTTATAGGGGGGGGGCTGTTGTTCACAGGGACTGAGAGGCAGAGTCTGAGGTAGGTGGGCACAATCTGGCCTTATTAGGTAAAGAGTGACAGGGCCAGGCCCTATGCTTGTCCTCCCCCAACACCGTCTATGTCAGGGGTCACAGTCTGGGTGGATGGCTTTGTCTATGTCAGGGGTCACAGTCTGGGTGGATGGCTTTTGTCTGGTCTCAAATGAAAAGCCTCCAGCCTTGAAATAGCAGAGACGTCCTCCGGATTAAACGTAGCTTTCAGTGACGGGAGACCAATTTTCCAGCCCTCTGTGTGCAAGCAGGCAAACACACACACACAACGCGCACGCACACACACACACCTTCTGTCCTGTCTCGCTGTGAACTGCGAAGATGTCGGACGAGATAGCAGGTTTCCCGGTGTCAGCCTTGATTGAGCCCATCGGAAGCTCGCTCACTTTGAGTCGTAAAAAGGAACCATTTTCCTCACCTTTCTATTCAGGTTGGCCAAGGTCAAGCAGAAGTCTGCCCCTCATGAGGTCTGCTAAAATTGTATTTGGTGAATTTGTTGGAAGAAGAAAATTAAATCTGTTGTATTTCTTCCTCTTTTTCACACTTATTTTGATTGTGTGTGTGTGTGTCGTGTGTGTGTGTTGTGAATCAAATAGCTGTATTTCAGCTTGGCGAAAATATCAGTGCGATTACTGGCTGCCATCCCGTTAAGTGACAGTGCCGTGTTTGCAGCCTCCTGCCTCAGATATTGCCCATGAATGCGTTTTCCCATGATGAGAATATTCTTACCCGCATTCACCTTCTCCGAAATGAGAGGATGAGAGGGAAACATGAAAAGGTCACGGAAATACAGGCTGAAGCTCATAGTCATGTAAAATTAGAAAATGGGAACGGTGGAAGAATTGTCCATTCATCACTTCCTTTGTCTTCCGAAGAGACAATTACAGCAGTTGTTTTTTTTCTCCTCTTTCGGAAATGGGAACTTTTACTTCTTTGTTTAATATGATGAATTGCGCATCGTCTCATATTGTATTTGTGTGTGTGTGTGTGTGTGGGGGGGGGGGGGGCTTTCAAATAGTGCGGAAAAGGCAGTCACTCTCTGCCTTGCTGTCCTCGCTCATGTGATTGACAGTTTCCAACTCAGCTTTCCTGTTTTACGATTAGGCAAGTTTCTAACAACTGTTTTTTTTTCTTCTGGTGCGCGTGCGTGCGTGCGTGCACAGATTTAGCCATGAGCAATATTTAATTAAGATATATTTAATTAAGACTGTGACACTTTTGGCATGCACTCGATAGCATTATGGTTCTGGCTGGCTTGGTTTCTATGACCATCAATAGCCATCTATTTTCTCTACTCTTCACCCGCTTATTTACACCCGCACACACACATATGTGCATGCACACAGTACACCCACAAATGCAGTTTCAATAAAAATGCTTTATAATCAATTAATGTGACAGGCCTACACAGCGTAGAGGCACTGCTCTTAAAGGGTAACTACACTCTAGATCACTTTTTTCCACTGTAAATGTGTTTGTATGCCTACCTTATAATGAAACCTATTCATGCATTCCGTTATTTCAACAATTCTGAAATAATATTGTATATCATGAAAAACTAGTAGAAAAGTGTTTTTGTGCTGCTCCTTCTGCTCCCCACACTGCCCCCGCCCCAATCGTGATGTCAGAGTACCTCTTTGGAGGTACCTCTATGTCATATGGATAATTGTTGTCGCCCACAACGGAAACAGCCAGCACCTGATTGGTTAGATCCGCTATGTTACTTTCGTTTCGCCTCCACATTTTGAAACCGGAACAACGTAGCGTCCTGTTCACTTATTCCACCTAAATAGTCCACGAAAATATGTTTCTGAAAATATTTGAGGTGAGAAATAGGCCATGCAGTTGCTGAATCTTAATTCATATTTTATGTGCAATGTCTAGTTTGACAGTTTGATCCGAGTTATACGAAATCATTTGTACAATGTACGTTAATTTATGCAAATGACGATGGACATAGATCCTCCGCCCCCACCCCTCTCCCTCGCTCACCCCACAAAATATTTTTAGAAATTGTGTAGTAGGCGTAGACAGGCTGAGACAGTGGGTGTAGTTACTTTTTAAGATATTTATAGCAGCGCTCAGCCAGTGTTTTGTTTTTATTTTCTCCCGGGCTGACAGGCATACTATGATGAGGAAGCGTTTGCAGGAGGGATTTGGAGGTGGGTGTGGGGGGGATCACAGCTTGATATGCCCCCACTTACAATCCCCCCCAACACCCACCCAACCAAATCCATTCAACACCACCCTGGATCCCTGCTGTCCAGGCTGGCTAATGAGCTGGATTTTACAGCTTACCTTGGTTGTGTACAGTCAGGTGCATGGAGCCCTAATTGTGGTGGGATATGGGTAGGGGGGCGGGGCATTATCCAAATTATTTTCTGCCTTTCACGGGTTGCACTGCTCCCTTGAACTGGGTGAATTTTGTCTTGCATTTGAGTCCTTGCTCTTACCATCCTCCTCACTGTGCGTGGGTCCTCTTCCAGGCAAGTTTGTAACAGTTCCAGTTGCTTTGAACTTTGTAAGTATTGCCCTAATGGTAGAAGACATGGATTACTGCTTGAAAGTTTCTAAACACTCAACTTTAAAAAGTAAAATATAAATGGAAAAAATGTTTCAGTTACATTTTGTTCATAAGAATATCTAGGGGTGGCAATAATTGTGGCACACATGGTTTTGTTAAAAATAATTATTTCTTGATGAGGGATTTTTGTTTTCTCTGAATACATCAATTAAATTAAACTTCAATTAAAGGTTGGATTTTTCTCATTTTTTCAGTGTGATATTAAGCTAATTCATCAAAAGGTGAATTTGTTATAACCCTTTTTACTCATCTTTACCAGGGGTGCCAATAATTGTGGAGTGCACTGTATATAGACGGGTGACAAATGAATGGAAAACAACAGCATATGGTGCATGTCTTAGTAAGGTGTTGGGCCACCACCAGCCGCCAGAACAGCTTCAATGCGCCTTCGCATAGATTCTACCTCTAGTCTAGCACAGATTCCAGTCAACAGAGAGCTGGATGAGAGGTGGGTGGTGGGTTAATGAATGGGGGAAAAAAAGATAGAGAGAAGAGAAAGAGAGCAGCCCTCCTTTTAAAAATGAGAAAAACACTTTTAACTAACGGTCTCACAGTCTCAGCCGAGGATACAGATCAAACTGTTTTTCTTTTCTTTTTTTTTTGTCCATATGTGTGCAAGTGCATATTTTACATTTCACATATTAAATAAATATGCATTTGCAATAGTGTAAAGAGCAGACGTCTGGGGAAAGAGCCAGAGGAATCAATCGAACGCAAAGGTGCATTTTTATTCATTGAGAATTTTAATATGATGGATCTCGTAAAAACTCCTGATAGCTGTTGGTTGAGTGGTGGTGGTGGTGGGGTGGGGGAGTAAAAATACAATTGCTCAAATGGCCTTGAAACATTATTTTCTGTTTAATCTATTTTTCCAAAGATGAAAGAGTATAAAAAGAAATGCAGTTTAAAATCGTTAAAATTCATCTGTATTATTATATTTAATAGCAAGGTCAAAAGAAGGTTGGATAAACACAGAGATGTGCAGGCACTGCTCTGTGTATATTGCTTTTGTCTAGAAGTGAAAAGTGCCACAGTCTGATAGGAATCCGCAATTCCATCCTTGATCCTGCCTCTTGTCACATCAGGCAGAGAGAGGCATAGAGAACTGTGTTGGAGTGGCTAATGCACTCCCAAACGCACCTGTCAAGCCTTTTACTTAAACACAGAGTCAACCCCCCCCCCCCCCCCAACACCCTCTGACCCCACCCCACGACCCCCCCACTTTGCTTGATACATGATCGGTTAACCAGTGCAGGTGCCATAAATTACCTGTCATTGATGTGACAGCCAAGTGGAGAAAAAAAAATAAATTGAGTTTCTGCACCCAAAACATCACTGTCTGCAAATAGAGGAGAGATTTTGGAGGGTGGGGTGAAGATAACCATTCTCTATGGCTCATACTCTTTATCAGGCCCCCAGCTTATCTTTTGGGGAGAATCATAAGCAGACTTGAGTGAGATACTTTTTTGAAATAGTTTATACACCAGTAATATATATATATGTATATATATATATAGATATATTATTACTATTATTATGGATAATAATCATAATAATAATAATACATTGTCAACTAAACAAGGTTACTATGTCACTTTTACTGGTGATTAGCATGTTAGCCACACGACTCTAGTTACTGCCTTGTCTCTGCCTATCTCCCGGCCTACTTCGCCAAACCCAAGATTTCTGCCTGTGCACCTCGCTTGTACCTGCAGGTGAGGGATGTTGATTTGCAGTCCTGTGCATCTATGTGGCCAAGTTTGTGCACTTAACTTTAATGGTTTTTCCATTTTTCTGAAAGCCTCATTTAAAGCCACACCGGTTCAGTGACCTGTTATTTCCCTGTCAGGGCATGTACGGTAGCATTAAGCAGCTGGGCACAAAAATGACTCTTAAAACTTTTCGGTTCAATAGGAAAAGAACAAAAAAAGCCAACTTGGTGCCAATCATGTATGGTTCATTTCCTGTGGGCGCTATGAGTGGCATAGTGTGATGGCCATTACACGGTGAAAGAGGACATTGTGTTTCAGAGGCAGGTGGCTGACAGGGTGCTGTTCTCATGAGTGTCCGTCACATCTGGAGCCAAAATGGTCGCTGGTAGCTTTAGCTGCTTGTGTAAATTCAATCCTTCATGAAATGCGCCTGCCAGGCCATGTCAAACCTAGATCTGCATTCAATCAACCACTCATTTAATGCTAATTAATGAATCAATTAACAGACTGATTAAATAAATCAATTTAATTAAATGCTTTGCAGAGCTGAGCCACAATATCAGTGTGCACACATCAACATAAAATCACAGCTAAATCTAGTTTCATACGGCATCAAGAACCAGAGCACACTTTATTAACATTTATAGTAAAGAAATACAATAACTACAGAGAATAAATGATCAGGAGGTGGATGAATGTTGAAGTTGCGTAGATGGTAGACAGGTTAGTCTCTTTATTTGGTTTGGGGTCTTGGAGGAACATCCTGCGGTTTGTAAATGGTCAATCCTCCAACCTGGATTACACATGAATTAAGATGGGATTGAGTGATGTGGAAACTGGAAACATGAGGGAAAGACATCACTGATTCCCTTATATGCTGTGGTGTGGTCCTTCCTCCTCAATTGACATTTTAAATATATATATAAAATTTCTATAAAACTTTTAAAAACGGGGTGATTTGCACACTTGAATCCAACCACGGATCTGCGTCTTGGATTTTCAGTTTTTTTGTTTGTTTGTTTTGTCTTGAATTTAGTATTTTTTAATTATATTTTTAATCCAGTCGTTCCCATGGAAGCCACAACTCCCAAGATCACAGCAGCAGCCCCTGTCAGATCTCTCTGCGTGTTTATGTAACGATAAGCTCAGAGCTGGTGACAGCGCTGCAAAAACATGGAACATAGAAAAGCAACAGGATTACATGGCTGTTCCTTTAGATCCCGAGCCCCAGTGGAACCGGGTGGCATTTGATCATCTAAAGTGTTCCAGGCACTGTGACTTTACGGCAGCCCGAGGAAGGACCAAGAGAAATGCAAGCAGCGATACTCTATACCGTAAAGCCTGCTACCGATGTCGACGTATTGGCATGTAATGTGAAAAACACCGGAATTCACGTATAAATAAGCGATGTTTTGCTTGGAAAGACAAAACGTCTCTTTGTGTTGTATTATTGAATTAAGGCCTTTTTCATGCGGTTGACGACTTGTATTTCTTGTGCCTTACATTTGCATAATTATGCTGCCCGATTTGCAGGCTAATAAAGCCTCTTTCTTGTACTGTCAGTTAAACAAAAGAAAGAAATATTAGATGACACTGCAACAGACACTTTTAGGATCTTTTTTTTTTCCTTTGGTTTTTGCATTGACAGGAAAATAAAAGGTATTTTTAAGTCTGCAAATTTGGCAGCCCACATATGCAGATTTGTAGATTGAGAACATACATACACTCACTGGCCAGTTTATTAGGCACACCTACCTAGTACCATGTAGGACCCTCCTCTTCCTCCAGAACAGCCTGATTGCTTCACGGTGCGGATTCAACAATGTGCTGGAAACATTCTGTAGGTATTTAGTCCATGCTGACTGGATAGCATCACGTAGTTCCTGCTGAGTTTTTGGCCACACGTTCATGCTGCGAACCTCACGTTCCACCTCATCCCAAAGATGCTCAATTGGATTGATTTCTGGGGACTGTGTACATTGGAGTAAACTGAAGTCACTGTGATGTTCATGGAACCAGCTTTAGATGATGTGTGCTTTGTGACATGGTGCATTATCCTGCTAGAAGTATCTATTTGAAAAAGGGTAGACTGTGGCCATAAAGGGATGGTCCCTTATGGAAAAGAATATACTACAGTATATTGTAAATATATCTAAAATATTGTCATAATATATTTAAAATACATTACATTGTATTTTAAATATATTTCAGTATATTACATTTCGATAACCAACAATGCATAGGTATGCTGTGGCATTCAAATGATGCTCAATTGATATTAAGGGGCCCAATGTGTGCAAAAAAAACATTCCCCACGCCATTACACCACCACCACCAGCCTGCAACGTTGACACAAGGCAACGTTGTGATGCTGTTTACACCTAATTTTGACCCTACCATCTGCATGCCACAGCATAAGTCAAGATTTGTCAGGCTAAGCGACATTTTTCCAATTTTCAGTCGTCCAGTTTTGTTGGTCACATGCCCACTGTAGCCTCATCTTCCTGTTCTTAGTCGACAGGAGTGGAAACCGGTGCTGTAGCCCATCCACTTCAAGGTTCGATGTGTTGTGCATTCAGAGATGCCCTTCTGCACACCACTGTTGTAAACTGCTGTTATTTGAGCATTCGTAGCCTTTCTGTTAGCTGGAACAAGTCCACCCATTCTGCTCTGACTCACTCTCATTAATCTCACATCTTGCCCATTCTAATGTTTGGTCGAACAAAAACTAAACCTCTTCACCATGCCTACATGCTTTATATATTGAGTTTGCTGTTTGGAGAAGCAGGCTATTTGTGTTACCGAGCAGGTATACCTGATAACGGGGTCAATATATATATATATATATATATATATAACTTACTGTAATTCGTCAACTAAGTGGTGGTCTCTCATAAGGTAAGCATCTTAGTCCTAGACTTGAACCCATGGGCTGTGGTGTATTGAGGGGCCAGCTGTGATTATTACAGATATTAATATCAGGATTGTGTTAGGGGAGGAGGAGGAGGAGGAGGAAGAGAGAAAAGTTAGGGGAGGAGGGAAAGAGGGGGCCATGTTATAAAAGCAAATTTGAAAGGTTAATCAAAACCGCACGCTCTTTGGAGTAAGGGGCCCTGGGCTGTCAGACAGTGGCGGCTGAAGTCTGGAGATTATTTCCTTCCTTATTCATATCGGCCTGCTATCTTTAATGTAACGGAACATCAGAGAGCGTTCAAACAGAACGCTCAGCGTGCGCCACGAAGGAGCAGGCTCCATTTGCATGTCGCCATTAAGGAGAGGACGAGGGGAGGGGCGGGCTTTTCACATCATCAGTATTACATTCCCTAGCCTGGAAAAAAGCGGCCATTTTTTCTCTCAAAACACAGTGTGTGCAGTCAGGTGGAAAATACCCAAATTTTGCAGCCCGCATCATTATTTAAGGAGGAAGATGAGTCAACTGTGTGAGAAAAGGAACAAAGAGATTCTGGTTTTCCCCCTGGTTTTTGTTTATTCGGAAGAAGAGATTTCATGGTGCATTCTTTCTCATTTGAGATAAGCCCTAGCTCTGCTGCCGCCGCAGACAAACATGCTACGTACATTTTGACAGTGTTGCCCTTTGATAGCTGCGCTTCTATGCACTTGTACAGCCATCCACCTAAAGAAACGCTGAGTGCCTCAGACTAGCATGTTCGCTATAAACTCACTGCACACGACCCTCCACGTGTGTGTGTGTGTGCGCATGTGGGTGAACGTGTGTGCCTGTGTGTGTGTGTGTGCGCAGTATATTGTGTAGGTATGTGTGCATTTGGGTATGTTTGCGCATGGGCGTATGCGTGTATGTTTGTGTATATATGTACATGTGTGCAAAATTTGCTTTTGTGCTTTTGTTTCTGCACATATTCCCTTCCCTTGTGTGTACAGTTTGCACATGCATGTTTGTGCAGATGCGCGAGTGTGTTTTTTGTGCGCGTGTGTGTGTGTGTGTGTGTGTGTGTACATCTGTTCGAAGGATTGGTTCTTGAGCTTGGATGCTCCACAGAGAATGTTAAAAAGTAATTTGAGAATAATGATGGAGGGATTAGAGGCATGAGTAGGAGAAGAAATGTGTTTGTGCTTCTCCAAAGAATGAAGACAAAGCACAAGTACTTTTAAGCAGAACATTTTGGCCACTTTTTTTCTTGTCACTTTACTCCTTATCTTTTCCATGTGCAATATCGCAATATAGAGTCTAGACTAGCCTTACTTTCTTCATGTCACTTTAATCCTTATCTTTTCCGTGTGCAATATTGAGTCCAGATCAAGCAAGATAACCAATATATCGCATGGATCTCTCGGCGTGATTAGGTTCATTTATTCAGCGAGCTTTTCTTTTTTGTAATTAAACACGCGCAAGCTGCACATATTTATATTTTCGAAGAAATTTGCTGAGACTTGCATAATGAAACCAATTGTGATGTTATTTTTACATGTTTGCTGAAAATTCCCTTGTGTGCAAAGTCTTAACAGAGAAATTTGCATTGATGCAGTATTTTTTGGAATTAGCATAATTGCAAAGCCCAAACAGGTGTTCCATTAGTTCTTTCTCATTTTAGATCACATGACGGGCCCTTTTCTAATCCTGCTCTGATGTACTTGGGCACTGTTTTTAGACCCTAATTAAATGCCAGAAGTCATTTTCGCACAATGCCTTTTAAAGGCTGGGAGGAAACAGCTGATTTTACATGTAGTGAGACACCAAACTCGCTTTCATGTTTTTGGAAACTTATGGTGACTAGTCTGATATTAAGTAAATATCAGTTGTGTAATTTTATAATGACCATGGAGGGGAGGGGGAGAGAGATACAGAGGTGAGTCAGACATTTTAGTCAGATTAAATTAATCGTAGCTGTATTTTCCCGAGCAGCCTCACGCGGTTGCCTGTTTGTCTCCACACGATCAGGTTTTTGACCACGAGTCGGGGGGTTTTGATGGCTTTGACCAGAGGCAGTATTTGGAGGAAATCATGAAATAATAATTTGCTATGACACTGCAAAATTTACAAATGAATAATACATTTGCTGCCATCTGTGATATTTTACAGTTTGGAAGGGTGTACCCCCAAAACCCTGAAGGATATGGCAAATAACCCCCCCCCCCCCCCCCCCCTCCCCCCCCCTCCCGTTTCTCCCTACCTTGGAATTCCCAATATTATTTACCAGTGCTCTGTGCCACAACAGACAAAGCATGCGCTCTCCTCGGAAGCAGGTGTCAGCCATCACTTCTTATCACACAGCGGAAAAGGTGGATTTGCGGCACCCAACCAACCAGCAGGAGTCGCTGATGTACCTTGAGAGATAACCACCCCAGCCGACTGAAACCCTGCCAACCCTGGCACTAGAGCCGATTGTGTGCATCCTGCAGGGCACGGTACCGTGCAAATGTTTTTACCGGCTCATGATTGGTGGCCTATCGTATTTGAACTTTGAACTAAGTCAGGGATTGGGTGTGAGGGCAGGGCAGTGCGGAGTGAGTGTCGCATTCTTTAGAGTTGCGATTGGTGGAAATGCAAGGCTCCGTATGAGACGCCACCCCAACGGACACATGCAGGAGGGCAGTGGAATCGGTCAGGAACGAGCACCCCAGCTCTCACATCCGTGAGTATTGCTGAGGACTGGGGGGATGGGGGTGCTGGGGCAGGAGGGGGGCTAAAGCCACGGAGAGCAGAATTGGAGTAACCCCTCTTTAAAAAGTGAGGTGAGGGGGTGGAGAACAATTTTCTCTCTTTCACTGCCACAATACACTTTCCAAACTCTCTAGGTTGACCCCATCACATTACATTGTGGGTTAATTACTTTTCAGACTCTACCTGACAGTGAGGAAAACACAGGATAAAAAGAGTGTGTGATGGGGCTGGGGAGAATGGGGGGATTACATCACACCGCACAATTTCATATCTGAGTCATAGTGATTTTTTCCCCATCATTTATTTAGTTCTTCTATTTTTTTTTTGTTTTTTTTCATGAGCAGTCAGCAGCACGTTTGAATGCTGTTCTTTCAAATAAAGTATTGTTCTGGAGTACGTTCTGTGGAGGCTCTCATCTTAGCTCCAGGGATACCCAATAATTAGATAAAGGATTAGGACCTTAATCTAAATTGCTTCTACCCCCCCCCCCCCCCCCCCCATTCAGCCCCCAACCCCCTGTCCCACTTTCTTACATTATTGGTTCCGTTCATGTCAAAGACTTGAGGCAACTCCCCCACCCCCCCCCCCCCCCCCCCCATTTTCTTACATTACTGGTTCCGTTCATGTCAAAGACTTGAGGCAACACACACACACAGTGCCCACACCCAGTCACTTTCTATAATCAACTTACCTTGATGTCGACGCTGAGCAGCAGATTTTAACGATAATTCTCCCAGCACGTGTGTGCATGGGTAGGAAGATCTGGAATGTGTGTATCTCTTTCTCGGCATCTATATCACTTAACCTCTTAATACCAAGGGCAAAATATACCCATTCTCTGTTTTTACTAATGACCAACAAAGCTGTTTATCTCAAAAACTGTAAAGGCTACAAATACATAGCTTTTATTAAAACAGAGAACTGCACTATTATGACTAAGCAGTCATAATTCATATACATACACTTTTTGCTACTTAATTACAACAATTTATGTACAGAAATTGTGAAAAAACTAAAAAACGGGTACCTACATTCAAATTTCGGATTATTTTACCTGATGTTTAAAAACAAGAGCTATGGAGGAAATAACTTATCTTTGTGATTCCTCAATATGCTGCCAATCTCTGCTAAAAATATGGTGTCAATATCTCAAATCATTCAAATTCTACAGAGCTTTTTTTCAGGTGAACCATTTCAGTTACCAAAGTTGGCACAAATTGTGCCAAATTGTGCAAAATGGCAAGGTTCTCAATATGATTTATTTTTTTAAGTTTTACAATAAAATTTGATAATTGCCAATAAAATTTTTTAGATGTATTTTTGGTTTGTTTCATATTACACAACTAACTAGCCTACCAGTGGTCCCCAAAAAGCTCTCCAAACCCATGTAGCAGCACAGTGAATCTTGTATTCCACCAGAGCCCCATTAGCCAGAAATGAGTCCAACTATATTCAAAGGGGATCAAATCTACACCACTTTCCTACATAAAATAAACCCCTGCATAATAATCAACAACAAACTCATCCTCATGTTATCTCTCCCTCATGTTACGTCATGCATAGATTGCTCATTCGTTTACCTGCACAGCCTGCTGTACTGCATACAGAATTTACTAATGTGGAACAATAACTTCTAAACAAACACTTCTGACACCATGTCATTCAAAAGAAACTTGGAACAGCTCGTCTCAAACACAAATAGATAGCCAGCTGCTGTGTGTAATTTTGCTGGCTAGCTTTCCATTGTTACAATATAGTAATGTTAGCTATATTCATTTAATTCAGAGGTATTCATTTTATACATAACAGTGAATTCGCACTGGTATACCGGCAAATAAATATGTTGCCTTACCACTCAGCGTCACTGAGACAACATTGCAAAAACATCTTCGGGCAAGGACCTGCTGCATGGAGAAACGCCTGAATAACCTAGACATAACTAACCAAAAACTGTATGAAAGAGACTGTAAAGTAAAAAGATGAACAGCCGCCGTTACCTAATGAATTATACTTTTCTAAACGGCATGTAGCTAGCTGCTACAAGCTAAAAACACTCTGCGCCATCTTGGTAGTAACTTTACGCTTAGACGCCTCCTCCACTTACGCACAATTGTACCTATGTGACAACCTAACCCATTGTGTTGAATGAGGGCTTGTCTGAAAGATAAGAGTCTTCGCTATTGGCTGGAATATTTGACAGACAGTTTAAAAACCCAATGGAAAGCAAATAACACTTGCAGTGGAGGCGGGTCGATGCGAGATTTTCCCACTTCAGATAGGCCTATTGTGCTATCAGTCAAAGAAATACACCCAATTGATGACAGTTTTGCATATAACTGTGCAATAAAGTACAAAACCACTTTGGCTAAAATATACTAAGCCACGGGATTGGTACTCCAGAAACTGGCTGAGTTTCACAACGCCAAACTGAACACAGCCGAACTACTCATAATCAAGTGCAGAAAAGCACAAGTCAGTTTAAAATGTGAAAAAAATCATGTACAGCCGTATGAAAGTTTTAAAGTATTTTTTCTTGAAGTCTAAAGGTATCACGATTTTTCAAACCAAAGTTTTGTGAAATACAATTAAGCAGAACAGTTTACCAGCACATTGTTTATGGTGTGACATCAAGCTGCAATACATGTTTGCGAATTAGGTCGTTGTTTCCAACGTAATTTACGAAGTTGTAACTCGACGTTTTGGGCTGAAAAAACCACTTTCCCAGAAGGAATGGATATATCTTAAGGATATTTAATCAAAATATTGAGGTGAGCAGTTTATTATATATTATTAAATTAATGAAATGTATTTCTGTCATGCCCGCGTTACCGCTAGGGGGCGTTTGGCAGCAAGAGGTTAATGCCTACAGTTGTTTTCCACAGCAATAATTTAATAATATTATTAAAGGAGCTATATGTAACAAATTTACTGTACTAAATCATAAAATTACCATGATATATCAGGAAACATGCTAAGTTGAAATACTGGCTTCTCCGACAACAATGCAACAGCCAGTATGTTCTCCTTTGAAATTTCCATTCCGGGTCAGAACGTCTGTATTTGTTTTGGCCTGTGTGATTTACTATTCTCCGAGTTGACTCCGCCCACTGCCCATTACGAACAACCAGATGTACTCCGGGACTCCGACAGCCGATTTACGAATGGCTAAGTTCAACATTGTTTTCATTTAGCTAGCTAGCTAAAGATTTAAATATAAATATGTATATAGTTACTAGTAACATACCACTAACGTTAGCTTATATCTGTGTGACCGTAAACATAGCCAGCCATGCATCTAGCTAACATTGACAGAGTTATAAAAAATCCACGAGCTGGTTTATAATTTGCAAACAATAAATAAATTGCGAACGTATACATTAGCTGATCAACTTACAGTGTAGGACTCGTCGTCACTTGTCATTGTCAAAATAGAATGTTGCGCTCAGCTCGTCTTGCGCTCGTGTTCGTTCAGTGTCCTCAACCTGGCAACCCGCGTGAGCTTCGAGTCTGGGGAGGAGGGGGCAGGCGGAGACAACTCTCCAATATTGTGAATTTGGACTGCAGTATCCATTTTAAACACTTGTGTCAATGTTACATATACCTCCTTTAACTAAGGTTTGAGGAATAAAAGCACGTAAATAAAATCACTCCCTTCATTTTATGACAATGGGAAAATATATCAGACGTGCAATGTTATTGTTTACTTTTTGCCTCAATCTATTGTTACTAATGATGCTCACTGTTGCAACTGTATCCCAACCAGCTCTATTTTTGGTAATGATACTAAAATATAATTATGTAACCGACAGCTACATAACATTATTATTATAACCAGACCGAGGATAGCAAAGTACTGGGGTGTGCTTTTGCATAAATATTCACAAATGGTGTGTGGCAGGAGACGGATTCTGCATTGCTGCAACAAAAAGACAGAGTGTCGCTGGATCACAACCTGGCAATGTGGAGGGCAGGAGCTGAATAACTGCTTGATAAGTATCTGTGCCAGTGCTCAATGGCGGGGACTCAAAGGTTTGCCTAAAGTGAGCAAGCAATTGACACATAAGAACAAACATACTCTCTACATGACACATTATGACCAGAACAGACCAATTGGTCAACCCAAGGTCATCAATTACTTAGTCTCGAGAGTATCTAGTACTGTCTCCATTGGACTTGAGAACCCCAAAAGTCTCTGCTTCTCTGTTTAAAAAAAAAAGAAGAACTTTCTGATATCAGTGCACATGTTTTTTTTAACTGATTTCCACCTATGTTCTGCACCCATCTACTTACAGCCCCGGTCCCCAGATTATCTGAATGTCAAATTAATAGGCTTCAGTCAAGTGATGAGACCAAAATGGGTCCTTGACCCATAACTACCGCACTTTTGACCCTTGCTAAAAGAATGCAGATACGTAACCAATCAATGGATGCTGTAATACTTCACGTCCTTGTCCTGCCCTGGAAGAAGTCTCTCAGCGAGGGCAGCTTGTAATGATATACTGTATATGAATATAGCCTCACGGATTCTATGGTTTAGCCAGAGAATCCTTTTTTTGATTGATCGATTGAGATTAAAATATATGGGCAGGCTTTGGCCTGGACTTAATCACTGTTTGTCCTCAACTTTAACTGGCAATCACGTGCACATCTTGCTTTTTAGCAAGTCAACTTGGGTGAACTACCTAAAATGTGTTAGTGAAGAAACACAAACATGTGTATTTACTTGTGAGTCAAAGTTAAGGACTATTGTGTGCAAAAGAATGTTTATAAATTTTTAATATTTTTTTAAAATTTGCATACATCCACTAGTGTGAGTGATTGTGAAGCTCTGAATGACTAAACCAGCAGCAACTAATAAACAGATACAAATTTAGCCTACATAAAAAATACGTATGTACTTTTAAAATTAAATACATAAATAAATACAAGTATAGTTTAAAAATTTCGCCATTTTTGGCAATTAATTATATAATGTTATCTTAATTATATAAGGTTATATAATGTATCACTACTGTTCCACTACTTTGAAGGTCCTGGACATTACTCATTATGAGTGTATTCATATTCACAACATGTTTCCTGTAATATCATATGCATGTGTTATAATTTATAGTGAACAAACAGTTAAGCATTTCTGATTTAATCAGGTATTCTAATAACACCCGTGTAACACATTAGAGAACAGCCAATGCTCTGTTTTTCGAAATGTCATTATTTCACATGCTGTAAATAAATAAAAAAACAGGTGTATGGGACCTTCTCAGGGAACATTCACCACCTGCACCCAAATCCCACCTCCTAACACACATGTTGTGTGTGTATATATATATATATATATACGCACGCACACATGCATGAACGCATGCACGCACACACACATACACAAACACACATGCATACATGTGCACGCACACATACACACAGTAACCACCATCTCCGACTTTTCCCATTAATGGGATTTCACTCAGATGTTCAAAAAGTGTCCGTCAACCAATCAGTTGAATTGTGTTTATCGGGGCACCCTTTGGCCACCATTTCCAGTCTCAAAAGGTGCTGTGGAAAACTGGGGCAAATCAATAAGACAAGTCAAGCTCAGTAAATTGCACTTAAATGTTGCTTTTCGTTTCATTTTTTAAAAATGATTGATTAGCGCTGACAGTCACATCTAATTTGTACTCTCAACCGTGATTCAAACAGATGCATTTAAAAGTGCTGTCTGTGGGAATCCTATATTCACCCGGGAGGGGGAAGATTTATGGAAACAACAGAAACACGCATCACAAGACTGCCCTCGGTCCCATTTCAGAATCGGCTTGTTTGTCTTGCTTATGAGCATTGTTTAAAAAGGGAAAATATAGCCAGCCCACACTTGCATGTTAAATATGGCCTTGTTTCTGTTGCATTTCTCACCGTTCTAGTGTTAATCATTGTAAATAATTAGCTGATGAAGAGGCTCGGGAGAAACTAGAATGCGTTTCATTCTTGTATACAGGTAGAAGTAGAGCAGAGTCCAGGTGGAGTGCAGTACATGTAGAGGCCGGAACAGGACGGTCAGCGTACAGTTAGGACACGGTATAGGTAAGGGGTGGTCCAGGAGGAACGTAGCACAGATATGAGACGGGCTGCAGGTGCGGCTGTCAGCAGTCGGTGGGAGGTGTCGGCGTTTTGCGCGTGGGCCGGTCTGTCGGGCCGGTCGGCGATGACTCCGGTCGGGCGGGGAGACTGCAGAGTGGGTGGTGGTTGTGGGGTGGAGAAAGAGCAGATGAAGTGAGCGGTGAGTAAGATATGCAGACATCTGCTGTGCGGCACCCGGTCCTCATTAGCATTTCACACCTCTGCAGCACTCTGCTAACGCTGCAGCCAGCGACGGGCATGCTGGAATAACACATCCGGGGTCTATTCTCAGAATGGGGCCTCCCTGCGTCTCTCTTCTGAGCCCTGGCTGCCATCATCTCTGTGCCCCCCTTGCGCGCGTGCCCCACAGCTCAAATCCTCGGCGAGTGTCATCACAGGGCTATGAAGCTCCGTGAAGCTCTACGAAGCTCAATGAAGCTCTGTGAAGCTTAGCACAAGATTCCAGGAAAGCAGACTGGGCCTTCCAGAAATGGCGCACGTCACAGAGGGTACCGGCGACCCGACATCGTGGCGTGTATCCTATCTATACAGAGTGGGAAACCCCGCCTCCTTTTGCAGAAGTGACAAACAGCGACCTTACAGCTGGTGCCCTCCTTCTCTGTGGGTCTGTAAAGGTTTCGCGGATTCATCCTTCCCGCTCGGCGACGGGCCGTTTGTTTTCCACCTCCGCATCGATTCAGAGGAGACGGCACGCATTTACCTTACCGCGCCCAAGCCGCCCGCCGTGCAGCGTAAACGCTTAACGGCGAAGGTTTGGGACGGCAAGCGATGATACCTCCTCGCCGCCTGTGTTTCGGTGTTGTTCACACGTTCTCTTTATTTTTTTTAATAATCTCCTCCTCCCTGTGCGCATCCGCTGGGCTGCTGCTCGCCTCCCGTGTGTGCTCCGCATCCCCGCCGCGCTCTGAAATGGGCGTAATTGGGAGTTGTCTGGGATTGTTTACGCCTCCGATAGGCTGCAATCACCTTGTGATTATTTAATTTGCTCCGCTGCCAGAAACAACACTTTTGTCGCCGGTGACTTCGCACTTAAATGTGACTTCTTCTACAGGCCAAACAGGGAGATATGATAGATATGCACATACGAACACCCAGAGTCTCTCTCTCTCTCTGTCTGTGATAGACAAACTCTGCTACGTGCCCACCCACACTCACAAGGACACACAGAGGCACACACACACAAACATGCAGGCTCCAACTTGGCAGCAGCATTTGGGTGGGGGGGGGGGGGCTATTGTTTTATGTTTGGAGCTTAAATTATGTTTTACAGCTACATGCTGGAGCACTCTTGAAACAGATGAATGGAACAGTGATATGAAAGAGAACCGCTTCTGCTGCTGACTCACAGCAGACTCACTGACTTGGTTACTGGAGGACCACCATAAAAGGAAGTTGCTTACCAAACAAAGCAGTCTATACTTGCTTACCGACTATCTAGCTAGCTCACAATCAAACATAAAACAGTAACAGAAAAATTTTGATAACCCTAGCCAAACCTGCCGCGAAACCCATAAGGAAAATATGTGACAGCCATTCCAGAATGCGTTTGCGATACTGATTCCACACAAAAAATAAGTAAATAATAAAACTCTTTGGCTACTAGCAACCATGCATCAGCATCCAGGCATGAGTTTCTGTGCTCTCTGTTTTAATCCACTGTAGGGAACTAGCTACAGTTAGAAGTGAACTGCTTTGAACACAGTAAAGCAACACAAAATAAGGCTCTAAATCTCTTTGCACTCTTTACAAGTTAATAAATTAGCTCGAAAGCAGCAACACGTTCATAAAAAATGCTTGCCTACCTTGAAAACTTTTTTTGAGTTTGCTATTGGCTGTAAATTATTGAAAGATATAGGAAAACCCTGTGTTTCTCAAGGGAAAGCACATTTAAAAAATAAAAAAAACAGTTTCCATTATCCTAGGCCGTTGGATAGGAGCATTTGGCAAAAACAATAGCACTTTATCCTGTCAGCTAATGCATTATGCCATACTCCACCATAGCTGGGGCAAAGACGGCATGCTAGCTCATTTGTTTGAATCTTTTTTGAAGCGATTTTAATACTACAAGTGGCTGTGGATCGATGTGAGGACAGCAGGGCCCTATTCCTCATAGCTGGCTAAACTAGTAAAACCAACCCAGAAACCAACCGAATATGGAACATGATATGAAGCAAAAACACCATTCTGGGTTTTAGTGCAGTAAACAAGAAACCACAGTTAGCCAGCTACAAGGAATAGAGCCCAGGTAAAGAGAAGCATCTGTATTAAAATGGAACCTTTGTGATTCCCTCTCCAATAAGAAGAAACACGTAGGTGCTATGCTAATTATTCTCAGCAATTGAAACAGATGGGGAAAATATGTAACTTTATATTTAGAACATTAGCATTAATTTAGGCATTTTGTAGTGCTCTCTGTGGTAGGTGAAAGAGGAGTGACTTCACTACCAAACTCAAGGGAGTTTTGATACAAAGGCTCGGCATTCATACTGGTAGTTTGTCTTGCATTTTTAAATGCTCCTCCAACAATGACATATAAACCACACATTTAAATGGAAATAAATCACCTTTCCTGCAAAAAAAACTGCAATGATTGCAGTATGCCTGTGTCAGACCCATATCTGAAATACTCTTTGGACACAACATTTTTTGATTGGAAAACACTCCTGCAGATTCCTGGGGATTTACAAGACACACTTAGTAACTGACACATGCCATCTTATGCAAGCATTTCGCATTTATGTAACCTGGTCAGGGTCTGGAGCCTATCCCAGCATGCATTAGGCGAGAGGCACGAATACACCCAGGACAGGTCGCCAATCTATCACAGCAGGGCACACCCTCCATTCACTCACACACGCATACTTATGGGCAATTTAGAGTCTCCAGTTAGCCTCACCTGCATGTCTTTGGACTGGGAGGAAACCAGAGTTCACAGAGGTCTGGTTCACACATGGTTCTGTAGGACAAAACTCGGGAGGTATCAAAGCAAGTGCCTTACACACTTGTAGCCTTGTTGTGCCCTTACCATTTTGCAATGATTACATTCTTCCTGTAAACGGAGGCTAAGATTCAGTTCTTGGTGGTCAGTTGTGTAGTTTGTAACGTTACTGAAGTAACTCCTGGTTGTTCTGTGCTTTGCTGTTTTGGTAGTGAATTTCTTACTGTTTCTCTGGATAAGAGCATCGACGAAATGAATTCAATATAATGTAATGGTAATTTAATGGTGTATTTTGTGTTATTAGCTAATGCTACTGCTTGCACTAGCATTGCTCCTGAAAAGCTAGACCACAGAAACCATTTGTTGGTTTGTTCTTTGTTCTAATTTTGTCTGAGTCTATATGCATGAGTCATAATGAAACAAACATCGAATAATATAGCATATGAAAGTGAGAATGAAGAGCTCACGGGTCTCCCGTGCTGCAATGTAATCATTGGAGTTCTTGCCTCAGGGTTTTGTAATCAAATAAAAAATCTGCTCCTTTTTTCTTACTTGCGCCTTTTTTCCGTTCTATGAATGGTAAACAGACTACTGTGCTTTTGTTTGTGTTTTTCTGTATTAAATCCTTGGATTGGCATTTCACTTTTTCATCTCATAGACTTTTTGTCATCATAATAGAATAGGTTACTCTTAATACAATATATCATTGATGCCTATTGTTACTCAATGAAGTAACTAAGTAACATGTTAATTGCCTTTATTTACTTCTACTAACAAGCTGTACCTAATGTGATTTTTATGAAATAGCATGGCTATGTATTTTTATTGATAAAGATTTCACCGTGAACATAATTTTGTGCGTGTGTGTGTGTGTGTGTGTGTGTGTGTGCGTGCACAAGTGTGTGTGTGTGTGTGTGTGTGTGTGTGTGTGTGTGTGTGTGTGTGTGTGTGTGTGTGTGTGTGTGTGTGTGTGTGCGTGTGTGCATATCAAGCTGCAGTGGCGCCCCCAGCTGTACGCAAAGTACGCAGTCTGCGTACCTTAGCAACAACAGCAAAATTAGTATTTCCATTAAAACTGACGTGAATTGTCAAAGTCTTTCCGTCTCTGTTTCTACGATGTTGAGGAATGATATTTGCTTATTGTCTTCGTTGTATTGCCTGGTTATTGTATTTTCCAAGTTTTGCATATTTCAAACATTTGAAAGTGATTGGAAGACACAATTGAAAGTGCTTGGAGGACCACCTTTTTCTTTAGACCGGGAAAAGTTTAGTTGCCTTTTTACTTTTCAGTCAAGATAACTAACTTAAACGAATACAGTAATTGACGTTAGTCAAATATGTCAAAGAAAAGAAAGCAGCTCAGCATTGTGGAACTGCTGAGTCTGAAAAAGAATGAAAATAACAATTCGGAGAATCAGCTTTCGGAGAACCAGTCCTCAGCTGAGGATGAGTTAGCCCCACCGGGAGACGAGCTACCCACCAAAATGTTCTTTTATTTGCAGTGACTTGCTCTTGCTCATGCTCTTGCTCTCTCTAACACACACACAATTGGCGTGCATATAATATTTTATTAGAAATTTAAGCAGTGAATACATTTTGTTGAGCATGTTCGATAGTTACATTGACTTGTCAGAAGTGTTTTCATTGTGTTAACATTAACTGTGCTGTAAGTCGCGTAACAGCTTGTTGCGCGCAACATTTCCATTCTATTGTGAGGTCTCTCCGGTTTTCCTGATGAAATATCAGGCTACTGTAAGTCACGTAACATCTTTTTGCGCGCAACATTTCCATTCTATTTTGAAGTACGTCTCTCCGGTTTTGGTGATGAAAGATCAGACTTTAACGTAGGCTAGGCCTACTCCTACGTTAGAACTTCTTGTAATATGCGACCTTATGAGTGCAAAATATATCGGTAAATTACGTTGTAACTTAGTCCTAAGTAGTGGCTTTGTTTTCATGTAGCCTATGGCTTGGCCTACTCTGTTGCGTACCCCGGGAAGAAATCCTGCGGGCGCCCCTGTCAAGCTGTGTGTGTGTGTGTGTGTTCTTTATCTGTCTTCATGACTTGGTTGGCTGCCTGAATATCTGCATAAAAGCACTGAATATAATTCACATTCATTATGATCTACTCAAATCTCTTTAATGATCCATCCTAAGCACACCCGCCCCAGAAGATTCTTACTAACACACCTTGTGCTTCATCCACACAGGATCACACACACGTGAGCACATTTATATGTTTCCACACACACACATGCACAAACAACCAAACACGCACGCACACACACATGAATATCAAAGGGCTCTCTGAGATCCAGAAGACAGCCTTACAAAGCGCATCTGTGTGAAGGACATGGTTGAAATTAAAACAGGTCCTGATACTTTTTATGGATTACATTTATATATCTCTTTTCATCTCAAGATATCACAGTGTGTTTTACAGTGAAGGGCGAGTCTCACCTCAATCGCACGTCAATATGTTTAAAGTATGAAATATCATGTTAGAAAGCATAAAGTGCTAGTGGGGGACAGGAGAGACTGCTGAGCATGCCTTGTGTATCGACAGAGGTCAACGCTTCTTCATACCGCAGAAGAAAAAGGGATTCCATAGAGATATTAATTTGTCATCTTATCAGAGTCCAAATGTGATTCCCTCCCTCAAGTGATATCAAAGACAAACAAAGGAAAGAAATAAACAAACACATAGAAAGTACATCGGTGTCCCCGTCTTCTATTTACACAGTCGAAGGAGAAAATATCAATTGAAGGGGGAAAAAATCTTTTGTTGCTACTTTGGCATATTTTAAAGAAGACAGACCAATCCTGTACAGTAAACCAGGAGTTCCCAAACCGGTCCTGGGGACCCCCTGTGTATACTGGTTTTTGTTGCAACCACAGTAGCAATCCCAGAATTTTAACAAGCTGTTAATTTTTCTTAATTAGGTGCTTGTCATGTTAAGAGGAATTATTTACCCTCTTAAGCCACATTATATCAGAAATAGCTATGGATGCCATGTAGAATAAACACCCCATGTTCACATTGTGCTTATTGTGCTATATTATTTTAAAAAGATAAGAAAATTATTTAACAGATCCATTTAAAGACTGATTTGAATCTATAGGCTCCTAATTGGTGAAAGTGTGGACATATGGCCACTAAAGCTAACCATTTGGTAGATAATGAAGAATTTAAACACAAAGCAAATGATAACAAGCCAAACCTGCATTGTGTTAATAAGCTTAAATAATGGGGAGTTTATTCTACATGGCATGCATAGCTATTTCTGACATAATGTGGCTTAAGAGGGTGAATAATTCCTCCAAACATGAAAAGCACCTAATTAAGAAAAATTAACAGCTTGTTAAAATTCTGGGATTGCAACTGTGGTTGCAACGAAAACAAGCATACACAGGGGGTCCCCAGGACCAGTTTGGGAACCCCTGCAGTAAACCCATCCACCATGTCACATTGGCCCTAAATCCAGCTCTTCCTTTCCAGCTGGAACCAAGAAAGAATGTATAATAGTGAATTCATTAGAAATAGTGAATTAATTACATTTGTTGGGTGTGTGCCTGCGTGAGCGCGTCTGTGCATGTGTGTGCACGTGCGACGCATGCGTAGATTGTGGGGGGGGGGGTCTGGGAGGGAAAAAGTCCATTAAAAAATACATTCTGAGAGCAAAGCTTTTTTAATGTGAAAACCAATGTGGGTGCGCTGTTAAGTCACCGGAACATGAAACGGTTTAATATTCCGGACAGCGGTTTTAATTAAATTAATTGCTAAAGACATTGTAAAGCGCTGATGGTGTAATAAAATGCATGTTATAGCTGTCATTCATCATTGTGATGTAAATTATGCCCACCGATTGCTCAATGACGCCTCCCCTCGGGGACGAGGCAGGGATAAAAGCGTTTAATTGGCTCTGAAAGGGCACAGAGGTGCAGAGGGGCCATTTGGGAGGGATGCCCACCTCTCCGTTCCTTCCTCTTGCCACGATCTTCACTGTAAATAATGGCGGGATAAAGGCCTCGTCCAGCAACCTGCCCCACTCACGTACAGAAATAGGCCAGTCGCTGAGAGTCGTCTGCATTGCAAAGCTCCCGTCATTAACCGAGCCAAGTCTGCCAGATTTGGGGATGTTTCGCCACTGTTGCCAACTCACGCACTATGTGCATTATCAGGCTCCCGTCACAAATGGACCAAATACACATTCAATTTGTTTTAACTCTCTAGACTCTGGTCAAATTTGGGGAAGAAAGTGCTTGTGCAGATCCATGAGTTGTAAAGTTGTACAAAAAATAATGGATTCTTCTTTTAAAAGTATTTTTTTTAAAGTATTCTTCTGGATTCTGGGTGTCTCCATGGTTAGTGTATTTCCATTAATTATTTGGCCCGATTCTGGCTCCGAATTAATTTGATCCAAGCTAGTCGGGTGGATGGATGGTTGCCTTTTGTAGACAGTCCTCCTGGATTTTGGGGAGATATTTAGGGGACCGAGCAGCATAGCTGCTGGTACCCTATTGTATCGGTTCAGATTCTTTTTTTTTTTTTTTCTCAGCTTTCACCTAAAATTCCCATGAGCTGGTTTGTCCTAGAATCACCAAACTTGGCACGCTTGTTTGGATTCCCAAACTCTTGGATCCTTTATATTATGACACAGATTGAACACTTGGTAGGTCTGTTAAGAGTACCATTAGGACTTGATCTCTATAGTTTTATCCCAATCGAACCATGTGGTGGTGCTATAGAGTTCCAAATATAAAGAAATATTAAAAGATTCACTAAAAATCACAGTTCCTTTGCAGAGATGTATAACTTGCTACAGTGACAAAGAGCCGGATTTGGATCATACATCTTTACTTGAATTTGCCGACATTTTGGCTTAAATGTACTCATTTATTACTTCTTTGAGTTTTTCCTTAACCGCTTGGCTGATTCTTATGAAACTTGGGAAATAGTTAGCAGTTGTCATCACACCAAATTTCGTGGCGATAGGCCAGTTGGTGGCGCTGTAGTGCACGTGTAAATATTGTGACATTGACACGCCCACTGCCGATGCCCCATTTGACCTAGAGTCACAAAATGTGGTATACAGGTCCCTCTGCTCATGTTCAACAAATTTACCTCAAGGATCCATGAAGTCAGCCATATTGGATTTTCCGCTAATTAGCATTTTTTGTAAAACACTTAAAATGCTACTCCTCCTACAAAATTTGGCCAATTTACATGAAACCAGGTACACAAACTCCTTAGACCATGCTTCATAAAAGTTATATACAGAATTTTGATATTTTAAAAGATGGCCGAATGACGACCCAATTAATTTACAATGGGCGTGACTTATCACAAAAATTCTGATAATTCCAAAATCATTTTGCAGAAAGTTATGAAACCTGGTAGGTCTATTAAGAGTAACATGAGGAATTGACCTCTACAGTTTCAACCCAATCGAGCCACGTGGTGGCGCTATATAGATCCAAATATAAGAAAATATTAAAAAATTCACTAAAAATCATTGACACGCCCACTGCATACGCCCCGTTTTATCTAGAGTCACAAAATGTGGTATAGAGGTCCATCTGCTCATACTGAACAAATTTGCCTCAAGGAACCATCATGTTAGCCCTATTGGATTTTTCGCTAATTAGCATTACTTGTAAAACACTTCAAATACTACTCCTCCTATAAAATTTGACAAATTTACATGAAACCTGGTAAACACACTCAGTACACCATGCTTCATAAAACATATATACAGAATTTAGATATTTTAAAAGATGGCCGAATGACGAGCCAATAAATATCCAGTGGGCGTGGCTTATCACAAAAATGCTAATAATTCCATAACCATTTCACCGAAAGTTATGAAACTTGGAAGGTCTTTTACAAGTAACATCTGGACCTGACCTCTCCAGTTTCAACCGAATCGAGCCACGTGGTGGCGCTATATAGATCTAAATATAAGAAAATATTTAAAAATTCACTAAAAATCATTGACACGCCCACTGCCGACGCCCCGTTTGATCTACAGTCACAATATTTGGTGTATACGTCCCGCTACTCCTGCCCAACAAATTTGCCTCAAGAAATCATGAAGTCTGCCATCTTAGATTTTCCGCTAATTAGCATTTTTTGTAGAACACTTAAAATGCTACTCCTTTTTTGAGGCACACAATGTGCACGTCATTGTAAGAATGTTCTTTTTATTACAAAGGCTAAGAAATTTCACAATATTACCTGTTATCTGTTTGAATTATGAAGTCGGTAAGCCAAAACAATCTGATACCGCAACACACAAGTCTTATTTGGCCTCCTCATTTCTGTTAACCTGCTTTGGCCTAGTGGATACAATCTTGGCTTTCCATGTATGTGGTCAGCGGTTCAATTCCAGCTTGGTACCAATGGCTAAGTTAATGTTTGGCAAAACTATATGCTTCTTTTAATGTTGTTTTCACATTAAGAAACACCTTTTTATTGCAAAAGTTAAGAAATTTAACAGTATTAACTGTTCACTGTTTCACTTGTACTTAAAAGACTTAATACGCAAGCCCTTACTGGATCGGGTTAAGATACCATCAACAATGGCAAAAGCCCTGATTGGAAACAAATATTTGTATTTTGGGTCAACCCTGTCTAGAGTTGTCTACCATTTTGCGGTTTCTGTGTTTGACAAATGCTGCTAATGCCGCTCGGTCCCCGGGAATCGCTGCTTGCAGCTATATTTATTATTATTATTATTATTATTATTATTAATAAGGATATAATAGTATTATTCATAATAATAACAGTATATTCTTATTATTAATAATAATATTATATTCTTAATTATAATAATAAGAAGAAGATATTATTATTATTAGTAGTAGTAGTAGTAGTAGCAGCAGCAGATTTCAAATTCACTTCCTGTTGAAGAGGCCTCCAGTGTGGGTGTTGTGTACTTGCATGTTTGTGTTTCTGAATTCTGCATTATCCTTCTGCCTCACTTGTGTTTCCTTGCTGTCTATCGAAAGTGGGGTCAGAGTACTACCGAGGAGCTGTTTGTGTCTGTAATGAAGGTGTTCCCCCATCTTACTTCCCAGTGTTATGCAGTTTGCAGACTGCACTCAGTACCCAGGCAAACACGTGTTCATACATATAAACAAACAAATACTGTGTAAAATTGAAGGAACTGAAGAAGAACCCTGTGGTGGCGGTTTGCTTCCATATTGCCTACGCATGGGCTTCTTCACATTCATTTGCACTAGTAATAGGCGACATCAATTTTTAGAGCCAAGAGTTGAGCTTGGAGCTGTAATGTTAACTTGATTTATCCACTGATCATCTAGCAACTTACAGTAAGCCAAGTGCGAGGGCAGCCGCATAAATGTATGCACACAGCACGCCTCCCACAAATATGGGAGCCTACAAAAGCCATATGATTGTATTTATTCTAGTACTTCAGACACAACCGGGTGGTCGGCCTTGGTGCTCGACCCGCAGATTCAGTGTTGTCAAGCCTTCAGAACGACTTGGATCCAAAGCTTTGCATGACCCGCAGTTAAGCTTCCGTAAACGGACTGTGAGGTGGAGAGACTCCGTCTGAACACAGAGGAGTGTGCGCCCGCGTGAGGGCGCGGACACGACCGCACAGGCTGTGAGGACGCGCTCTCGAAAGTGGAGTAAAAACGTAGCATATTGGAACGTGGAGTGCGGTGCACGGCGGGGCGCATCCAAGAAGGAGAACTAAAGGTCAATTAATGGACAGGGCTTCAAACGGGAACCCTGCAGGATTCTTTACTAATTAGTCACATAATGGCACCCCTGAGTTATAAGGGACTTTCAATGTATTGCTTACTATAAACAAGCAGGGTTGATATTGGCCAAAATCCTTCTACCATTGTGTTATTAATACAGTATTAAAGCACTGAATGGCTTTTTATTGGAGTAGAAAATTTGGATTATATGTAATTATATCATTCTGACAGACCTTTTTTTCCCCCTGTGAACTGCACCCTCTCGCCCTATTGGCCATCTCACAGCTGAAATAGCTGCTTGGACTCCTTAGTCTGATTGCGGTTGAGTTTAAAAAAAAAAAATTGTATGGTCTAATCTTCAGTAGTTCACCCTGCATCATTTAATTTAGGCTTGGGTGCCTAAAACTGCTTGATATGTATTTAACCTTTCAAAAAATAACTTGAAAGCACTTAAGCTCCCTGTCTGTTGACATATTATCAACAACGTCCACACATTTTGTGCTGAATTGCACTGCACTGTGTTAAATCTTCTTAGCTTAGAATGCAGAGACATTAGGTAGAAAGAGCTACAGAAAGACAGGTTAGTTAAATAGTTCATTGGAGAGTAGACAGTCCTAAATTGCAATTAAACGTGGCGTTTGTGATTCGCCGCGTTCATTTCTCGTTCTTGAGAACAGGGTCTCGTCGTTTATATAACAGCACTAGACTATACATAATGAATCTGCCAGGGGATAGCGCGCCTCTGCCCCGTGTTTTTTAAAGGGCGCTTTCTTCGTTTAGAAGAAATGCAAAAATGTCACCATGCAAACCTACTGTCCGTAATCACGATGGAACCCATTAAACGGGTCGCTTCCTGCAGGAGGCCAAACTAAATAAGGGCGCTTTAAACCATAATGAAATTGTGAAAGGCATTAGCCTATCGTACTGCTACATTCCTGGCCTACTGTTCGATCATTAGGGCAACCACAGGTGGAACGCAGTTTGATGTCTAGACATTAAGTTGGGGTTGGTGATTGCAGGATTGGAGAGGGGGTAGGCTATTACAAAATTATGTTTTTAATTCCACCGTCTTGCCAAAATGTACTGTAATAGGGATACAAAAAAAGCGTGTGTGGCAGGGTAGTGTGAAGTGATAGATGCCCTTCATTGGACACAGAACATTTAGTTTTCATTAAGAGTTAAACGCGTACATGATGCATTAGCGGGGGTTCAGTGCCCGCCGCGCGGAGACTCCCTGTATTTCATTCTGATGAATTAGCAGCCCGCGCGCTGGCAAGGAGATGACACAGGAAGCTGGAAGGGTGACATTAATATGACGCGCGTTGTGCCAGCCGGATAATGTCTTGTGCGGGGGCTGGTGTTATATTGTCCCTGACCCGAGCGGCGCTCTCTGAACGAACTACAGGGAACGAGAAAGGTCAGCGCCGACACCGCCGTTTCATTATGAGAAACGCAGCTTCGCCTCCCGTGGAACAGGGAAATGATGTAGGACGCCATAAATGTAAAGTCTGTCACAGGTATTGGATCCCGGGCAGTAAATTAATATTATTCTCCACTAAAAGGGGGTATTTATTTTGGGATTTAGTCCTCTCCCTAGTGACTGATAGGGCAGGTTTTGCTGTGGCCTTTCTTGCTAACGTGCAAGCCATTCCCTGTTGATCAATACGGAACCGGGTCTTGTCACACAAGCCATATCTCTCCTGCTTCTGCACATCCTAGCCATCATCGTGTAGGCTTATTCGCAGCACTTTTTCCTGCTTTATAATAAATCCGCTAGTTCGTTGTTAAGAGTTGTATTAATTTTATTTTAAATAGCAGATATTTACAAGGTAGACATAGCCCTACGTTTACGCACTTATATGAATACTCGTAGTCCGTTTTAATCAGATGTCGAACTGTGTTCTAATTATGTTCATTCCCTTGAAATCGTCAGCATTAAACCATTTTAATTGTGAAGAGTGCAGTGGTCAAAACTGGTCTTACCTTATGTATGTAAGCCTATTTATACACGTACTACATTTACCCATTATATTCCTTCATGTATTTATTTATACCCGTAAGGTCTCGTTAAAGACTAAATAAAAACACTGCACTCACACGTCTTGTGGAGTGCACTGTAACACGTGTAGGCAGTGTCACTGTCACCATCTGCAAATTCTACACTCGTTTATACACAGGTAAGGCAATGAACAGAAGCCTCGCATACGCGTTTAATTTGCAGCTGTCTCAATCCGTGTTTTCCTTTGTTTGATCGAGAATTCTAACGTGCCTGTCAAAACACCGAGACCGCTGAGCGCGATGCTCAAAACACCTGTCCTTGCGCAGTTGTATTGGCGTTCGTCAACGCACACAGTAGAGTGGTATTCAGAACACGTCTTTGCGTCCCATTATCTTTGGGTAGTTATTCTAGACATTTATTATAATTATGACTCGCAAGCCTGACGGCTCATTCCCGAGAGCTGATTGTAAACATGGAAACGGTACGATAGGCTATCTCAGGGGTAGGGAACCCTGGTCCTGCAGTGCCGGAGACAGTCCTGCTTTTTGCTCCATCTAAACCTATAACTGCATAACTGGGTTCATTTTAATTAACCAGCTATAATGAATACAGGTGATCGTGTGCTGGAGGCATGCACTCAGCGTTTCACCATTCAGAATAGGCTATTCAGGCTCAGACTTTTAATCATCCATCAAACTCTTGCGATGGAGGACAGGTGGGGGCGTCTGATTAAGTCAAGAGAAATAGGAAGAGGACCGCACACACTCTTATTATTTTCAATGTTTTAATTCGAACAGCATAAAGCTGGAAGGTGCCCGACGTTTCAGCTGACGCTTTCATCAGGGGCATCTCAAAAGAGATTAAGGAAATATTTAATTTCCGACACACTGACATCTAAGTTTCTTCTGTTTCTAGTCAACAAGACTGTCCCGCATCACTGACGCGATCGTCTTTTCTTTAGCTTTGCTAAACAGGATAATTAAAAGGAAGTAAAATTCCCAGCGTGTTGGTGTTGGCTTGCTCTTTGTTGTTAAAGTCAATGACAATGGGTAATACACACTGAGAAAACACTTTAAACGCTGTGTTCCCACTTGCACCAACAGGACGACAGGTTAGCGAAAAGAATTCAATTAATGGGCCACGACAGAGGTGGTGTTCCGACAGAAACCCATCAACACCTCACCTACCGTGTAGATAGGAAGGGGACGGTTGGTGGGTGGGACATGCCAATCGGAGGAACGTCAGCTGGGCTGAGCTTCATTATGTGCGTGACATAGGCTAATTAATTTTGAATGTTGTATTTATTCACGCGCAGCAGAAATAGCAGGCACTGTACCATTACATAGTGGTCGCTGTCCAGTGGTCTTTACACAGCAACCTCAAGAGTTACTGCTATGGAAATGCTCTGATAAAAATTCAGCTAGCAGTACAAAATGCACTTCTCTCTGTAATTATTATTTTTTATTATTGTAATTAATATGTTGTATCTTAGATGTATTTTATGTTGTTTTGTACTATACTTGCTATTGTTTCCTTTGCGTTTTGTATTATTTCAACCTAAAATCCTTTATTTTCAGTTATTATTCATTTGAAGTATTAGTAGCTTAATTATTGTTCACTACTGTTGTGCGTCGTCTTTTATGTATCAACAAGCCGCCTTAACCCACTTTATCCAGTCACTTATGACGCTTATGTTTATATATTTTATTCAATTCAACAGGTGGTCCCTCTGACACTGTTTTTCAGGGAGGACCTGGTGAAAATGGGAACATGGTTCATTAAAGTATAAAATATCAGTAGGCCTATCAAGAGTAGAATGGTAGCACTATAATGACAAAAAAACAGAATTCTAAAAGGAACAAAAATATCCTCATTGTTGTGTGGAAGAACTTTAAAACCATTTGAAGTCAGAAGAAATTTTATATTTCACCTTTCTTTTTTTATTACATTGTTTTGCATGTTCCAATACCAATGTATAGTTGCTTAATAAATATTTTACCCCTAAGCAAAAATAAGTGGCCAATACTTTGTAGTGCATCATGGGAAGGCTAGCGCCTAGTGGTAAGAAGCAGTGCAGAACCATAAGCCATGGTACAGTATTGAACGGTATCAGTATTCATTGTGGCCAAAGGATGTAAGTAGCTAATATAATCAGTGCTGTCGGTTCAGTATATTGTTTTTTCTATGAAAAATGATCATCATGGCACACCCACCCCCCACCACTGGGTTATTTTCAGGCTGGCACGTGATTGAGGGTCATTGAGCAATGTTGTCTTTGGTCCTGAATCTCTGGAAGCCAGCCCAGAAATAGGTGCTGAGCTAACTTCATTTGCCTAATTAGAACATAATTTGAATGATGCTGTCATATTTCTTTAATGTCATTAGTAAAAAATAAATGTTTTCAGTATCTGGGAACAAGACGAAAATATTCTCTTTCCTTCCAACCAAACGACCCCCCCCCCCCCCCACACACACACACACACACACACGCACACACACTCACATCCTGTTCGTTTAACTAAATTTGAGTGGAATCGTGCAGTTTAATTTCCTTTTAATCTTTTTTTACTTTCCTAATTAGATGTCTGTCTTAATTGCATGTGTGTGGGTGGATGGAGGTTTTCCAATTCAAAGCACTTTCCGGCCCCTCTCCTCTTCATAAGACATCTTCAGAAGGCTATTTTTCTAACTGTGGTAAAGGAGGACTTCTGCGCTTTGGTCCATATGGGCATTTGTGTGTGTGCACCCGTGTGTGTTTGTGCGCAAGTCTTTCACATATATTTGTAGGCATGATTTTCTTTTCAGTCTTATGGTATATTAGGCATGATGTAATATTCCACACAAAAAAAAAAAAAGTCTAAAATTTTTGAGGAAAATACATTTTTGAGTGAACGTGAGAGTTGAAAGAGCTGAAACTGGAAGGGGTATTCAAGTATGGGTGCCATAGGACTTACTAGACCTATGCCATAACAGTGTTGCATTCTATAAGGCTTAATTCCAGGCAACGATGTGCTCAGCACTAAGCAGGTCAGTGTGGTGAGTTGCCAGGGATTAAAATATTCAGGAGAGCGCTAAACAAACCAAGCTGTGATAAATATGTGCTATCCAAGCTTTACCAGGTAGGGGGCTTTTCACCAACCAAGGGAGAAAGGTGTAGCATTCCTCTTTTTTTTTTTTCTATCTGTCCAATTCCACTTTCTTTTTTCTGCACTTTAACCAGAGCTGAGGCAACACTTCAGATGAGAGCCTTTCTTACCTTGGCTTGAGTTCAGCTCATTTTCGCCTCAGTCAGCTCAGGAAATGAACTGAAATTCAATTCAGTCGTTTAAAAAAAACGCATAGAATATTGTGGGCATTTTACCATTAATGTGATGAATTTCAGTTAATTTCCTTGAATTGACTGAACTAAAGCAGAAATTGATCCATGCGTGAGGTGTGAAAGCATCCTGGAATATGGTTGCAAGACAACACATGCTGAAAAAATGACAATTTTCTGGAGTAATTAGAGAGAAACTGTGTAAGCATGGAACTATGGTATAAATTATGCAAAGGGAATTTGCGGTTCCAACACAGGGCTGCGAATTCAAATTTGGTTGTGCTTTGTGCACATTAATCACAGCGAAAAATCAAACCTGCAAACGAGCTGCATAGCAAAGGGAAATGCAGAGCCGGCCCGAAAAAAACTTGTGGCCCAGGGATGGTTGCTTCCCTAAACGACTGCATAGCCGAGTCTTTATGCCAGCGACCGGCTCTGTGGAAAATGCAAGCTCAAATTATACACACAAGCAAATGTCATACATTCTCTTGCATTCCCTGTCCACTTTAATACCCCAGGTCCTCACTATCGATGAAAATTGAGGTCTCAGTTGAATTGATGTCTCAGGTAATGGTTAGGTACATGGCTATTACATCTAGCCTTCCCCTTCACTCGATGGTAATAGCCGACCACAATGTCTCGGCATCCAGATAGCATGCATTTGAATCCTTTGATGCTATACTGTAGACTCAAAACATTCAGCTGTGTGTCTGTTGTGCAGGGGTGTTTTTCATGTTTGTGCCTGCATGTAAAGTATGCATGCAGATGTGTGTTTACTGTGTATGTTAGTGTGTGTGTGTGTGTGTGTGTGTGCGCATGTGTGTTTATGGAAGGGCTGCGAAGGACCTCTTTTTGTTGCGTGACTCCTCTGCGTGTGACATTAGCTCTGCGCAGTAACCTTTACACGCCTTATTTCATACATTATTTACCCTCCCCCACCTGCAAGAATTCTGTTATAATCCCCCTTAAGTCTGGCACAGTCATAGATCCTATACGTAATGTAATTTCAGGGACTTGTATGTGCTGTCCGTCTCTCAGACACACCTGACAGACTGCACTACAGGGTGTGGACCTGTGTGCAACTGCTGAACGGATGGTAAAGCTATTCAGCAGGCTGTGGCCTTTTTATAAATATAAGCTTATAATTTGAAAAGAGCCAGCTTGCCTTTCTAGAAGATACTTGACTAATAAATATGTATTTGTATTTGAACTGTATTTGAACTTGCGTTCATTCAAACTTTTCTGGTGGACAGGTCTGGACACAAAGCCCCTACATGTGGGTTCTGAGCATTGTATTGTAGGAATAATGCTGTTGTTCATAGCTAGTATAGTAATTGCTGCAACAGAAATATTCTGCATTAAATGTTCTCCCTCACTTTTCTGGGAAGGAATGAATTAATTTATTAGATAATTATGGGAAGGATTAATTTATTAGATAATTAAAACCGTGTGTTCAGCCGTGTATCAAGGCGACAGCACTACATACCATAACAATTGTCAGGGAAAAGTCAAGGGTCCATTGTGGTCCACCAAATGGATTTATAGTTATTTTCAGAGGTGGAAATCCAGGGGACATAAAGTAAAAGTCCTCCCCAGTATTTTGCTCCAATCACCTGGATTTGCTAATTAACATAATTCTTCAGGGAGGAGGTAGAACTAATTAGCTAAATCAGCTGGCTGAGTCTATGGGTGGAAGGAACACATGGTAGGACTTTTACTTTATGTCCCCTGGATTTCCACCTCTGGTTATTTTTGAAGTAGAAACAACCAAAATGAATATAGAATTACAAAATTACTGTAAAATATATAGACGGGCAAAGACAACATAAAATACATCTAAGATACAGCATATTAATTACAATAATTGCTCCAATTTTCTGCAATAAAATTTCTCCAAAATATACCAGTGAAAGTATTTAATAAATTAAAATATCTTTAAAAAATAAACAAAAAACAAACGCGCTACAAGCCGGCTATATAAAAAAGGAACTGTAGGTGCTCAACAGAAGGACCAGTGAATAGAAAGAATACCAAACCCGGACTACTTCGCTAGGACTAACCCGAGATAAGGAGGACTGGAGCACACAGAGCTCAGAGCAAAACAAAAATATTTTAATACGACTGACGTTTCGACGTCAACGACATCTTCAAATGGAAATACAGACAATGCACCGGGAGGTATATAAATACCCTCCCATCAATTACACAAAGTAAGGTGCGCATGTGTAGGACTAATATATCTCGTCATAGATACCACATACACAATGTTATCTTCTTTAACAGGGTAGAGAAGACCGACAAATGTCATAGGTAAATAAACTGAATAATTGTCTATTGTGAGCATGGCATAAAACAATATAAAATGAAAATCAAAAAGCCTGTACCCAAGTTACAAAAAACATGAAAGATTCAGCGACTCATTTAACCCATTGGGTTCCACACTATTGAGTGTATGTATCCAGTACGCCTCCCTGCGGAGCAGTTGCTTAATAATATCTCCGCCTCTGGATGATAAAGTGACTCTCTCAATACCCCAAAATTTTAGAGAAGAGACAGAACCATGATTGGCTTCAGCGTAATGTCGCGCAATAGCATAGTCCATATTCTTGGACCGGATCGCGGTCTTATGTTCAACAATTCTAAGTTTGAGGGCTCTCTTAGTCTGTCCGATGTAGATTTTGGAGCATATTCATTTCAACATGTAGATTACATGGGTAGTGTTGCAGTTAATAAAAGTGGTTATTTGAATATATACATTTTAGCTTCTCTTTCTTCTGAAACCTTTATTTTGCTCTCTCTCTTTCTCTCCTTCGCAGACTCCCAGCACGTCGCCACGGCGACGAACCCCCTGCCGGCGGCCTTCTCGGACCTACTGCCCCACTTCCTGGTGGAGCCAGACGACGTTTACATCGTGAAGAACAAGCCGGTCACCCTGACCTGTCGCTCAACGCCCGCCACGCAGATCTATTTCAAATGCAATGGGGAGTGGGTTCACCAGGACGATCACCTGATCGAGCGCACCGTAGACCCCGCCACTGGTACGTCTCTGTCCATGTGCAAGTGTGCATGTTTGCGTGCATGGCCGTGTGGGTTGGTAAAAAAAAAAAAAAAAACCTCAGAGGGAGTGTATTTTCCCATTCCTGTTTTTTCATTGTGGGGCTCCTATCGTACTGTCGCATACTGCTAAATCTACTGCTAAAAGCAAGCAGTTCGGTTTGGGAGAATTGGTACCCCCGTAAAGCCGTGGTTTTTCTTTTACCAACCTAATGAATTTTGATCTTCCAGCGAGCCCCCAGCCCATTGGAACATTCCGGCAAATAACGAGAGCGTCTCTGGATGAGCCGGGTCTATCTCCTGTGGAAAGCTGTGCATGCACACGCGTGTGTGGCCGGGGGAAGGAGTGGAGGGTGGAGGGGCTTCAGCGACTGTTTACCCCTCAGTAACAGATGCACGTGTCACTGGCGAGCCGTGACTCAGAACGGAACTGTAACATAAAACCCGCTATTCACAAATACCATGAAGGCAGATCGCAAAAACAGCGAACATGTAGTTGACTCAGCCGGGAGAGATAATAACTCCGGGCGCATTCGCACTTCACTTGTTTATGTGAAGAGAAGATGTGACAAGAGCTATTAGAACAGCCTTGAGTAAGACTACCTGCCATTACCGTTCCCTCCACATAAGTTCATTAGATGTATTAGGTGCACTACAAACACTTTACATTTTTAAGGATGTGCCATTTACAGTAGCCTACACGTTTTGTTTTGACGCATTTTTCTTTAAAGAGAACCTACAATTTGTTTTTAATGGTTTTAAGCCTTGTCATGTTTATAGGGGGAAAAAGTCCAACTAATGACGTTTGTCCTCCCTGGGTATGTGGTTGTACTTACTGTCACTGTGCATATTCGTAACAGAAAGAGATGTGTAATGCTCATAGAGCGAAGATTCAGTGGATTACTTGTGCAGTGTCATAAACAGATCTGTTCATGTTTCAATTTTGCATGAAAAAGCCTTGAAGCCAGCCGAGAGCTTGGCATGGCTAGTGGCTCTGGCATTCCACCAGATTTTAATGATGTCGTACTGTTTGAACTATAGCTGTGCATTGCAATAGCATGATGGCCATACATGGCTGTAAGTTCTCTGCGGCAACTGGGCCACCAACTGATCCCCAGGGCTCCATTTTGGATCTGTAACTGAGCCACTCAGCTCAGTCACCACACACAGCACCTTACAGACCCTTAGAGCTGTAACATGAGTTTCCTTGGTGACGGCAGGAATGACAGATGCATGGCGCAAAAGTCTCAATGGTGAATGGGGAATGGTGTAATGAGAGAAGAGGCAGGGAGTAAGGAAGGTGTAGGGAGGGTGTAGTGAGTGTATTATATGGGTGTAGGAAAGGTGTCGGGACAGGATTCCTATGACTGTTCATAGAAACATCACCAGAAAGCCTGGCTAGCAAACCACCTCCTAGAGTGCGGCTGTGGAGAGGATGGAAATTGAAGGAGTTGACCATCTGGTTACCATAGAGAATCTGTGAAGGATTCAGTACGGTAAAACATTTCTTCATCGCTGCAACATGTTTGTGACATTGCAGAAGTGTTAGAACTGGAGGGGAAAATGGCAGGAACCTACCTACATAATAAATTCGTCAAAAGCTGACATTTCTTTTTTGCCATTTTAATAAAAACTGTAGGTCTAAAGGGTGTTAGTCTACTGGCAAGAATGTACGGCTGCAGCCTACAAATAAGAAAGCATGAGTCAATAACCTCAGTGATCTGCTGGAGAGTTTGTATTAATCTGAATGAGATCTGTTGTAAAAAAAAAATGCTATTCTTGAGAGAATACATTTTCTCATTACAAGATAATCTTAAAATAAGAATGTCTATTATTGGTTTTTTAAGTCTGCCTTATCGTAATAAAATACAAATTTCCTTCCCATTTTTCATGGGTACTTGATTTTTCTGTCAGTCTTGCAGAGATGTTTTTAAAGATATTTTTTATTGGAATACTGTTCCTTTAGGGAAGGCTTCTTGTTCTGAGACGGCCACTGGCAGAGTTCTAGATTAACAGGGGAAATGGCAGCATCTAGTGGCCGGCAGGGGAATGCAATCACAGGATGAGTCATGTCACCAAGTAGAGCCACATCCTTCAGGTTCACATGTAAGGTTTAGTACATCATCTGTACATCATCTGTAGCCCCCCCCCCCCCCCCCCCACCCACCCACCCACACACACTTCTTGTGAAGTCACCGACTCCTTCTTAGTGTAGAGGAAATTAAAATTGTGGTGCAAATTAGACGCTTGATATGAAATCAGCAGTCAACCTAACATAGTCCTATCAATTTTCTCACAGAAGTGACAAAGCAACACTGCGACTGTGGATGAGAGAGAGAGAGAGAGAGAGAGAGAGAGAGAGAGAGAGAGAGAAACTGGAAAACCCTCAATAAATCAAAACCAGAAGAATTGGCCATACAAAATGGAGATATATGGATTAACCATTTTAAAACATTGTATGAAACCATACCATTAGTCATACATTCAGACCAAAATTATAACCAAGAAAAATGACATAATTTAGAATTGGCTGCAAAATCCATTGGAGTCTCCCATTACTGAGCAGGAGCTGAAGGAAAGACTTCAGAATCTCAAACCTAATAAATCAAGCGGGCCTGATAGTATCCTAAATGAGATGCTTAAACATAGCAGCAAAAAATTCCAAAGTATAGGTTACTTCCCTGAAATTTTGAATTTTGGACTCATAACCCGTATTTTTAAAAATGGAGACAAATTCGACCCCAACAATTACAGAGGCATTTGTGTGAACAGTAACCTGGGGAAGGTTCTCTGTAGCATAATTAACAAAAGACTAATGGACTTCCTTACAAAGCACAATGTCTTGAGTAAAAGTCAAATTGTATTTCTTCCAAATTGCCGCACATCTGACCACATTTACACCCTACATACCCTAATTGACATATATGTTAACCAAAAAAATGAAAAAATATATGCCTGTTTTATAGATTTCCAAAAACCATTTGATTCTATTTGGCACAAAGGTCTTTTCTACAAAGTTATTGAAAGTGGTGTAGGGGGTAAAACATACGACATAATTAAATCAGTGTACACAGACAATAAATGCGGCATCAAAATTGGCAACAAAAGAACAAATTTACTCAGCCAAAGACGTGGAGTACGCCAAGGCTGCAACTTAAAGGAATAGTTCGGAATTTTGGACATAATGTCTCAATTACGACCCATGATGTAGATGATTGATGGAAACCATTTTCAGCTAATTCCATGCTGTCCCTTCTTTTGGACATACACATGTTGCTAATACTTAAATTTGACATGAGTGTCAAACTATCATTGAATTCTTTACTTTGTGCTGACCTATATTCTCTCCGGAAGTACGGCGGCAGAGCGAACGTGACCATTGCAACTTGTTGCTCTTCTTTGTTGTTGTAGTCGACCAGTGCCGGCACTACATGCATAGGTAACATAAAGTATCCCCCGCCGCCGTAATTCCACAGAGAATATAGGTCAGCACAAAGTAAAGGATTCAATGATAGTTTGACACTCATGTGAAATTTAAGTGTGTTTGGTAGTGGATGCTACCGGTTACCTTAGAGTTGCACTAGCATTAGCAACGTGTGTATGTCCAAAAGAAGGGACAACATGGAATTAGCTTAAAATGGTTTCCATGAATCAACTACATCATGGGTAAGTCGTAATTGAGACATTATGTCCAAAATTCCGAACTATCCCTTTAAGCCCAACTCTATTTAACATATACATAAATTAATTGGCGACTAAGTTGGAGCAAACTGCAGCACCTGGTTTTACTCTTTACGACACAGAATTTAAATTCCTGCTCTATGCAGATGACCTAGTTCTACTGTCACCCACCATCCAAGGGCTACAACAGAACTTGAACCTGCTACAACAGTACTGCCAGACCTGGGCCCTGGCAGTAAACATGAAAAAGACCAGAACCATGACCTTCCAAAAAAGATCCAAATCTCAGGGAACTACACCACATTTCACACTAGGGACACATTCCATAGAAACATGAACACAATACAATTACTACAACCCACCGCCTCAGGACCAGCACACAGATATGAAATCAATTAGAGTGAACCAAATTATAACCTACCAAAAACAAAATTACATCAACTTTTGGGACAAACAAACACAAAGCAAAATGCAGTGCTATCTGGCCCTAAAAAGATAGTACACAATGGCAGATTACCTGACCATGACTGATAAGAAGCTGAGAACCACCTTGACAAGGTACAGACTCAGTGAGCACAGCTTGGCCATTGAAAAAGGTCGCCACCGAAAATCGTGGCTTCCTATTGAGCAAAGGCTGTGCCAACACTGCTCTCTGAGGGAGGTGGAGACAGAGCTGCACTTCACAACCAAATGTGAAAAGTATAAAAACATCAGAGAAAAATACTTCCCTAAATCTGCCCATTTTTCAATGACCTCCCTGATCAAGAAAAAATTAACGTACTACTGGGGGAGAGAGCGGAGTGCGGCACAGTTTATTGCTGCCTGCCACAGTCTGAGGGACAGTGAGTGATGGAACACAACACAACACATGCACGGACACATAAACCCATGCATATATGCACACACAAACACACACACACCTACATACAAACCTGTTACTGCTTAACACACACACACACCTGTTACTGTGTTACTGTAGATACAGTGCATCCGGAAAGTATTCACAGCGCTTCACTTTTTCCACATTTTGTTCTGTTACAGCCTTATTCCAAAATTGATTAAATTCATTTTTTCCCTCAAAATTCTACACACAACACCCCATAATGACAATGTGAAAAACGTTTTTTTGAGATTTTGGCAAATTTATTAAAAATAAAAAACTAAAATTTCTCATTTACATAAGTATTCATACCCTTTGCTTTAACGTATTTTTAAAGTATCATATTTCATATTTGGTCGCATATCCTTTACATGCTGTTACTTCCTGAAGTCTGTGACCATCAACATCAAAAAAACTGTCAATATCTTATTTTCAGGTACTGTTACAAGCGATACTATAACCTCTCTGCATTTGAATGGATCTCTATGGAAATTGGGGGGTGAGACTAGATTCAGCTGTAAATTACACTGGTACAGTATGGAACACATGGCTGGCTAAATGGCTGTAAGTTATCAAGGGTCTGAGCTATCAAACGAGCCCCAAACCATCACTCTGTTGCCAGATGTGGATGGATCACTTTAAGGGTTGTTTCTCCTGACTTTTTCCCCATAGAGTTCTATAGGAAAATGAGTCCGGAGAAATAACCCTTGCAGTGATCCATCCACATCTACTCCATATCTGGCAACAGAGAATTTTAAGGGAAAAAATTAATTTAATCAATTTTGGAATAAGGCTGTAACAGAACAAAATGTGGAAAAAGTGAAGCGCTGTGAATACTTTCCGGATGCACTGTATATTATTCAGATGTATTATCATTGTAATTTTGTATTTGCATGCGGTAAGCACATCCCATAGAGCAAGGGAGAGACTGATCTGGGAACAGTGTGACTGCATAAAACAGATTCTACTGGCCAGAAATAGGAAGGATAGTTCACCCATTTTGAAAAATTTGATATTGTTTACTTACACCCAAAATAGTATGTAAGGCTTCAGTGACGCTGTCCTGGTCTCACCGTTATAGATAAAATTGGCTAAACCTGAATTGGAACAATGCTAATGATTAGCAATCTTGTCATTGGATTGAATTGCCCCCCGGCTGCAAAAGTTTAACTTTTGTTTAAATAACCACATAAATCCACTCAAAAAGGGTTTAACAACAGGTTTGTGTCGCTGTTGGAAACAAAAATGCACATATGATTACAGCGTGCACAGGGATGATATCCGCACTCAAACTACTGCATGTTTATGTCTTCAACCTCTGTTTAGATTTAAGTTATGAACATCCGGTAAGAGAAGCAGTGACTTTAAGTATCACTGTGCGAGAACGTTGTGGCAAACTGCTTCTTGTTTTCTACTTCTATGATAAGCTTGTTGTGTTTATGAAGTGAAATGCCCCCCTCACCCCTCCCACGCAACTCTCTAGTGTAGCTATTGGTTAGAGTGCAGTGTGGTTCACGCACTGAGCCGCGTGTCCGCTCAATTCAAATGACCGCTGGAGAGTGGGTTGTAGAAGTGAATGTTCTAATGCTGCTGTAACACTCACTACTGGTACTTGAGCTTGGGAACTTCGGCAACAACATAAGCTACTTGGCTAACGGAATGTCAGTAACATTCCTGTAAGCAGTCATTCCAGAGGGTTAAAAACATTCAGGGACTGTTAACGTTAGCTACAAATGCGTTTGCTCCATAGGTCTGCTCTCAAGTGCTACTGCCAGCTGGCTCCATGCTGTAGAAAAAATATGTAACCAAGTAAGTTCAAACTACTTTATGTTCATGCTCCTTGTAGGCTATTCATCAATTGTACATAGGCTATGCGACTATTTAGAGTCATATGTTGACCAGCCAGAGTCTACTGTTGACTATGATGTGTAAAACAACTTGACTTTGCTTATATCAAGTTATATCATGCTTTGATTCTTATTCTTACGTGCATTATGGGTATATATCTGGGTTGAAAATATGACTAAACCCTTTAGTTTCGTATATAGTTCCTATGGCCTACTGGTTCAGTTTTAGGTTTATATGAGATAACATTAGCCTATTAGTTATTCGACTAAAATGCCTAAACGGAATTTGTGTAGCTTGCCTGTTATTGTTATAAAACGGAACCCATCTGCAACATGTAGCTTCTCTAGAGTACATACCATCAAATTAAACAAAGGTTTCAGTGGATTTAGGTGGTTATTTAAACAAAAGTTAGCTGGGGGGCAATTAAATCCAATGGCAAGATGCTAATTGTTAGCATTGTTCCAATTGAGTTTTAGCCAATTTTATCTACAATGGTGAGACCAGGACAGCATCACAGAAGCCTTACATACTATCCCAGGGGTAGGTAAAACTGTTAAGGTTCCCGCAGGGGGGACCGGACCCAAATGCAAGACTCAGAGACGGCTCAGGGGAAAACTCCACCAGGGAGTACATTTATTCAGAGACATAGGCAGGGGCAAGACGAAACCAGACACGGGGCAGGAACAAGGCGAGGCAGGAACATGGAGGGGTCTAAGACTAGGAGGGAGTTATGACGAGGAGGGGTCAGGAACAGGGAAGGGTCAGGAACCAGGCTAGGCAGGGAGTCAGGAACGTGGACGGCCCTCCGGCAGATCAGGGAATTAGCCTTATGCCATAGCTAAAATACTTTAATAATGCAGTAATAGCCATTATTAATACAATAATATGTATATTATTATTCATTCAGCTCCTATTACAGTTATGGAAGGCTGCAAGGAGGCTGTAATATCAGTAGAATTGAGCAAAAACACACGTATATAAGACTATATTATACGCTATTTATACACACACTATATATATCATCACAGATTATATAGACTTTTGTGGATGCTCAGTAATTATTTGCTAACTTTTTAAAGATTACTCTCAATAGAGAAATTGTTGCACTGGGCAATGCTCTTCCATGTACTGAGTAATTGATAAAAATGAGAGCCAACACAGGCTTAAGTTGCTTAAATCCCCTCTGATGGTGGTTTGAGTGAAACATGGCCCTGGCGTACAGCCTAATGGAGTGCCATCCCCCCCCCCCCCCCCCCCCACACCCCCCACGCCTCAGACGCTCTCTGTCTCGTGCTCAGACGCCGCCCAGATCGCAATCGGTGAACAAATGGCGCTTCTTACGGGCCGCAAATAAGTCTCGATCCTCCCTGGGCAGATTATCTACGGCTTCATCCCTCCTCCCCTTTCCAGATCACAGCCCCTCCCCTCCTCTTCCCTCCACATCTGTAAAACATACTTGACCGGAGAATAATCTTCCAATTTGTCCTCCCTCTTATGGGGTTTGTGAGCTGTATTGATCTTCTCTGGAGTCTATCAATCCTCATTATCTGTCCCCAGTAATTTATTTGTGCTGTGATTTCCTTTTTGGGCTGCTGGTCTTGGCCCGCCCAGACAACCCCCCCCCCCCCCCCCGTCCGCCGTCCCCGTCCCCGTCCCCCACGCCCCGTCCCCTCACCACACCCCAATGACACATGCATTCCCCATAGCACCCATTTCCCCAACTTCTCCATCTCCCAGAAAAACTGCGACTGTATAGCCATTTTATATGAAAATAGGGAAATGCAGAAGGTCTTTAGCAAGCCACATAAAGACACATCCTGTCATGGGGAATCAATGCTGAAGAGCCATTTGCATGAATTAGGACTGGGTGCAAGGTTATCTTGTCTCCCTGCATTGCTTTTCAAATATCAGTGAATCGTTTGGCCCATCACAGGGAGAGGAAGTGGCTGGAAGCTGTATGTGTGGTTTGGCAGATTTTAGCCAGTTTGTCCAAGGGGGATGTGATAAGGAGGTTGTTTGCAGTAAAGACTTTTACTTTTTCCCACTTCCCTTCATCTGGAGTGATGACCCTGCTTGAAACGAGAAGGACTTCAAACTGCATTATTAACATTAAAGACTCCTCGTACATTCAAATAATGACTGAAAGAATGTGATTTTTATCAAACAGCAGCTACATCTGTAGAGCTGCCTGTCCTCGGTTATTCTTCTATTATGAGTTTTCACTTTTATAAAATGTCTTTGTTTTTCAGCGTCAAGCCAAGCTGGAGATTAAATCAGTCCGTCTATGTTATACTTAATACAGCAGCTGTAGAAAAACTATATCAGAAAATATATGGGCAATATGGATAAGTGATGAGTGAGATGAGGAGTAGACTGAGTAGACTTTTTTATACTTTCACCATAAAAATCAGTTTGTTTTAGAAAACCAATAAAAGACAATATATGAAATATGATAACATGAATTTAAGCATTGAATTTTAAGCAAGGAAAATTAACAGTTGGTTCCTGTTCATGGTGTGAAGTGTTCTTGTTGTGATTGTACAATTTATTTTCATTACTAATTAAAAACCTTCTGTTGGATTCAGTGTTTTTGTGACCCGTCCATGCATTGACACTGATACAGAACAGGTGGCTAACAGGCTCTTGCGTGCACTGCCTAGCAGTAAAAATAATAACAGTGAACCTGCCTCGTGATCTTAAACAGAAATGTTTCACTGCTTGTGACTGCAGTAACTACATGATAATTGCCAAGAGAAAGAACAATTTCACCGTTTCTTTGCACTGTACATTCCTTTCACATTGTTTTTTAGTGCAATGTTTTCACGTAGTGCTTGTACTTTGTAAGTTATGTGGCTGCAAACATGAGATGGTAGCAGGAAAGCGATTTATGGGGAACAAGCTACCGTAAAGTTCTGAAAGGGCTCTGCTTGTGAAATTGCTTTTTATGTGAGGTGTGACACCTTTGTCAGAAGTACACTTGTGGCGTGTGTTCTCACGCGCGCGTTTTGTTCATTCGATGTGTTTGGATTTGCGCTGGGAGCTAGGGGTCGTCATGTTTGGTCGCCCTCCATTTGCTCTACTTGTGTCAATCAGGCTCATTTTCACTGTTCTCAGCAGAGTTCTCTGATTGGCCGAGGGCTGCCAGATGCTGGAAGACGGCAGCGACGATTGGCTGAAGCTGGAGCCCTTTGTGCGTGTGCCTGAGGTAGATTGTGTCAAAGCAGATGTCATCCACTTACTTCCCACTAACCAGACCCTGGGGAGCAGGCAGAGAGAGGCAGAAATGGTCTTTCGTGAGTTTCAGTTATATCTCATAGATTAGAAGGGGGTGGAGAGAAAAGAGCAGAGGGCTTGAACTGTAAGGTAGCATGTCCCTCGTCTATCTGCCAGTGTTTCTCTTGCCCTTCAATCAAACCCCAGATGTACCCCCCCCCCCCCCTCTTGTTCCGGAAACAACTTCTCTATTTTGTAGAAGGCTGGCGGGTGTATTGAAACACGCGCTCCTTTAAGACGCAGAACCTTGGCCGGTGAACCCGAGCGCGGTGCCGGGACGCGGCAGGGGCGCGGGTCCGGCGATACCGAGGCCCCCCCTGTCCGTGATTAAACGTGATCTTTAATGGGGTATCGGAGAACAATCAAGCCACAATTTAAGCAAAATCCAATACGTCTATGAGCTGGGAGTTTTTAATGAACAGGCGGAAACCGGAGCAGGCAGGAAGAGCGGGCCGCTGGCCTAAAGCAAGGTAATGGCCTCTCCACCTGCCACCCATCGATCACGGGCAGGAGGGACTAATTGGCGATGCAGAATTAGCCCCGCGCTGATAGCGTGGCTCTCGTGTTTCAGGCTGTCTGAGAAGGGGCTGACGGAGGGGGGAGGGCGGTTGGCGGTGCCGGTCCCGAGAACAGACGGAAGGTCAACCGTTCCCGGGATCGCATATGGAGCTGGTGCACCCCCCCACCGACTGGCACGCTAACGTGGGCCTGTCACCTCGGGTGCTGAAACGGGCGGCGGTGTATTATTTGTTTAGGACACTGGGCTTATAACCGAGGCTGCAGGTTCAATTCCCAGACGGGGCACCGCCAGCGTACACTTGAGCGCAGATACTTAACCTGAATTACTTCTGCAAATACCCAGCTGTATAAATGGATAGCATAAATGTAAGCCGCGCAAGTCACTCTCAATGAGAGCGTCTGCTAAATAAATAATGTTATTAATGTAATAATGTAATGAAATACTCCGAAAGGCAGGAAGAGCCTTGAGGAGGGGGAGAGAAGATAGCTGACATTCCTCAGATGATCTGGAAGTCTGTGAAGGTCGCTGTGACCTTGGGCTGGGGCCGGAGTGGCTTTTTCCCGAAGCATGCACTGCACTCAGACGGACCACAACGGAAGCATATATGAGCGGACGAATTACACGGGAAACACTTTAACCCCCTCCCACGGATACAGATATATTGGTGTGGGGGGGCGGGGGGGGGGGGGGTCAGAGGACAGAGAGCAGAGAGAGAGGGTACAAGGGCGATAGAAGAAGAAAGGAAGAGAGGAAAAGAGGGAGAGAGGAAGAATACGGAGAAAGAAGTTAGAGAGAAAGAGAGATGTGTGTACCATCTCAGATGTAAATGTGTCAGATAAAATAAACTATAATTAAGAGAGGAAGGGTACAACTGAGAGGAGGTCCTTGGGGAACTCATCTGAATTCAGGCCATTATCCGATTCTGCTGTCCCAGACGCAGTGGCTGTGTCCTCACGCAGACATTTGGAGGAGGTTCTGGACAAAACAGGAGCAGCAGCTGTGTTTTTGACTGTTTCTTTCACTTTATTTTGAATGATGATTAAGGTTAAACTGAAGGAACGTTTCAAGTTAATTGAGTAATGACAGGGCTGTTTCCAAACAGGTAAAGTGCTCCTGCTGGTGTTACCCTGACCCCTGAACCATGACCTCTGAACTCCCTGCCCATCATCGAGACAGCATTAGCTCACAGCATCGCCAGGGAGACCAAGCCATGAGCATAGGCAATAGTGGTTAATCCGTATTGTGTGGTATTTGTGCCGAAGGCATGCTGGTGTTACCGAGAGCTCCAGGTTCCCTCAAAAAAAAAATGTTCATGCTGTCGGTCACAGAGTTTTCTGTGCCTGCATTGTGACTATTTAGTCCCTCAAAGCCCCTCAGACAAGACCACATACTCCCAATCTGTCATGGAGAATACAAGATGTAATATAAGGTGTGTGTGTGTGTGTGCGTGCGTGCGTGCGTGCGTGCGTGCGTGCGTGCGTGCGTGCGTGCGTGCGTGCGTGCGTGCGTGCGTGTGCGTGTGTGCATATACATGTGGGGAAGCTGTCAGACATTAGTTTGCGGTGCGTGGGAAGGTAAAAATACGGTGGAGGAGATGCATGCTTTTTTGTAAACTGGTTTACTTGCGGTTGACAGTGAAGAGCTGTGTGATTTGATATTTGTTTGAACACAGTGTGAATGTGTCTGTACAAGAGGCACTGTGGGGCCAATGCACAAAGAATCAGCTGTCATCTGCTGAGTTCCTCTGCCAATCAAAAGTCTCTATAGACTGTTTAGCAGTCGTGCCTCCCCCCTACTCCCCCTCATTCAACTATTTTTAAAACAGGTGTTGAGAAGCAGGTTCTTAAGCCAGTGTGAGTTGGTGTGAAGAGGCAAGTATTGTCATTCAAGTTCTCCACAGTACCTGTCAAATATCCTTTTTAATTCAAGGGTTATAACAAGATTTGGGAACCAAAAGCACACGCGGTTTATATTTCAATTCAATCAAATGCAAATTATTCATTATTTTTGTACACTTGTGAATTTCATGCACTTTGGTGGTATTTGGATGTTTCCATTCCCTGACAAAAGGCAATTATTTGGTCTCCGTAGCCTAGAAGCATTTTTATTTGCACACTGAGAGACAAGTATCTGCAAATGTTTTTGCATTTTGACATATTATGCTCCCAAAAATCTTGGTAAAGTTACACTCAGGCAAATACATTTTTTTTAAATGTGCACTTTTAGTTTAGTAGATTCCCTTGTTGAAAAAGTGAGAGAGATCCCCATTTCCACCCTGCTCTGTGTGGCATGCCCTCTCATAAATGTACAAGTGATTAACAGACTCTTGCTTTCTAACTCCCTTCAACAAGTCAGCTTTTTCCATATGTGTATTATGGAAGCCCATAGCGCGGACTATCCTCATCTTAGCCATTCACTGTACATGTTTTATGAAATATTTATGTATAACTTTTTTAATTAAAAGCCCAGTATAATAGCTTGGACTTCATTCCTGTCTGCGCCGTGAAGCTGGCTACGCTGTGGATGCCTGTTAGCACATGGCTAGCACACTGATGAAGTCAAATAAAGTCAAAACAATTATGATTCCACCAAGTAATGCACAAGTTCAATGTTCAAAGAGTAGACTGTACCATTAGTACTGCTAATCTGCTAAATCTTCACGTGTTCCTGTAAGAACATGTTTTTAAAGAATGGGATTTGAATATGGGTGCCTACTTTTAAGTTAGCCTTTAATTTGGCCATTTGTAATGGACCTGTTTACAGTTTTGGAAGCTGTCAAGTAAAAATGTTTGTGCTTAATAAACTAAATACTTTATATAAGGCCAGTCATAACTCAATAAATAGTCAAACTAATTACTTGGAAGATGTGTATTTATCAACTGTAAATACAGTATCTTGTAATATTGTATGATATATTTTAATATACAAACAAAATCTCCCCTTAAAATACACTGTGACTTATATTATATTAATATAAGTATCTCTACAAAAATCCATGTATCCAATGTTCATATTAAAAAGTAAGCAATGCTTTGAATTCTGATTTCAGTGCATATGACTCCTTGTGTTGCTGTCTCATTTGAAAATAATTTGTGTTTTAAGTATTACAGACGCACTTGCAAAAGCTCAAATGCACATTTGCATTTTTACGTAATTCTCTCCTGGCTTGCATATAACTCTGCCGGTTTCCAGATTGGCTATGAAATCTGCATATAATGTCAGAAAGCAGGAATATAAATATACCTGCTGTCATTATTTATTTGAGTTTTTGCCCTGGATTACCCCCTTAGAGAGAGTGTATGCGCTGCAGACAGAGTCAGGTTGCTGTGTTATTTATGCGCTCTCGCTAAATAAAGGTACCGGCAGCCTGGAAATAGACAGCAAGCTGTTTTTCATCATATTCTCAGGTGTTTACAACATTTTGATGAGTGATAATTGGCCACCGCTGTCATGTATGACCATGGTCTCATACTCCGCTTGCAGAAGTGCTTCTGGATCAGGAGACAGTGGCGTTTCCATGCAAGAGCAGTGTGTCCTCACTTCTGCTGTTTAGCCTATGCTTTTAGATTTGTTAGTTTTGTGACTATTGTTATTATTATTATTATTATTATTATTATTATTATTAATGTCGTTGTCATTTTTTTTTCAAACAAGAGCTTTGTTAGAATTCCTTCAAATGAAATGTCTGCTACTGTAAGTATTTTAAATATTAAATATTATAATATATTTAAATATTATATGCAAAATTGAAGCTATATATGTTTACACGGGCTAATGATAATAATAATAATTAATAATAGTACATTTAATCACCATCATAATACAATGATAACAACAAAGAAAGGGGAGTACAGTGCCATTATGTGCCTAGACTGCTTTCATCTGAACATTTATTTCATTTCATATACATATGTACATCTAGACTGTAAAACATTCAAACACATGAGTCAGGATTCTAGCAAATAACGCAAGAAAAAAATCACAGCTCCTTGTAATACATTGCCTGTGGTTCTTTGTTCTGTGGCTCATCTAATGTAGTTTATTGTTCATTAGGGTAGCTTTGTCCTCGCTTGTTTTTCCTAGTTTGATATTCAATAGGGTAGCTGACAAGTCGTCAATCGCTTCTGCACTTCTAGGGATTTACTGCACTTCGATCCCTGATCTTTGCACTTGTGTTTGCATTGCGAGTCGCTCTGGCTCTGTAAGAGCATCTGCTAAATGCCAGCAAAGTCAAGTAAATGCCCGGGGCATTGCAACTGGGACTGTATCGTACATTATGACTGCTTTACACTCACACGAGTGATGAAACGAAGGCTTCTTGGTATAAAAAAAATCTCACAGGTTCGGGAGCTTAGCGAACGTGCTCAAGCACAAAACGTGCCCCATGTCTTAGAGCGTGTTAGAGCGTTACCCCCTGCCCTCCTTTGTGTGCTTACACTGCTTTGGTGAGCAAATAACAAACATTTTAAACTAACAGTATAGGAAGTGATAATGATTTACTTGTGTTCGAGGCATGGCGTCTGACTGCTGGCAGTGTGCTCACGACGTGGGTTCTATACTTGCTGATCAACACAAACATGTTTTTTGCTGGGGGTTTTTTTCACTTGCATTTTCCTTTGCATTTGTATTGTATTTTCGTTTGCATTTGCATTTGTACGTAGATTATCACTCCTTTGTGTTTAGATTCTCTTGCAAATTGGGCTTTGAGCGCCTCGATGTTTGTCACTAGTCTCCTCAAATATGATGCTTTTTCTCAACTGTAAAATCACTGGTATTCCGTTCACATGCATACAACAGGTCATTTTTCTGTTCGTAATTTTGTTTTCCTTTATAAAGACAGAACAGTACCTAGTGACAATAAGCCATGTCTATTTTTAAGAACACTTCCTGGCGTTAACTGTTAGAGATGCAGGCCTCGTTCGCGTTGAGCTTCTTATGATTAATGTCACTAAGCAGCTATGGTGGGAGTTTTTAAAATCACTTTCCTTCTTGCCGCATGTTATTCTGCCCCCAGAAGAAATTAATTATCGGATTAAAAGCTCTTGCATTATTTTCTGGGGTGTGTGTTTTTTTGGTTAATTGGACGCTGACTCTCGTGGGCGCTGCTTAGCCACGCGCTGAGGGTCTCTCCTGAGTCTGGCGGTATTAGCGAGGTTAGGCAGGTGAGCTGTGTCGGGCGCACGCCTCCGTCCATCGGAACAGTGCGCCCTGCGACATGTCGGCTGACCCTGTCCGTGCTCCCCGTGGCTAAGAGGAGAAGATTGACGGTTGCCTTGCAGGCGTGAGCAGGTGAGAACAGGTTAGAGCAAGTAGAAGCAGGTATGAGCTGGTGTGAACAGGTAGGAGCCGGTAGGGAACGGCAGCTCAAGGCCGGCGAGCGCAGGTTTCTCCCCTGCTAGACAGTGCCCCGAGCCCTGCGGTAAATTAGCAGTCGCGCAGGTAAGCGCACGCAGCTTCCATCAGCTCGCAGGTTTTTTTTTCCCCCAGCCTCTTTTCATCTGCTTCCGCTTCCCTGGTCTCTGGTTCCCAGCTGGCTGGCCGTCCATCAGGGGGTCCCACAGCAGGCCCAAGCTGCGGCAAGCCAATCTCACTCCGCTTTACTCCGAGCCTGTGGACCTCTGGGAGACGTAGTCTCCCCCCTCGCCGCAGAGCTCCGTGCTGTCCGTGGGCCTGTCCAATTAAGCTGCCTGCCGTCCACCTGGCTGCTTAAACCTGAAACCCGTGTTCTGCCTGCTTCGCTCCAGAGATTCGACTTTTCACCCAACTTTTCTCGCAGTGCTTGATATTGCAGTTTCCCCCCCCCCCCCCCCGATCGTCTCCGATTCCTGCCTTGTGAACTGTTACGGTACTCTGACGAAATCACAACATCCCCCAGAAAAGGTAAATTATTCATGGTTACAGTGGGGCATCAAAGTGTTTACCAGTACACACGGGCCTGGTCTTCACCCGGTTTATTGATCACAGACCACCTTCGCTGGGGCTGTATGTTTTATTTAGGTGCAGTTGTGTGTGTTTGTGCGTGCGTGCGTGCGCGCACGTGCGTGTATGTGTTTGTGTCCGCAAGGTCTTGCCTTGAATTGGCAGGGTACAGAGCTGGGGCTGGATTGATTGGACAGAGGGAGGCCTACCTGTGCTGCGGTGTTGAGGCGCAGGTATGATGTAGGGAATCCTGACTGGTGTCCTTGGATCCGGCACGCGTGTGTAAAATGGACACTTCAATCAAAGGGCCCATTGTTACTGAGGCATAGTCCCTGACCTGGATCACAAGGTCTATAGCCTGAACCTTACATCACACCTGCCCCAGGCCCCAGCACATGCTCTTACACACACATACACACGCACGCACACACATACACGTAAGCTAACACACACACATTCACATACACACAGATAATCTTGGACGTGGACACAAGCACATACGCAGACGCGCACACACACAAACACAGGTGCACGCACACAAACACGTACACATCCGTGAGCCTGTCTTTGCAGTCGCACGTATGTTGTCGCTGCCAAGAGATTTTCCTTCCTAATAGGATGCTTGGTGTGGAGGAGGGCTGCTACGCTAATTACAGACACTCAAGTTTAATCTGCTTTCTCAGGTACAGTTAAACTCCCCTCCGCCAGTACATTAGAGGGCCTTTTACGTCTGTGACTTCAACATGAGTGGATCAGCACATCCATCCCGGTGCCCCTAGGGTCCACATCATCCACCCTTCCACCTGTTCCTGGAACGAAAGCGAGAACCGCAAAAATACGGATCCGCTCCCGACAAAAGCCGCATTTTCAGACACCCAGCTTTCCAGTAAGAAGCAAATATTCCCTCTGAAGATATTTTTTTGCTTTTGTATTTTTTTATATATTCAATCTACCACAGATTGAAAGATTGCCATGCAAGGCATGACACATTTTGTAAGAAATTAAGCTTTTGACAACTGCTTTGAAGTAAGTGCTAGTGCCATTATAAGTGCTAGTACTGTTAGCGCAGTAGGATATTTCTTATATGATGTAGTGGGGGTTGAAAGGGCAAGTCTTCCACTTTTCAAAAGGAGGAGCTCTCTGAATTGGCACCCGGACACGCGACCTCTCCCCTCGCGTACGTCCCGACGGCCAATGTGGAGCTTCAGCCGCTTGCCCCGCCCCGCTTGTCAGTGCCTAATTGAATTTCCCCCGGCCACAATAGAAGCGCATTCAAAGCCGCCCCGTTCCAGTGCCTGCCTCCAATAAGCAAATGACCCCTGTGGAATTGAGGTCAGGACGGGCGAGAAAACAAGAGCGAGAAAGGGAAAAATAAAGTCTCTCACAGACCAAAAAAAAAAGCCCATACAGCCTTGCGCTGGAGAGCGACCTGAAAGATGTTTACCCTTTTGTGTCTCTATCTCCCGTCTGTGTTCGTCTCCTCACTGGGGATGGGGATTGGGGGGGGGGTCTAAGGTATATGTCTGGTGGCTTGTATTTAAGCAGCAAACACTTCCCGATTAATAAAACATGGATGGCTCCTACACCTCCTGAGAGAACGTCTTTTTGACTGCTCCTTGGTACATGACACAAAACAAAAGTTGCAATCCTACAGTTGAGACGTGCAGTCTTAGGTTTGTCTCTGAGATATTCATCACCATGGCTACAAGGCAACCCACCGCTCCACCCCCCCCCCCCCCCCCCCCCCCCCGCTGTCACTCAGAGTTCCCTCTGATCCTCCACCCCACCAGAAGTGCTCTCTCTTTTCACACCTCTGCCTTTTTTTTTGGGGGAGGGGGGGGATCTCACATCCCACAACTCAAGCAGAAGTGTTTTCCCATCAATGTTTTTTTTTTTTTTTTTTCCCTTTGGTGGGAGGAAGGTTTGGGGATGGGGGGGGGGTGCTAGTCTCCCCCGAGTTGCAAATTCAATGGAGTGCAGGAACAGGAAGCAGCTGGTTTCCCATTCACCCACACAGCCGTTATTAGCCCACCTACTTTCTCATTTAGCCTCGTTCTTTTCCAGAAATAAAAGATTCAATTAGGTTTCACTAAATGGAAATTCATTAATTTGCTTGGTAGGGACGATGAACCCTTTTAACTTTTACGCAGCATGCAATAAAATTATCAGATGCATGGCATTGTTTTTTTTTTTTCCGCCAGTCCATGGGATGGCCATTTCACTCAGACAGAGAAGAGGCATGATAAAAAGAAGTTATAGACCAAAAATAATAATATAATAATAATTTAATAATATTTTTTTTTTAAAATGTTGAAATCCAAACCAAAAACCGATGAATTGTTCGTTTCACTTTTGTTGGCCTGCCAGTGACCTTCCCCCAAGCATGTAACAGTGTGTGAAACCCATCTTACTCATGGGGGTCGGGGGGGGGGGGTTGAGGTTGAGGTTAGCTGACCTGTGGTAGTCACGTGAGGAGCACATTCCTGAAGCTCTGCCTCTATCCCTCACTCCCGTAATGGGGGCATGGTGTGCTCTGAAAATGCCAGGGGTGGTACATTTGGAATATGGAAGATTTGATGTGTTTGGAGTATAGGCCGTGTGGGGCTTTTGAGATATTATGAGGGCAGTGCATCTGCAATTTGATACGTGTGCTTTATTTGGCATATGACAGAGGCAGCATGATTGGACTATGGCGGCTTGCGGTAAGTTTAGAAGATGGCGGCCCGCGGTAAGTTTTGGAACGCGTTGGAGGCGCGGTAAGTTTGGACTATGACAGCCTCCGTTGGCTTCTCTCCATGATCCGCATCTCCGCCGCCCTCAGCCGCTGATTTATCGCCGCCATCGGCGCGACGCGGTCACCGCGGAGGAGCCGTCACCCGAGAATGCGCTCATCCCCTTACGCCCAAAACATTATGCATTTATATGGCTCTTTACCCAACCGGCTCAAGGACGCCGCAGCAGAGAGCGCGGGTCTGGAATCCATTGGCAGCTGGTCATTAGATGGTTATTAGTTTGTGACCTTAGCGATGCATATGCATATATCAGTCGTACCATCCAGTAGAGTGTGGCCTCCATAAACCCCAGCCGCACTGTACTTGAAGTGCTCTGCCGGTGTTTTGTGTGACCGTTGCAATTTTTCCCAAGGCCGTAACGCCATAGATAAGCTGTGTTAGTACATTGGATGTTGCCGCGGCAGCTCACGGGAAAACGGCGTCTCGAAGTAAGAAGACAGAATAGCGATGTTTTCTGTTGTAAAGAGACTATATTGCCAGCGACAACAAGTGCAGTTTTTCAACGTGCACGGAGGAGGAACGTCTGCTGAATTTGTCAGTTGTTTAAGTGACTCAAGCAGCTGTAGAATTGCCAGAAACTTCATTTTGTCACACATCTTGTGCAGAGCAGCGCTGAAATCACTGATCGGTGTCTGCAGAATTTACAGTGTGCAAATACTATACATGCATATTTTGGGGAAGGTGTAATGATATCGGAGAATGTGGGGTGTGAGTAAACGGGGAACAAAAGCACATGTCCCTACCAAGGGAAGTCCTTTGTCCTTTTCTGGTAGGTGTACCTTGTCTGGCATGGTCATTGGAGAATCAGATGAATGAGTCCGTGTACAAGGTGGAGAAATGCCTTTTTTTTACTGTTTTGTCCTCGTGCTGTAAAGAAATGCTGGGAAATGTGTTAAATTTCAGGAAATAAAATTCATGACAGCAAGGGGAGGTTTGGCCCCCATTCACATCTCAAACAATGCCAGAGAATTGCTGGAAATATTGTGGAAACCTGTGCTTCTGGGAAGCGTTGTGGACCTGTGTATCATTGTGTATCATTCTGTTTGCATGGATCAGGAGTAGAGAATCCTCTGCTTTCTCTGTATCTGCGTTTCTTTGAAATGTAATTTTATTTATTTATTTATTTATTTATTGCCATAGCTGGGAGTGACACGTATTTTCCCCTCAAAAACACGAGGGTTAAACCCAGCTCTGCCGTGACCTTGTCACAGTGGTTTAGAGTCTTTTGAAAGATCAAACGCTTTTCCAGTTTTTTGGCAACGGTAATTTGCAATCAATGTCCCCCTCCAGTCAGTCACCTTTTGTGTGTTCTAATTAGAATAGAAGGCTGTCGCGGCAAATGATAAGCTAAGAACAAACAACGAAAAATGACAGAGAGCACTTAATAACAGCCTGTGTCTGATGGAAGAGCTGAAATAGTGGATAAATTGAGTTGCAATCATTCCCGCGAAACACCACAGACTCGCGGCTTCTACAGAAGAGCATCGGGCCGCCTGCTCCCGGGAGGATAATTCCACCAAACACCATGCCGTCTGGGTTAGGGTTTTAACAGAACACGCAACCACATTACGGGCAGGTTCCATCAATCAAATAAAATGTATGTGCTATTACGCATTTTTTACCATTCTCTGTACAGACAGCAATGCATAATTTCCGACCATGTGGTTATTTCAGAGCAAATTCTTTTGGAAAAAAGGTGGGATAGATTGAAAATGCGTTGAATAGAATGTGTCAAATTCATTATGTATGACCAATGCATGTTGAATCTGTTACATATAAGTTCAAGTATTATACTGGAACTCAAGTGGAAGTAAAATTCAAACAGTCAAATATTGTAAATAGACCTCTCATCTAGTGTTGTTCTGTCTGTAATATATTTGAAACTGATTTATTTAATGTGTGTATATACTGTGCAGTCTGTACGTATTTGGACAGTGACACAGTTTTTGTTGTTTTGGCTCTGTACTCCAGCACATTGGATTTGAAATAAAACAATAAATATGATGTTAAAATGCAGATTGCCAGCTTTAATTTCCATATTGGGTGAACCATGTAGGAATTGCAGCTCTTTTTATACATAGTCCCACAATTTTTGGGACCAACAGCTCAGCTGTGTGTCTCTGCATCATTAGTTAATGCACAAGAAAGCTAACGAAAGGTGTAGAGTTGATTCTAGGTGTGAAATTTGCATTTAGAGTCTGTTGCTGTTTTCTCTCCACATAAAGACCAAAGACGTGTCAATGCGAGTAAGGCAGGCCATCAGGGGGTGGAAAAAGCTGAATAAATTGATCAGAGACATAGCCAAAACATTGGGTGTGTCAAAATCAACTCTTTGGCACATTGTTAAGAAACAAGAACGTACTGGTGAGATCAGCAATAGCAAATGACCTGATAGACCACAGAAGACCACTGTAGTGGATGGCTGAAGAATACTTTCAATTGTGAAGAAAAACCTCCTTTCAACTGTAGAACAGATCAAGAACACTCACCAGGTTGTTGGCATATATGTGTCAAAGACTAAAATAAAGAGAGAACTTTATATACCTGCATGACCTCAGAGGGTTCACTGCAAGATGCAAATCACTGGCAAGCCTCAAGAACAGAATGGCCAGGTTAGAGTTAGCTAGGAAGTACATTAGAAAAACTCTAGAGGATGAGAACAAACTCTTAGGAACAGATGAGATGAGTATTAACCTGTACCAAAGTGATGGAAAGGGAGAAACATTTGGAGAAAGAAAGGAACTGCTCATGATCCAAAGCACCCCCTCATCTGTAAACTTGGTGGAGGTAGTGTTATAGCTTGGGCATGTATGGCTGCCACTGGAACTGACTGACTTGTCTTTATCAATGATGTGGCTGCTGATGGCTGCAGCATAATTCATTCTGAAGTGTACAGAAACATCTTATCTGCTCAGATCCAACCAAATGCCTCAAAACTCATTGGACGGCGCATCACCTTGCAACGGCAGCAGACTCCTAATGCAAGTTCCACACCTATAATCAACTCTAGACCTTTTGTTAGCTTTCTTGTGCATTGACTAATGATGCAGAGACACACAGCTGGCCAAGAAACTGGTCAGCTGTCTTCTGCGATTATTGAACTCTTATATTCATAATTATGGTAAGTCTTGCTGTCGTCTGTATTGAGACTGTAATTGTGTTTTTACAGTTAGCACAACATGCAATAGAAACCATTTGATATTTTCAGGCAGTAAGAATAGGTCTGTGCAGCAAATAAGTCCGTAATAAATTACAGACACACTCAGCATTCATAAGTCTGTCTCATGAAAGCCAGTCAAAAGCAGCGTGTCAGTTATATCCAACTAAACGCTTTCCTTGTGGCCAATTACCACATTTACACAAATCATTATATTTAGACATCTTAAAAACCCTTCAAATTAACAAATGATATGCTCTGCAGAAAACAGCCAAAATGGGACAATCAAATTCATGTTCATGACATTGCTATTAAAAAGCTCTTTAGATGCACCGGCAGACAAAACCACACGGTACACTTCACATTTAATAATATAATTCCACACAAAGGAACTGACTGCATGTTTCAAAGAAATAGAAACAACAAAGCTCACATGACCAGACAGAAATTGAAGTGCTTTGTGGAATTATCTTTTGGATATTTCAAGGAGTCAATGTAAAAACCGCACACTGTTTTCATTTATCATGAAAACAGATGTCATTTCATAGTAGAAATTATACTTCTCACTTGTGTGATTTGAGGATACATTTCAAGAGTGATTCTAAATTTGGTTATGGGTATATGTGTGCTGCAATCCATTTCTTGAATTTTGAATGTCAATGCCTGCAAGAATATGGCTGCTAAAACTTAAATATGAGGTGATTACAGCACGTAATGATTTTTTTTTCAACATAATGCTCCCATCTGCTTCTCAATAAAAATAAAATATAAATATCAGATCATTTAGTTGGCGGTGAAGAAAATGGAAATCACAAGGGAAAAGGTGAAAATTGACCCTTTTAACATGCAGAAACATTATTTTTATTAGAAAACAGGTTTCCTAATTGAGTATGGAGAAAGTTAAACTATGTCAAAAACCATTACTGATGTTGTCAGCTGTGAATTATAAAATGGTTCAAAACCATTATCATTATTGTGAACCACACTTTTTTATTTTTTGTTCCCCACAGAAGAGGTGAAAACTAAGGTTTGGGTACTTATATAAACATGGGTCCTTTGTAATTACAAAAAGAAAGATTGTTCCTGTTTTAAGTTCCTTTTTGTCGTATTCTTACAGAGACAAACACAATTTGAATGATTTTTCTTGTTTGATACAAACACTGTAGTCTTGTGAAGATACAGGACAGCTCTGTAAGTAGTGGTAAGTCATTAAAGGGCTTCTGGATGAAATAGCAACACCATAACATTACTGTGCTGGCAGGCAGGCAGAGTTCATAAAATAATCTTGTCTTTGGGCTGTTTGTGGTGACAGGTCTCTGAACACTAATGCTGTCTGACCAACGCACTTAGGACTGGCGTTCAGCCTCATGCGGAAAACCGATGGAAATGTTCAGGGGAGAAAAGCCGACGTAATCACGGAGAGCCTAAATCGAAAATGTGCTTCAAAAATCTCTAAAGACGTGAGATATATATCTAGCGTGTTGTCACAATCTTGAATTTAGCCCTGATTTTGAACAGGAAGGTCAGAAAAGATAATATCCCAGGCAGCACTCCCCTGATAGTTGAACACTCCCCATAAATGTTTATCCTGAGAAATGTAATTTTCCAGCTGCCACTGGATTTCTTATTATTTTATAAAAAAATGAAACAGGTGCAACGCAGGGTAGTGTGATGAGGAAAATAAAAAGCCCTGGACGCACCAAGCTTTCATTACTGGCCCTGGTAGGACATATTCGCTCATACCGTGCTTGTCACAGCCTAACAACAACAACAACAGCGACAATAATAACAGTTGTAATCGTTGTTGTTACTGTGATTATTAAGACTACTGTTCTTATGAAATATGCGTTATATGCATGCTAAAACTAGCATTACACTGTATGGTTAATGTTTAGCTTGCCAAGACAAAATGTAGACCTTAAAATCATGGACCTGGGTTAGATACCTGCATAGGCTTGCAAACGGATAACAATTTATGAGACACTATTAAAGATTGGATTCTTTAAATTATTGTTACAATTTTTAAAAGGGATAAATAAAGCAGACGACAGAATATATATATTCAGTTCTGTGGGCAGAACAAAGGGAGTAGGTGAAAAATAAAGGTAGATTTTCCAGTGATGTCATAAAGTATTTTTTTTCTCTCTCCAAACAAATGGTTAGTGATGCGTAGAACAGCTTTCCAAGGCTCAAAGTGGTTACAGGGACCCTTGGGGTGTTCAAAATCAGGTTTCACACAGATTTGGATACATTCTAGATCGCTCTTGCCCTTGGGGAAATGCAGGGTCTGCTGGTTTTCATTGTTACTCAGCATTTAATTGATCAATTAAAGCGGTTAATTGTACAGATAACTCACTGCACCTGGCTATCTTGGGTCTGAATTGCTTCTCTGATTTTAAGGTGAAAACAAAAAAAACACCAGCCACCCTGCAGCTGCAAATCTCCAGGGTCAAAAGTGAACAACGCTGTTCTAGACAGAAGATGAAATAAGATTTGAGATGAAATGCCTGCTCTCTTCACAAGTTTTATATTTCTTGATGGATGAAGTAAGCTCTGTCTCTACTTATAGTGCATTTATCATTTTGCTTGTCCTGAAGGATTTGGCCAGGTAACATTGGGTTTAGAAAGACTATTTATTATCTAAATACAGAAATTAAAGTACTTGTGTATCTGTTGCACCTGAACACCCCCAATCCTCCTCTATCCCATCCCTCCCTGAAATGCTGAGTGTCGTGGCGGATAATAGTTAGATGGGCTCGCGGCTTCCTGTCCTGTGGATAATTAGCCTGCTTCCAGCAGGCCATGCCTGGTTGCCTGGAGCCTGACGACGAGGAAGGCATCTCCATGGCACGCGAGACTCTGCATCCTCCTCTAACTGATGAGCGTGCAGAAACATGCTGAAACGCTGAAATCGCGTAACGCACCGTTATTACCGCCGGCGCCTCTCAGCCCCGCGGCGTCGAGGTGCGTAACACTGCGGACCAGGATCAGGCAAAAAATAAAGCTCAGAGAAAGACGAAGCTCGCTTAATTATGTGTTAAATGTGGAGTCAGTGGACATTGTGTGAAATTGCGGCCAGGTCAGTTCAATGATCGTGATTCTAAAACTGCACTGTCGTTTCTAAAGTAACACCACAGCATCAAAGACACTTTAAAAATGCAGTATACACCCACAGTCCTTTTAAAAACAATAATTGGCACAGTAATGACATCCCCCAAAAAATGCATGGTTAAATTAGCCTTTCTCTCTGCAGTACTCAGTGACCACCCACATGGTGGTCACTGGCTGATTGCATTTGAAAATAAATGATGTATTTAAATATAATATTTCCCTTAATTAGCTCACATTGTGCATGTGCATATGTGCAGGTGGAGGATTTTGCTGAAATCTTCAGTTCAGGACATTTGCTGGAGGGTGAAACATCAATCATCCAGTAACCTGCCTCCCTAACTCTGCAGTCTGTTGCAAGGCTGCCATACATAACACCAGACTAACATTAGCCAAAGCTATTCATTACAACAAAATAATACTGCTTACTTTAAAGGGATAGTTCGGAATTTTGGACATAATGGGCTCTATTTTCAAACCAGCGCAAGGGGACGGTATAGTCAAACGCAAGCTTGTTGACAGCATCAACGTCTTAAAACTGGCGCTATGGCGTTTCTCAGCAATACCGCTAGGATCAACAAATTCTCAACATAACATCCTTTCGCTTGCGCTGCAGTGGGATGGGTGGCGCTGTCTGGGGCGTGTTCTAAAATACTTTCGGCTCAGTGACAATTTGAACCAACGAAAACCCATTGCGTTATGATCAGCTGGAACCACCTCTTAGCGGCAACGCAATAGACTCTGGCAATTTGGCAACTTATTAGTCATGTAGTTCTATGTAGTGTCTATAGGTGATGCCAACATTACACTTCCATTTAATGAACAAATAGCCTATAATTATTATTAATTAATTAATTTTAATTTAAACTACTAGAATAAAACAGGACAGCTTACAAGAAACTTGCGATCATGTAGGCCAATAGCCTATAATATATAAATTACACATTGACACAGTTGAATCATAAGCCTACCATTTGAATCATAATTATGCCTACATCACCTAATGTAGGCTAATTAATGCATTCGCCACCTCCTCCCGTGCCTTCCGAACTTCTGGGAGACGAGGTGTGGATTGTGATCCATAAATTACTACAGTCCTAGCCTGTACTTCTGTTGCAAGTATGTCTGATTCCTGTGCAGAAAATCACTCTTGTCGTTGACGGTCCAGTGCGTTTGGGTTGCTCATTATGAAATTGCATGGAGCGATTGCGTTCCAACTGGCTTTTTTTAAAGCATGAGAACAACAATTTGATTGGCTACCATAGAGACACACCTTGGACATTTAAACCCAGCCTTTTAGCAATACCGCCATCAGATGCGCCAAGATTGCCATCATGAAATTACCTAATTTCTCGCCGACACGCCCTCAGAGCGATACCGCCAAGCGCTTACTCTTGTGTTCACCATTGCGTTTGGTTTATTAAAATAGAGCCCAATGTCTCAATTACGACTTACCCATGATGTAGTTGATGGAAACCATTTTCAGATAATTCCATGCTGTCCCTTCTTTTGGACATACATGCATTGCTAATGCTAGCGCAACTCTAAGGTAACTGCTAGCATCCACTACCAAACGCACTTAAACACTCCACAGTGCACCCAAAGCAAATAAAATACGACGACAGTCTATCAGGGTTATTTTGAGTGTTTATACCATCATTTTTGAAGTCAAACTATCGTTGAAACCTTTACTTTGTGCTGACCTATATTCACTGTGGAAGTACGGCGGCAGAGCGAATGTGGCCATTGCAACTTGTTGCTCTTCTTTGTTGTTGTAGTCGACCAGTGCTGGCACTACATTCGTAGGTAACGTAAAGTATCGTTCCGCCGCCGTACTTCTCCGTATATTCTACTTCCACAGAGAATATAGGTCAGCACAAAGTAAAGGATTCAACGATAATTTGACTTCAAAAATGATCGTATAATCACTGAAAATAACCAATAGACTGTCGTCGTATTTTATTTGCTTTGGGTGAACTGTGGAGTGTTTAAGTGCGTTTGGTAGTGGATGCTAGCAGTTACCTTAGAGTTGCGCTAGCATTAACAATGTGTGTATGTCCAAAAGAAGGGACAGCATGGAATTATCTGAAAATGGTTTCCATCAATCAACTACATCATGGGTAAGTCGTAATTGAGACATTATGTCCAAAATTCCGAACTATCCCTTTAATCATATTTTTTCCCGATGTTTTTATGAAACGCGTCATCAGTGAATCGTTTGGTAAGTAAAATGCACTGAGTCTTGAATACACTCACAAGTAAGTGTGTATATTTAAATAACTTGACTAATCACACATCATTCTGCATGTGTATAATGACACTCAGCATTTACCTTAACCTTGGTCTACTGAACTGTAAAATTGAAAGTGGATTGTTAAGCAATGGTTCTATATGGCCTTTGCATGTGTAGCTTAATTAAACTATTATGGTTCTAACACATTTTTGAAAATATAAAATTTCTGGGAAGATGAATCATCTGTGTTTGGCCTTGTGGCCATTATCCTGGAGTAAAGAGCCTTCATTCTTCTGTGCCTTGCATGCACACACCTTGCAAAGTATGTTGGGAAGGGTTGAGGTGACAGCTACAGGGCATGTTTGTCAAAAGTGAATTGAATGTGCCAGTTTTTCATGACTGCCAAATTAATTTGAAAGGTAAGAAAACATGATATTCTCAGAAAGGTTTAAAAGCAACTATAGAAATATTTCCTGCACATGTTCATTCGAAAATTAATTAATTATTTATTCTTCTATTCAATTATTTACACATTGGTGGTGGTAGAGGCGAGTTTCCCCCTCATCACTGTAAGCGCTTTGACTATCAAGAAAGGCGCTATATAAATGCAAGGTATTATTATTTATTCTATTAAAAGTTAAAAGTGCATTTAGAATTGTGAACTGTAGGAATCTGTCCAAATCCAGCAACTGGTTCAAAAAAGAGAAAGGCTACTTGTAGTATCAGCAGACTCAGCACAGCATAATAATGTGGTTGTTACAGCCTTCCTTTGCAACATTGAATAGCGATATTCAAATATGTTTTTTGTTATAAGAGGAAATGTGTTTTTTTTTCTCTCTCATATGATGAATTAAGATTATTTGAGTAATCCAAATAAGTCAAGGTACTAAGGTAATGATGACATGAAATTCACCTTTTTCTATTTATTGTTTGGAGTTGGACTTTTAAATATGCTTGAATCCTTCTCCTGACCAAATTCCATTAGTTACACTAAAATGTCAGCTATCAGGGTTGTAAGTATTTGTTTTTATATGTGTGTATGAAGCCTTTTTGGCTACCTAGCTCACTAGCTGACGGCCAGTACTGAACTTATTTGGCCATGGTGGTGTCCCAGGCATACAGCACAAACATAGAATTTAGCATTGTTCCAGAACGGAGCACACATTACCGTTTCAGCTCATTTAGAGCTCCCACAGTTTTAATAGGCTGTTATGGGGATATGATTATTTATTCTGCTAGCCAGGCAACATGAAAGTACATAGAAACGTGTGCATCTGTCTGCCTGGCCGTGCTGCTGATTGCGCGTAATTGCACTCACTGTGGCCTTATCCCAGCTGTTAAGAGAGATGTTTTGTGATTATGTTGTGTGTGTATGTGTGCTTGTGAGAGAGAGAGAGAGACAGACAGAGACAGAGAGAGAGATGTATTTTCCTAGCTGTGTTTACACTCCTTGAAGCTCATGTATGAGAAAATATTTATGAAGTTCTTCAACTTGAGATGTTCCAGAAGTTTGTAGAAAGATTGAAGGACTGTGCCATAGTGGATGATTGCAGATGTTTTTCTCAACGAGAACTTTGCCGCTGTGTGTGTGTGTGTGTGTGTGTGTGTGTGTGTGTGTGTGTGTGTGTGTGTGTGTGTGTGTGTGTGTGTGTGTGTGTGTGTGTGTGTGTGTGTGTGTGTGTGTGTGTGTGTGTGTGTGTGTGTGTGTGTGTGTGTGTGTGTTACATGTTGTGCGTGCGTGCGTGTGTTCTTGGAAGTGTTTGAGGTGATTACCCTCCAGCTGTTAGCTGATCAGTTCATTATTGCCGCCACCACAGTGGCTAGGCTATGTAGAATCATACACGTGTTTTGGCCAGGCAGAATCCTCTGTGATACTGAAGAGGCATGGGATGTGTGCGCCCAGAAAGTTATGGAGCCAGACAGCGCCTTATTATTGCTGGATAAAACCGAACCCAACTGAGCCGCTCAAGAACCTGTGTGTCCAGGTGTCCTTATCAGGGGTGATCTGTGTAACACGCCAATTACCTCGTAATGTATTCAGTGAATAGGCAGTGTTATATAATGGTAAGGGGACTGGGGCTTGGATTGTAAAACGCAAAGGTTGCTGGTTCGATTCCCAGCTGGGACGCTGCCTATTTTACCCTTGAGCAAAGGTACTTACCCTGAATTAAAATGTCAGTTAAAATGTCCAACTGTGTAAAGGGATTGTATGTAAAAATGTAATCTGTGTGAGTGGCTGTGGAAAAGACTTTCTGCTAAATGCTGAAATGTAAATGAATATAATATATAAAGTAACGAGCAGCAGCAATGACCTAGATGGGATTTGAATCTGAAACCTGACTATGAGTTTCTTAACCGTTTTTTTCCCTTTCTTTCTTTCAAAGAATAGTTCACAAATACATGCACTTGCGTAATTTGACAGGGAAAGCGCATCTGTTTGTAAGTTGTTTTATTTATTTTGCTATTTGTATTGTTTCCTGCCATTTGGGAAAAGGCTGATCCAGAGCACTTAAACCCATAAATCAGTTAAAATCTGCAGAACACACTAATATAATTCGCGCACAAAGCCAGCCTTGCCTGACGTATTTAAATCAAAGTTTTTTTGGCAGGTTCACAAATTGAAATCCAGTCAGTCGTCAGGGCTCTGACAGACTGCAGCGTCTGGGATTCTCTCCCAGAGTGATTTAATTGGCACTTTTGTTAGCAGGGTACTGGAACTGCAACAGAGTCACCACAGTTACTTCTGTTCCTGACACGTTTCCACGGCAATGCTGCCGAGAATCTTGCACGCCACCAGGCAACAGCGAGCGGTGAGCGGGCGCAGGGTCTTTGTCTGCAAACAGTAATTCATTATCCAAAAACGTGACCCTCGCTCCGATGCGTAGAGGTGACGTTGCTTACAGGCAAAACAAGGAAACAGTCCATCTCGAGCCACACAGCATTTCAGTTATTTAGTCTCAGAAACATAGGGCCCGTGTGGTACCATCTCCGCAAAAAAGGTAAACTTTGTTATTTTAGCGTGATGGGCACTTATCACTTAGAAAAGGCTCTTTTGACAGGAGCTCCTGAGCACTGTGGGAAATGTAAGCACCCTCTGCATAAGGCCGACATTAAAAGATGGAAGCAACCACTCACAGACAGGGAAATATGTTTGTGAAACAGGTTCATTCTTGTTACCCTGTTTTTAAACTAAGCAGTGTGTGACCTGCTTGTCCTGTGTTGATGCTGGTTTTACGGTTTTCTTTGATGAACTGGTGTTTATCTGGTTACAGCAGTGAAACATGGTATCTGTGTACCTGATATTTCTCTCTCTCTCTCTCTCTCTCTCTCTCTCTCTCTCTCTCTCACTCACTCTCGCTCTCTCTGTTTCACAGGACTGCCGGTGATGCAGGTAAAAATCGACATCTCTCGACAGCAGGTGGAGAAGGTATTTGGGCTGGAGGACTACTGGTGCCAGTGTGTGGCCTGGAGCACTACGGGAACCCAGAAGAGCCAAAAGGCGTATGTACGGATAGCCTGTGAGTACCCCGCAGCCTCAATCCATCTTTGTAAGTCCAGTCCTGTCATCGTCTGAGATTTGATGACTGTGAAGCACGTCAAAAAAGAAAAAAACATCGCCTATCTGCTCCTGACCTGAGCAGTTATGGCTTGCGCGCAGGTAGAGCATGTCAGCGAACATGGATCAAAAACTATTTAGAGAGTGCAGAGTTGTGTGCGCTGAGAGAATTGGACAGTTTGTTAACCCGATGTACATCTGCTCAGTCATATTCACATTTCTTTCCCTTGAAGAGGAGTTAGACTTTTACAGGAGTGATTTTTGTTGAGCTATGAAAGACAGTCTGCTGTGGCGTGGGAGCCTGACTTGGCAGGGACAGTCAACGGGGGGGTGGGTGCCATGGACAGGCAAAAGGAGGCACGCGATTGGCTCAAACCCCAGAGGAGGGCTGCGTACGGCTGCATTTGTATTGAGCTTTAGGGCAGGGGCGGAAAAAAGAAAGGGCTCTCTGTGCACAAGCGCTTCTCACAAGCAAAATGGCAGCAATTTTAATGCGGAGGGCTCAAGGTGTGAAAAGGGCAACGGGTCAGATTCACCGCTCAGAGAGTGGGGGGGGGGGGGGGGGGGGTGATGTTTGGGAGTGGGAGGGTACGGTTCACACTAGGGGTGTGCCCGAAGCCAAAGCCGAAATCTGGAAGTGCACGGATAGTGGGTTGGAAATGGATATTTTCCTGTCTGAAGTTTCCGGTTCATATTCGGATACAGGAAATAATTAAATTGCAGCAGGGAAATCTTTGATTCAGTGCCCACTTGTCTGTATGCCTCTTCTGAACTTCAGAATTAAGCATTGGATTGTTTATTTGGTTATTAAAAACATTCAAATATATAATTAAGGAGCCGTTCCATATCGGCCATGTGACTCAATCGACAGTCCCTGAAATTACGGATACTCATCTTTAACGTGTTACATGCTCGTTATAATCGAAAAGTGTGTCTTGTAGGCCTAGGTCAATATTGTGAGAGCAAACGAATCTGTGCCTAATCTCGCCACTTTTTCAGAACGTAAAAACACATTTTAAAAGAAAGCAAAGGAACAGCTAGAATCATTCTAGCCTATGTCTCATTTTGAAATGTCACTTACTGGCTATCAAAATCATTATTGTATTTATGCTAGTTGTGTTGTTTGTATTTTTAAACTGTGACCATCTGTTCTTCGTCCATATTGCTGCGTAATAAATTCCGTCAATCCCGTCATTCCATGAGCCCAAACTCACAACGCAATTAATAAAACAAAAATGTAACGTTTCACACCACAGAAATTTATTTTTTTATCTAGGCTTGTCGCGGTGATCGGTTTAACCGATGGCATACTAAAAACATATTAAAACCTGTTGAAATGCAGTCACATCCAGAGACGTTTTTTCTCAATTTCTTGAATGAAAAGCTGTTCAAATGGAGCCACATTCAGGCTTTTTTCATTTTCTTGAATTAAAAGCTTTTCAGGTGTTCTAGAACTTTGTTGTTACTGCTAGCTAGTTAATGTAATGCATCTTGTTGGACTGTTCATTTAACTTTTTTAATTTAGAGTGTTTTTCTCAATAGATCATTAGATTATAATCCTTAAGTCTTTTTGCATTTTATAAAGTAATAATAATAGTAATAATAACAATCATAATAGTAATGGTAATAATAGTACTATATAATAATAATAATAATAATAATAATAATAATATGTTTTTCTAATAAAGGAAATTGGGATCGGTACCGGCCAATCTTTAAAAAGAAAATTGGTGTCGAAGCATCCTATACATTATTATATTAGGCTAAATATCCAAGTACATATAGTTAAATAAAAAACTAACAAAAAAAATACAATATGAAATCACAACAGGCAAGGGCTGTTATTGTGGAAATAGTATCCATTCAAATGTATAATGGAATGGTTTGATGTTTTTATAAAACTGCCTTTTCATTCTAAGTTGATTATATATTGCACCTCAGATTTTTTCCAGTTATTATCCAAAATTATTGTTCAGTGTCCCCCAGTTAGGGGGTGGGGGTTCAAATAGGTTAACAAAAAAAACCTTTAACGAAACAAAACAATAGATTAATAAGTATAAAGTACAGAGTATAGTTCTTATAAAAAGTTATTGAAAAGAAAAAAAAGACAGGGAGGGGGGGTGAATATTGCAATAACAGTTAATTTTAGACTAGAAAATATGACATTTCTTATATGTAACATAACTTCCTGTTGAAGCCCACTTCCGTTTTTTATCTGGATACAGATACAGATAATGTTGATGGTCGAACAGATACAGATACAGATAGTGGCATCGTTGCACACCCCTAGTTCACACTGTATGTACCGCATTGCTCCGTTTAATGCCGGCTTTACATAACAGCACCCAATGAGGAGGCTGCTGCAGTTAGCAGGGTTGTCCTTGTATGGTCGCACACCAGCGCCTCCTCTGGCCAGCTGCTCCAGAGGAGAGTACGTGTTTGTTTTCACTCTCCCAACTTGACATAGTACAGTTACATAGCATAACTTAATGACGAGAACAGGCCATTCAGCCCAACAATGCTCGCCGTCTTCCTACCACTACAGGATACCCAGCGCTCCCCTACAAACTAGATAGTGTCCAGCACCATATCAAGCCTGGTCTTGAAAACACCCAGAGTTTCTGCCTCTACTACATGACCTGGCATGACCAGTTGCAGGCACCCAACCGGATGGACCTACGAATACAGACACACGTTCTAAATTGAATTAATTCTAAATAGGAAAGAATGAGAGCTTGTTTTTTATTTTTATTTGGAGATATGGACATGTCTTGTGTTCAGAACAACAGAGTGTGGGTTGAGAGCATAAGCTGAAATAAAACTCAGTTTCCCAGAGGACATTTTAATTAACAGAAGAGAGGGGGGGGGGGGGGGGTTCTGAGGAGCACTGCATAAGAAGAGACCAGTGCGAGGCAAAGGACGTGTCCAGGCTGAATCTGCCCCGACAAAGGTAATGAAAGTAACGTGGAATAAAAACAGATTTGCAATTTATAACCCTGCAGTGGCCGTAAATCTGCCCGGAAAACACAGAGAGACATCCTCTGCCGTAACCTGGGATACATTATTAAAGGGTGGCATTTATAGGCCAGCTTTGTGCTTTACAGCGCTCCCTCTATTAATTCACTCGTAAATACACATTATTTTAAAGTGAGGGACAGAAATATATTTTAAAATATCTGGCACACACACACACACACACACACACCATGAACACACACATACACACACATGCACAAACACACACACACACACACACACACACACACACATTATGCACATACATGCATACACACACACACACACACACCACAGTGCTGTCTCCGAACCATTGAGACTGCTTTATGTGTGTATTTGGATGTGTCGCTGTGCACATGTGTACATACAAGTATGCGAGTATGTGTGTACGTGTGTGTGTGTGTGTGTGTGTGTGCGTTCACGTGCAAAGCAGTGTGCATGACAGTGCACATGTACAGTACGGTGCGTGTGCGTGCGTGCGTGTGTGTGTGTGTGTGTGTGTGTGTGTGTGTGTGTGTGTGTCTAGTTCCCACAGTGTCATGAAGACGTGAGATTTGAGGACACCCGAATAATCCTTGAACCTTCCGGGAGCATTACGTCCTCTGTCCCTCGCAGCCCCATTATATCCACTTTAATTAATTTAAATGTCAAGGAACGCTCGGCTCTCGTTAAGGATCCTGTGACCGTGATCGCTCTGGATGGGCCGAGCATCTGTTTTTGGGATTAAAATTTAGCGGCACCAGCGTCTCTGTAGGGTGTCTGGAATTGCGTCGGGCCCAGGGAGCGTTTTCCACTCCGCTTTGGGGGAACCAATCCATTTCGTTCGGCCCGCGGATATTCATGCCGCTCTCTTTATTTGCTTGCGTTTAGACACGAGCAAAGTCAACAACACAAAGAGGCTATTGATGTGGCCCATAGCCTTTCCATTAATCCCGCCTTCCCCGCGCTGCCTACAAAGAGGATGGTGAAGGTCATCTTTTTATCCCGTTTCATTCTCTAACACTCTCACCCTGGAATTCAGATCTCCAATTTGATACCGCAAAGCGCGTTAACAAACGAAAACTTGCCAGCCCGCCGGCGATTAAAGTTTGTTTGTTCTTCTGTGCCGCAAATGATAAGTTCACTCTGTGAAAGGCTGTGTACAGGCGTAAGGCATAGAACAGGGGCCTGGCTTGTTCGTGTGTGTACAGGCGTAAGGCACAGCACAGGGGCTCGGCTCGTTCGTGTGTGTACAGGCGTAAGGCACAGCACAGGGGCCTGGCTTGTTCGTGTGTGTACAGGCGTAAGGCATAGAACAGGGGCTTGGCTCGTTCGTGTGTGTACAGGCGTAAGGCACAGCACAGGGGTCCGGCTCGTTCGTGTGTGTACAGGCGTAAGGCACAGCACAGGGGCCTGGCTTGTTCGTGTGTGTACAGGCGTAAGGCATAGAACAGGGGCCTGGCTTGTTCGTGTGTGTACAGGCGTAAGGCACAGCACAGGGACCCGGCTTGTTCGTGTGTGTACAGGCGTAAGGCACAGCACAGGGACCCGGCTTGTTCGTGTGTGTACAGGCGTAAGGCACAGCACAGGGGTCCGGCTCGTTCGTGTGTGTACAGGCGTAAGGCACAGCACAGGGACCCGGCTTGTTCGTGTGTGTACAGGCGTAAGGCACAGCACAGGGACCCGGCTTGTTCGTGTGTGTACAGGCGTAAGGCACAGCACAGGGGTCCGGCTTGTTTGTGTGTGTACAGGCGTAAGGCACAGCACAGGGGCCCGGCTCATTAATAGCTGTTGGCACATGAAGTAAAAACAATTTATCAGCTCGTACGAACCCGGCGGTCACAGGTACCACGCTACATTGCTCTCCGTCGCATGGAAACGGATACGCAGCGCATGCGCCCCGAGTGGGTACCTAGCGACGCATTACCGCGCACACCCAGGTTCACTCAGTCGCGGTCCCCTGAATCGCCAGATGTGCAACACCGCATAGGGGGGAAGGGATCAGCGCAGTCAGGCCGAAGCACCCTGTGGCTACGCCCTCCCGCCTGTGGGCGCAGACTTCCCCCTGGAGCTGAGGGAGAGTGGAAATAGATAAAGTTCACGATGAAGACCCATTTTAGGCCAAAAACGTCAGATAGGGCAGACTAGCTAAAAAGCAATGTTTTGACAGTGAAGAGAAATGCCGCTTAGAGATAACATGAGATAAGCATTGAGCAGACACAAACACACATAGTCACACAGGCACACACACAGGCTCACAAACACAAAGACACACAAACACAGGCACACGCACACACGTACACACACACACTCATACACAAACAACGCACGTGTATGCACACGCTCACAAACACACACTTACACACACACACACACGATTCAGAGCCAAGAGAAGAGCCAAACATGTTGAATAAAGGAGCACTATTTTATGCAGAGACGCCTGCCCAGCTAATAAGCATTACATCTATTTGTGTGCAGATCTGCGGAAGAATTTCGAAGAGGAGCCTCTGGGCAGGGAAGTAGCACTGGACCAGGAGGTTCTACTGCGATGCCATCCCCCTGAGGGCGTGCCAACGGCAGAGGTGAGAGAGAGGGGGCGGGGCATCCACAATGATTACGTCACTGATCACCCTGCACAGAGCCGCCCTTTGTCAGCCGTTGATTTATCGCGGCTTTTACCGGCGGGTGACATCTGCACGCTGGGATTTTATTGTGGCCTGAGAGATCGAGTGGAATTGGATTTGGAGATTTCACTCATGATTTGGCAGCTCTTGAGTGGCATCAATAATTCATGCGTGTTTGCAGTTCTGCTGTGCGGAGCCAGCTCGGCCCAGCTGTTTACGCTCGTCCGACATGGCCATTGGCGCAGACTTAACCCAAAAATGGCTCCTGATCATCAGTGCAGACTTAACCCCAGCACAGCTCCTGATCATCAGTACAGACTTAACCCTAGCATGGCTCCTGGTCATCTGTACAGACTTAACCCCAGTGTGGCCCCCTGATCATCAGTACAGACTTAACCCCAGTGTAGCTCCTGATCATCAGTACAGACTTAACCCCAGTGTAGCTCCTAATCATCAGTACAGACTTAACCCCAGCGTGGCTCCTGATCATCAGTACAGACTTAACCCCAGCGTAGCTCCTGATCATCACTGCAGACTTAACCCCAGCGTGGCTCCTGATCATCAGTGCAGACTTAACCCCAGCGTGGCTTCTGATCATCAGTGCAGACTTAACCCCAGTGTAGCTCCTGATCATCAGTACAGACTTAACCTCAGTGTAGCTCCTGATCATCAGCGTATACTTAACCCCAGCGTGGCTCCTGATCATCAGCGTGTACTTAACCCCAACATAGCTCCCAATCACAGATAAAGGACCTAATGTTTTTTTAATTTAAATTAATAAAATATGCACAGTGGACACTTTTGATCAGATATGATTTATTCAGCCTGCACTTACAAAACTTTCTTTACTATTCCCAGTTTTGTTTTCCTTTAAACTTTTATAAAAAACTTATTTTCTTTACCTACCTCATCTGGGCTCTTCTTGCACCCATATTTTTTTATTTGCTTTCATACCTGCAACAGAAAGTTTTGGGAAAAGTTGAGACTTTATTCTCAGTGGTAGAGTGATCTTCATGGCTGCATGGGCTTTGTAGTTTCATTTTGATTCATGTAATTTCTTAAATGCACATCTCCTTCAGCAGTACAGTGGATGGTATCCTGCTGTGTGTAATTTCACCACATCTGTTTCTATCCTCGTAGAGCTCCAGTAGTACATCTGTTTTCCTGAACAGATTGGTTTTCTTTCTTTAACACAGCTTTTTTTAAATTTTTTGTCGTCTTGTCTTATTATAATTATAATAATTATTATTAGATCTAATTATGATTATAATTATTATTTGATTTAATTATAATGATTATTATCGCTTAATGTAAAACTGCATTGAAAGTATAATTTTATTTAATTTTAATAAAATTATTTTTATTTTAAGAATATTTGGGATTTGAACAATAACATTGAATTAATAACATTTGCGCAGTTAATTTGCGCAGTTAACATTATCAATTAATCAAGCTGCGCTCAAATGTAGGGGGTCTTTTGGAAGAGCATGATTGTCTGAAACTTTGTCCACATGCGGAACTTTCACCTCTGTCCTCCTGCGTGTGCGCCACCAGGTCGAGTGGTTAAAGAATGAAGAGGTGGTTGACTCTGCCAGCGACCCAAATTTCTACATCACCGTGGACCACGACCTCATCATCAAGCAGGCACGCCTGGCCGACACCGCCAACTACACCTGTGTGGCCAAAAACATTGTGGCGCGCCGGAAAAGCTCCTCTGCCACAGTCATTGTTTACGGTACGTTTCCTCACACCCCATCCGTATGCCAGGGGTCAGCCAGAGGTCAGTGCCCTTAGAACTCACTCAGGTGGACATGTTTGATTAGTCAGGCATGAGATCTAAAAGGGTGTTTAACAAGGCCTGTAAGTACATGCAAATAACCTTGTACCTGCCTATATAAATATTTACAAATGCTGACGTTTCACCCCTTCCCGACCCGAACAAACCCCAACCAGCTCATAAACAATCCCTAAGCGATTCCAGACTAACTACCAAGTAAAATCTCCAAATAACCTCTGACTAACCTACATCTAACCACAAAACAACAAACTAACATTACATTACATTCTTTTAGAAAACACTTAGAAGTCATCGTTAAAATAGAGATAGAAAGGAGCAGCAGCACTACAGAGCCAGTAGCAATTTAGCAAAAACTAAAGTTCATCATTATGAACATATACAATGAAACAAATGAGCATATTTAACTAAACTGACAACAAATTGAACTTTCCTGACAGCATATTCAACTAATGTGAGAGTGTATCTATAATTTCATGGAGTGCCTTAAAGGGATAGTTCGGAATTTTGGACATAATGTCTCAATTACGACTTACCCATGATGTAGTTGATTGATGGAAACCATTTTCAGCTAATTCCATTCTGTCCCTTCTTTTGGACCTACACACGTTGCTAATGCTAGTGCAACTCTAAGGTAACAGGTAGCATCCACTACCAAACGCACTTAAACACTCCACAGTGCACCCAAAGCAAATAAAATACGACAACAGTCTATCGGGGTTATTTTGAGTGTTTATAGTATTTTATTTGCTTTGGGTGCACTGTGGAGTGTTTAAGTGCGTTTGGTAGTGGATGCTACCTGTTACCTTAGAGTTGCGCTAGCATTAGCAATGTGTGTATGTCCAAAAGAAGGGACAGCATGGAATTAGCTGAAAATGGTTTCCATCAATCAACTACATCATGGGTAAGTCGTAATTGAGACAATATGTCCAAAATTCCGAACTATCCCTTTAAAGAAGTGCTATGAAAGATGATTGGTTGACGTAGTTTCAAGAGGTGTTTGTTCAGTCCACAACCAACACACAACCAACCACAAGGCAACCCCCAACTAACCCCCAAATAATGACCGACTAACCCCCACCCAATCACAAACTCCAGATTTTTCTGAACTCTGCAATGAGTCAATTTTGCCATAATGTAATCATTTTAAAGCCAACAAAATGTTTCATAGGGCGTCGATGCCTAATTTAGTAAAAAAAAAAAAAAGCCTGCCTCTCTTGCAGTCCAGGCATGTGCGCTCTTATTGAATTAACAGCAGAAAAGGAAATAATTAATTGGATTGATAAGCTGGCTGACCTTTATTAAAATGCAGAGGAACAGTGCATTTGCTGGTTACAGATGTCCCTGGGAATGAGCAGGAATGCGTGTGCATTGAGGTGTTTGCGTTGGGTTCTGAGGGGCTATCCATGCAAAGGCAGATGCTAATTAACAGGCACTCTAGACGAGGTTTGTCTTTTCAAAGTAGAGCTTGTTGCTTTCTTTAAAAATGAAAAACTGTAGCCTATTTTTTCACAAAGGCCTCAACCAAAGTGACGTATCGGTGCTTTTGTTTACTTCTGTGTATTTGCTTTTGTTTATATTAGTGACGTCCAGACTATATTGAGCATTTTGGACAGTTGTGGTGGTTGTGTTTTAAGTGGTTTGTGTGGAGACTGCGATTGCCAACAGTTCTGTATCAGCTGGGATTTCATGTATTTGAACCAAAAATATCTTCCATATTCCCCTGTGTCCTGCAGATTTCAGTCAAATCGTATGATACAAAAAAGCAACACACTGAAAAACAAACCAAACTATGAAACAGTGAGCTGCTGTGAGCTGCTGGGTGGCTCAACATGTTAAGGCACTGTTCTTGCGTGTGGATGGGCCCCATGACATTGCTGACCGGCCGACACACAATTGGCACCAGTGCCGCTGAGGGAAGGGAGGACTTTAGTTGGCCAGGATTTCAGCTCAGTAGTGACCCCACTGGTCCCAAAGTGGAGGTTGGAAAAAGTATTTTGAAAAAACATTGTTGAATTACTGTAACATACATCCCTTTGCTTGAATAAAGGACACAGTGCTCTCCACTGCTCCCCCACCACTGAATGTCTACAACCCTATAGGAGAAGTCTCTATTTTGAGTGTGCAATGATTCAGCTTTACTGGGTTTCAGAATTGTGTATGACTGGATTGCTAGAAAGGGTAATCGGCACTTTGAGGTGCAACAAGAGAAAGCAAAACAATTAAGGAACATGCATTAATGTGCTGTTAATTTCAGGCTAAAGAGTTTTGATTATGATTGATTCAATGTTTTTTATGGGTTTTGGAGGGTGGAGGGACAGCCATGATGCAATTTTTATTATGCCGTTGTTCGCCTCAATCACAACCTGGTTCCTGAAGCTCGTTACCTTCGCTGATTGTAATGTGAAAGACCATTGTGTCCGTCCAATTTTGTTCTTCAGAATCACACTGTTTGTGAAGTAATTAACCAATTTGTTACTATTGTAAAGCTCAGGTGAGTAAAACAAACAAAAATAAATAAATCAGCCAAACGGTTTTGTATAAAATAAATACTTCTTCACAAGTCCCTTAAGATTCATTTACACCCACACACCCCCTCCACCCGCCTAACACCTGCCAAACCGCCACCTTTTCTGGCTCGTTGTTCGAAATTGCCGTGTGCTAATGAAAGCCTTCATGAGCCCCTTTCCACCTGATCTGTCGGTGCAGGCCAATGCCACATGGCTTGTTTTGATTGCTCTCTTTCAGCGCGGGCGAAAAGAGGGCAGAGATGCATTTTAACCGAGCCCGACTGGTGTGGAGGTAATCAGGCGTGGAGAGGCACGGCCATTTGCCTCGCTGAGGTGGCCAATCAGTCGCAGAGAAATGGGGGGAAAAAAAGGGGTAAGGAAATGATACGATGGGACTGCAGGGAGACAGAGGAGGAAATTAGGCCGGTGCTTGGCACCGAGAGAGGGAGAGGGAGAGGGAGAGGGTGCAGTGTTTAGGGCTCCAAGACCACTAATCAGCTCCGTCGTGAGTGGGAGTGCGGTAGCCGAGGCAACCGGCTGGGGGGAAGGCAGCGATTGCTACGCCATAATTTCCTAATGCACGAATCCCAGTAATTAAAAATTACGTCTCTGTCTTGGAAGCAAGATCATGTGAGGAGGGGAACGTTACTGTATTCAATGAGACAGGGGAACTAAACGGCTTCACAAATGCATGTTGGGTTACCGGGTTGGGGACAGCAGCTGTTGCTTTTTTTCGCATCTCAGATTTCAGACTGGTCTTTTTTTGCTTCCCCAAGCCCACTCTATAGGATTCATCTCTCCCTACAAAGCCACTCTAAAACTACCTACCCTACGCAATAGCCTCTACCAGCTGATGGGAGAGGGGGGGTTCATACACCCTGGAGTGAATGGAGCTATCACTCACTGTGCAAACCTTTGATCCAATCAAAAGCCTTTCTGCTCTGCATAGAAAATCACGTTGGTTGGTTCACTGGGCCTAAATCACTGGGCCGCTGGCAGCAGGCAATAGCTCCGCCAGTTATGGGATTCTATCCAATACCTAGTTACTACAGCAACATAAGTTCAAATTTTATCCCTCAGCCCACCAACTTCCCCCACCCCCACACCTCCTCCTTACTCTTTCTCATGAATCACTCCCTTCCTTCCTGCTAAGCTCCATAATAACTCTTCATTCTCATCCACACAGCAGTGATGTCATCACTGCTCCTGTACTCTGCTAATTAGCGTGCGGCGCAGTGATTTTTGCATATAGGCGTGGCTTGTGCCTGAGGAGGAAAGGAGCTGCTTTTACCCTATACATTTACTTACCCAAACAAGGAAATAAAAACGGGATAATAATGTACATGATGGGCAGAGTGTTATGAATTTCATTAGGTGTGCATTTTTTTCTGTTTTAATGAGCAACTTAATGCAGACATCTCACAGCATACGTGAGCCCAGCTGGAGACCAGAGGATAACCAAAATGGAATTGGCACAAAGTTATCATAGGCGCATCTTTATGGGATATAATTATAAGTTTATGGCAATGCGTTAAAAGAAAATACATTTACGAAGACAGTTTTGATATAATGTACTCCGGTGTAGGCTACATTGCATGATGCATTGCTAAAAAATATTTATTACCTTTAACAAATATTTAAACCTTTAACAAATGATAACAATCGTCAACTATTATGAGGGGAAGGTGAAACTCACTATTTTCCCACAAATTTTAAGTTATTTGTGCTGCTGCTGTAGGATACGTTTCAGGAGAAACCAGACAGACGTTCACTCCGCGGGTTGTGTGGGAAACAGCCGTGTGCTTCCTACACTAGCTCTCCGTCTCCCCCTTTCTGCATGAAATAAATTCATGTCCTAGATATCTCGCACATGCAAACAAAGCAACCCAAATGTATTCAGCGGCATGAGAAAATACAAAAAATAAATGTTTTTCTTTTTCTTTTTTTAAATGCAGAGGCAGCGTAATTCGGTACAAACAAACGTGCATTAGCCTACCGTGAAATGATGTATGGTATCCGTGTAAGCGGGAACGCACGCGCGAGCAGCCGTACGAGGAGCCGCTCAGTTTGACTGTAAAATTAAGTAAATACCTGTAAACGAGCAGACACGGATTAAAATGTCAGCGAAATCACTTCGCTTTCACCCCTCTACACTACATTGCCTGTTTTTAATAAGATGGTATTAAAATTGAATCATTTTAATTAAGTTTTTTTCCCCCGTCCTGCCAGTGAATCTTGTGTTCCCACCGAAGTCGTTTATTTAGGAGCGCTGGTGCCATGCTGTGGTTGCTTTCATTAGTCCTGACATGTTATTGCGGCAGGTGCATTTCGCCGAAGCTAACTAGTATTAAAAAAGACGTCTCCTCAGAGGTCTATTTCCCATCATTAAGAAGAATAATACTGTCTTGATGGCACAACACATCCTCCCCCCTTTCATAGTCCAGGTACTCCGTAGCAATTAATCTTAATCTGCATAATAACCTCCCCTTTTAAAAACGACAGGGCCAGGAAAACAAAGCACTGCTCTTAAAATGATTCGGCAGTGGAGTCATTATCAGAAAAGCCAGTGATTCGCTTGAAAATGGGGGAAAAATACATTATTACCAGGGGAATTCGCACCTGGAGCCATGGCAGGGCCACAAGCACGTACGCAGTAAGCAGGCACACGGTGAGGGTGAGGGTTGTGCTTTTGCAGTCTGAACTGGTCGAATGTACGTCGTTAAAAAATAGCCGCTTCCCCCATTCGGCCGAAAAGTGGAGGCTGTGTTTCTGTCATTTCTCTTTATGTCGACAACATAGAATCACTGACCGGTGAGGTCAGGGTCGTTTTCTTTTTTGGAAAGGGGACAAAATGGCCATTTATCAAATAAATAAATAAGGTAAACTCACTGACAGGGAATTGACTGGAGCCATTCGAGGGTTTATTTTGAGCCATTTCAGGTTTTCCAAAGAGGCATGCACCCACCGTGCTGCACCGCACATTGCAGGCGAGGGTTGGAGGAGGGGGTGGTCTTGAGCAACAGCAGGGCCCAGCATGACGGCTAGACCCGGCCGGCCCGTGTTTCCCTCCATACGAGCGCACGAAGTGGCTGTTCCGCCGTCACTGTTGTTCCTGGAGTGTGCCGTGACAGTGTCCGTCGCGGTTCCTGGTGTTGTGCTTGTCGGGTAATCCTGGCTGCTCTCTCCACCTCCCCCTCCCCCCTGAACCCTCCCCTCGGCCCCCCGCCCGCCGGCAGTCAACGGCGGTTGGTCCACATGGACGGGGTGGGCGGCCTGCAGCGCCACCTGTGGGCGGGGCTTTCAGAAGAGGAGCCGGAGCTGCACAAACCCCACCCCTTTGAACGGAGGGACCTTCTGCGAGGGGCAGAACATCCAGAAAAGCGCCTGCACTGCCACCTGTCCAGGTAACACACATGCACTCAGTGTGGCCCCCCGGTGGACAGCCTCAGACAGTACAGCTTGCATTCTCAGTTTAAAAACGGCATGCTTCTTCTGTGACAAGCCAGCTGTGTCAAGCAACTGCTTTATGGAAAAAGCGTGCCAGACCTTTTTTTTTTCTTTCTCCCTTTTTAATCTTTTTGTTTGTAGTGGAGACCTTTTTCACTATGAAAAAAAATGGTCACGTTAGATTGATTTGTGAAATAGCTGAAAAATGTGTCCTGCCCTAAAAAGAGCAGATGGCAAGGATGCCCAGCTGTGGAAGCCCTGTTGCTATGCTGAGGTGCCATGCTGTACGATAGAGGCCCTGTTGCTACGCCGAGGTGCCCTGCTGTATGATAGACGCCTTGTTGCTATGCTGAGGTGTCTTGCTGTAGATTAGTTCTCTGTTGCTATGCTGAGTTGCCAAGCTATAGGATAGAGATGCCCTGTTGCTATGCTGAGGTGCCCTGCTGTATGATATAGGCCTTGTTGCTATGCTGAGGTGTCCTGCTATAGATTCGTTCTCTGTTGCTATGCTGAGTTCATCATGCTGTAGGATAGAGGCCCTGTTGCACTGCCGAGGTCCCCTGCAGTAGGATAGAGAGGCCCTGTTGCTATGCTGAGGTGCCCTGCTATATGATATAGGCCTTGTTGCTATGCTGAGGTGTCCTGCTGTAGATTCGTTCTCTGTTGCTATGCTGAGTTCGCCATGCTGTAGGATAGAGGCCCTGCTGCACTGCCGGGGTGCCCTGCTGTACGATCGAGGCCTTGTTGCTATGCTGAGATGCCCTACTGTAGAAGTCATGTTGCTATGTTGAGCTGGCATGCCCTGCTGTAGGATAGTTCCCTGTGGTTATGCTGAGGTGCCCCACTGCAGGTTTTTGGACCTGTGGGCTAATCAGCAGCTTGCTCTTCCTGCGTTATCTCCCAGAGTGCCGGTGATTGAAAGGTGAGATCAGCGTGTGCTCTGAGGTGTAGTACAGTGGAGGTAAAATCCAGATGGAAGCCAAGCTGTGCGCTAACACATCAGGAGTTAGAGCATCTTCAATCCCACCCACCCCACCCCCCACCACACACACCTCCACCCCAGGGGCCGGTGTATATTGATCCCTCACTGTTTGTGATGGAAGTCAGGCAACCTCATTTAAGGGACAGCCTTAGCCTCTCTTGAAAAGAGGCTGGGCCGATTGATAGCACAGGGGTGGGTGTGGGGGATTTGTGGGATGTGGGGGTGAGGGCAACCTCTTGATAACTATTGAGCTGCAAATGCCATTTTGCCGGGACTCGAGTAGCATCGCAGGGAGAGGGGGGGGGGGGGGGGGGGGGTTGAGTGAATTGGGTTTGGGTTTGGGTTTGGGTTTGGGGTAGGGTGGGCGGAGCGGGTTTTGGTATTGGGGAGGGAGTGGGACAGCGGGATGGGTTGGGTTTGGGTGTGGGGGAGAGTGGGTGCGGCTGGTTGGGTTTGGGTGTTGGGGAGGGAGTGGGTGCGGCTGGTTGGGTTTGGGTGTTGGGGAGGGAGTGGGTGCGGCTGGTTGGGTTTGGGTGTAGGAGAGGGAGTGGGTCACCGGGATTGGTTGGGTTTGGGTGTTAGGGAGGGAATGGGACAGGGGGTTCAATTGGGTTTGGGTGTGGGGGAGGGTGGGCAGGGTGTGTTGGGTTTGGGTGTGGGGGAGGGTGGGCAGGGTGTGTTGGGTTTGGGTGTTGGGGAGGGAGTGGGACAGGGGGTTGGGATGGGTTGGGTTTGGGTGTTGGGGAGGGAGTGGGACAGGGGGTTGGGATGGGTTGGGTTTGGGTGTTGGGGAGGGAGTGGGACAGGGGGTTGGGATGGGTTGGGTTTGGGTGTGGGGGAGGGTGGGCAGGGTGTGTTGGGTTTGGGTGTTGGGGAGGGAGTGGGACAGGGGGTTGGGATGGGTTGGGTTTGGGTGTTGGGGAGGGAGTGGGTCAGTGGGATGGGTTCGGTTTGGCTGTGAGAAAGGGCTGTGCAGGCAGGCAGGAATGAGGGGGAGTAGTGTTTGGGGGCATTGCTGACCGGTCACAGATCTCTAAGGCTCAAGAAACTACAGAGGAAATTGAAGGGGTGGGGGAGTGGGAGGGGCGATGGGGGTGTACGGTGGGTGTAGGGGTTGAAGAGGAGGGATATAGGTGGGGGGGGTTGGTAAGAGAGCTTCCAGGGCTCAGTAAAACTGCAGAGAAAATCGAAGCCCGTGTCACAGCCAGGAGCAACTACCCCACTTAGGCCAGTCTCGGCTTTCACAGCGCACTCAGCCGGGCCCCAATCACACACCGTAATTTAATAAGGGCCCAGCAAACATCACTCTTTAAGTAAACTGACTTCCAGCTACAGCGCTGCAGGGAATTAAAGAAGCAGCAACAACAACAGAAGGATGAGAAACAGGAGCAGCCGTGTGAGGAACAGTGCCCACGGCCTCAGGCCAGCTTGAATGGGGCTGGGATTAATGCTGTTTTTTTAATGTAGTGTGATTAGGGTTGAGTACTGTTATGCATTGTGATTAGTGCTGTTTATTGTAATGTGGTGTGATTAGGGCTGATTTATTTTTATGGAGTAATTAGGGTTGAGTACTGCTATGCAGTGATTAGTGCTGTTTATGGTAACGTGGTGTGATTAGGGTTGATTTATTTGTGTGGTGTGATTAGGGTTGAGTATTATAGTGTGGCATGATTAGGGTTGAGTTATTTGTGTGGTAGGGTGGGGGGTTGAGCATTGCAGTGTGGTGTAAATATGGTTAAGTAATGTAGTGCTGTGTGATTGTTGATTTATTTGGTAAGGGTTGAGTTATTTGTGTGGTGTGATGGGGGTTGATGTGTGGTGTAAATAATTTTGAATATTGTAGTGTGGTATGATTAGGGATTAATAATGTAGTGTGGTGTGATTAGCATTGAGTTTTTTTTGTGTGGTGTAATAGGGTTGAGTATTGTACACTACAAAAACCAAATCTTAACAAGCATTTTAATCTTATATGTAGACGTTAGAATCTTATTTCTGTTACTTTTTTTTTGCAAAATAAGACAAACTATCTGCCAGTGGGGTGAGATAGTTTTACTCATTTCAAGATTTGCCAGTGGGGTAAGATAATTTCACCTTTCAAGCAAAAAGTAATTTAAAGCTACTATTTAAATAAAATAAGATTTTAAGTGTCATTACAAGACTAAAACATTTGTTTTTTGCAGTGCAGTGTGGTGTAAATTGGGTTGAATAATGTACTGCTGTGTGATTAGTTTTGATTTATTTGTGTGGTGTGATGAGGGTTGAGTATTGCAGTGTGGTATGATAGGGATTAATAATGCAGTGTGGTATAATGAGGATTGGTTATCTTAGTGTAATGTCATTAGGGTTGATATAACTTAGTGTGGTGTGATTAGTGTAGAGTATTGTAGTGTATTGAATTTTGTAATGCAGTGTGATTATTCCATACCGCATGTAAGAGTGTGGCAGCATTGCAACACCTTGGATCTCGTCCTGGAACACTGCTGTGCATAAATTCACTTCCTATCCACATCAGTGCCTCAGTGCAAACAAAAACATACACACACACACACACACACACACACACACACACACACAAGCACACACACACACACAGACACGTACATTCTCACAGACACATACACACTCACACACACACACACACACACAACACACACACACACACGCATGCACACACACACAGAAACGTACATTCTTACAGACACATACATACACACGCACGCACTCACACACACACGCGCGCACACACACTCATTCCCCATCTGTCATCTCATGCAGGACACATCCAGACAGCCGTACCATCCGAGACTTCTTTCCGATTTATCAAAATGCAGTTCCTGCTCAGCTCCGGCATAAATCATAATTTACCGAGCAGCACAAGTGAGAAAGTAGGTGAGGAAACCAGTTCACAAATAAAACAGTTTGGCAGGTGGGGGGGGGTGGACTGTGAGGGAACGTGTCTTTTTTGAGGAAAGGCAAATGTGTACTCGAGAAAAATTACCCAACATTGTATAGTTTCCTTACAGCAGAGACCGTCCTCATGTTCAGTGAATATTTCCTCCAGTAACCTTGAAGCGGGAACCGCAGCTCTCAGCGAAGGTCACTTATTTAATGTTAGCATGGCGCCGTGAAAGCAAACAAGTCTAATTTATCCACGCATCACGGCTGTCAATGGAATCAATGGCGATTTGAGTTGTGCTTGTACTGATGGCAGAAACATTACTGATTACTGGTTCATTCCGGTTTTCACCTCAGCCAGCCCTGTAAGCCTCATCATCTTTTCAGTCTGTTTCGGGGAGTGGGGGGAAGGGTACATTTTCAATGAGTCATTGGCAAGGGGGAGTGTTTTTCTGATAGCAAGATCGCAGCAGTACTACTGAACTTGTTGCTGTTTCTGTCAAATGGTTACATTCCACTATTTTGGTTTCAGGAAAAAAATTGTTGCGTTTTCTTACAGCTTACAGTTTCCCGAAGGCTGTAATAGAGACTGTGGGTCTGCGCTTATGGTCTTTCAGTAAGCAGTCAAAATAAAGATGGATGAAATTGTAAGCGCACCCCTGTGACTAATGGTGATATATGGCTCTTAAGTGCCTTTATCACAAGGTTAATACAAAGCACACACATTGCCTTGTGTAATGTATGATGTTAGATCTGTTTATTGTCATATATTCTCCTCCCGGCCTGTCTTTGATATCATTAATATGATGATATTATTTTATTTTTACTAGTCACGTACGGTACCGATGTTTAAATTGCCATTTGACTTGAGGGTTACGTACTGAAAAGTCTAGTCTGACCAAGGCTTTGCTTTGAGTGGATTTTAATGTCCAATATTTCAGTTAGACTGTTAAGTTATGGCCTGTAGCAAGATGAGTCGTATGTCCTTTTCAAACACGGACAACACTACTCATCACCTGCATATTGTTGACAACTGTGTGTGTGTGTGCGTGTGCGTGTGTGTGCGCGTGTGCATGTGCATGTGTGTGTGTGTGCAGTGTTTCCCACAGGATTTTCTGAAACTGTGGTGGGTGGACCCTGAACTGTCTAGGGGGGGGGGGGTCAGGGGGCATGCTCCCCCAGAAGAAATCTTTGTTAATTTCAACAGCTAAATGTATCAGTTTGGTGCTCTTCAAGATTAAAATTTTAAGATTAGATCCACAATTTTGTTATTGGAACGTGGGGATTGGAACATGTAAAATATATGCAATTTTGGTTAGCTGACTTTTTTGGATAGACAGCTAGCTAACATGCACAAACGTAGTCTGATGAAAAATGGTTATAAAGTTATGAAGTCAGCTTACAAGACTATACAGAAACTACCACAATGCATGTTAACCTGTTCTGCCCCAAACCTGCAGCACTGAGGGACTGAACTTGAAAGCTAGCCTACAATAAAAATAAAAAAACAAGTTCAATAAATACTTGTTTATTGACAAGAAATAATTGGAATCTGATTGGCTGGCTATTAAATGTTTGCTACCTTGATTCTTCCTTTAGGCTTTGTCTTTTCTTAGTAAACAAAGTATTTAAAAAGGTAGATCCTGTTATATGACATGGAAGCCAAATGAGTGGGGCAACGCCAGAGATGGTTAAAAACTGAGAGACTGCACTGAAGCGAAATGGGGGAAACCCTGTCCTGAACACAACAGGTTGTGTTACATTGTGCTGATTGAATAACGTCTGTATGATCTTCCACGAGATACTACAATATACATAAACTAGTATATATTTTATTTTGTTTTGCTTCTCAAGTTAGCAAGCGAGATAACATTAGCTTAGTTGCGGCTAAAATGTTTTATAAACGCTAGCTTGCTTAATGCTTGAACAATATATCCATTATAGTGTAGGCTACCAGAGGGTTTAACTTTCACAAACATACTAACCATGTCTAATCTCCTCATAATCGTGAGGAGATACAGCCTCTGTCTCGGAGATGCACTTGCACAGCAACTTATTTGTGGGACTGATGCATGTGCGTCTGTGTGAAGCAGGTGGGAGGAGCAGCGAGTAGAGTGATGAGAGCCAGAAGCGACAGGGCTAGGCCTGCAGTACGCACATACAACAATTTTTATTTTCGATATCTTTTTTTGATTAATTTGAAACTGTGGCGGTAGAAATTTAATTGTGGCGGGCCGCCACAGTTTGATACATTAATGGGAAACACTGGTGTGTGTGTGTGCGTGCGTGCGTGCGTGCCCAGATTATCTTTTCTATGGCTCTGGACTCTGGAGTAGAGTTGTTTTTCCTCCCTCCTCCTCTGGCAAGGGTAGACTTTAGGTTTAGGGTTGTTGGTTGGGTGTGTGAAGGGGGAGGGGGGCGGGGCAGTTAAACGGGACATCCATCATGGCTGCGCTCTGTAAACAGCTGTGCTGGTGAATATAACTGCTTGCCTGGCAGTGCTAGGGCGGCCCCGTGCCAGGCCCGGGCCGCTACTGACTGTGTGCTGGGTCACATTCTGATCTAATGAGCTTCATCTCAACCTTGCTGCCTGCTATGGTACAGGATAGGCCATACACACACACACACATGCATGCATGCATGCACGCATGCACGCACTCACACATATAAACACATCAGCCAACATACACTCACACACACGGCTCATAAGGGAATGAGAATCATCGCCTGCTATTACCCAGCCCATGCTGTGTCCCATAGCCTGCTCTAACCCAGCCCCTACTCTATCGCACAGCTTGCTATAACCCAGTGCCTGCTCTATCCCTCAGCCTGCTATAACCCAGCGCCTGCTTGATACCAGTGTCTGCTCTATCCTGCTTTATCAGCCTACTATAACCCAGTGCCTGCTTGATACCAGTGTCTGCTCTATCGTGCTCAATCAGCCTGCTATAACCCAGCGCCTGCTTGATACCAGTGTCTGCTCTATCCTGCTTTATCAGCCTACTATAACCCAGCGCTTGCTTGATACCAGTGTCTGCTCTATCGTGCTCAATCAGCCTACTATAACCCAGCGCCTGCTTGATACCAGTGTCTGCTCTATCCTGCTTTATCAGCCTACTATAACCCAGCGCCTGCTTCATACCAGTGTCTGCTCTATCCTGCTCTATCAGCCTACTATAACCCAGCGCCTGCTTGATACCAGTGTCTGCTCTATCAGCCTACTATAACCCAGCGCCTGCTTGATACCAGTCTCTGGTCTATCCTGCTCTATCAGCCTACTATAACCCAGCGCCTGCTTGATACCAGTGTCTGCTCTATCCTGCTCTATCGCAGCTCCTGTTCCCTCCTGTTCTATTCCTATACCTGCTCAAGATGGATGCAGTATGGTGGTAGCGCACGGGGAACAGACACTGAGAGTTTCATTCCAGACCAGAGAAGGGCTTGTTTTTATTAGGGGAAGGACAGCTGCAGCCATCGAGCCGAGTTTCATGCGATTCAGTGGAAGTAGAACGGCAGAGTGTGTGATGAATTGGTCTGGCATACTGATGTAAAAGGCAGGCTGTCGGAGCGTTTATTCCTCGCTTGCACTCAGGTCATTTTTCCATTAGTTTCTCCCGGCGTGAGGGTGGAATACGGCCGGGCTAACGTGTGTCAAGGTGAAATCGTTTAAACAGGTTGCTCTGCCGCCATTTCCCGAGCCTTCGCTCCGGCGGGGCACCCCTGGCCTCCAAGCCGAGGGGCCGCCGTGTCAGACCGAAAGGCCGTCGTTGCAGGGGGTCCTCCCCGCCGATCCGATGACCAATCGCCTGCCTCCTTCAATCTCCAGCGCCTAGCAACAGGAAGAGCCCAGGGTCAGGGCTGGTGATTGGGGGAGAGGGGAACGCGAGCGCTCGCCCCGCTGCGCGGTTAAAAAGCTTTCCACACTCGCCCTTGACTGGCCACCAGAGCAGAATACACCGCTGGGTTATTGCATTAAGTTGTGGGCCCAGACGCCGGGAACCCGTCGTGCCATTTGATTGGAAAACAGCTGTGATTTCCGCCAAAACCGCCATGTTACTGAGCATAGAGACAAAGGAAAAAATTCAATTGTGACACTTCTCACTTCCCATTAAGGAGGGGGCGAGCAGCCAGCACATCTCCCATGATCCTCTGGGGCTCCTGGTTTCTTTAATTCGGAACGGGATGTTGGTACCATCATCGTTTGATTACGGCACTTTTCCTGGGCGCTGTGCATAAGTCTGTTTATGAAATGTCACTTATGTACTCATTAGTTCCGCTCGGTGGAGAAAAACAAGATCAGCGCATCACATTGTACGTGAAGCAAAACTGTCCCCGTTCCTTTTATTTATTCGCTTATTTATTTATTTACTTTCCCCCTCGACTACCGCGTGTAAGAAGGATGTTGATGAACCGAACGCTTCCGTCTCGGATAATCAGTGGAAGTGGAGAGCCTGCCAGCCTGACTGTCGGCCCCCACTTAACAGCAAACAAGGCCAATTACCTGATTGGTTACGCTCCCTCCGCTGGACGGAACGGTGTAAGTGGAGACGTGGCGACCTGATGCTCGGCCCGGAACAGCTGGCCACGCTGTAGTGCTCTCTGCGCTCTCTACCGTGCGCGAACGTGTGTGCGTTAACAACTTATTCATCCTCTCTGCTCCTAGGAGCTTTGTGGGGATGGCGAAATGCTTGTATTATTCATCACGCTGTTGTTTTAAAAGGCTGGCCGTCATGGATGGATTGCTGCCCCCCACCTCCACCCAAATGAAAAATGAAAGAGAATTTTATTCATACCAAACTCTGTGCTTATAGACCTTGGATACCGGCCTTCTATTAGGAAATAATGCCTGCTCCTCAGTAAATTAACCAGCATGACAGACGGGGTTAATGAATGGCAACTTATCCAGCTCCTTCCTGATTGGTGGGAGTCCTGAGCAGCTCTGTAACCTGCTGCTCAATTCTCTCTCTCTCTCTCTCTCTCTCTCTCTCTCTCTCTCTCTCTCTCTCTCTCTCTCTCTCTCTCTCTAGCTTTCTCTCTCCTTCCCTTGTTCTCTCTCCATTTTCAGATTTAAATGCTTTATTGGCATGACATATTTTATGCATCTGGCCAAGATAATTGTGTAACCAAAGAACGACTGATCATTCAAATTGCTTTATTGACTTGTTTGTTCAAGGTAAAACAATGTTGCCAACGCAATAAACAATATTAAATAAATTGAGAATCATAAAAAATAGAACACGATCTTATGAAGCATGAACTGATTGCCAATCAATCTGAAAACATGGATATGAGTATGAATGCACACACGCGCACACAAACACACTTCTTCACGTTCTTCACATTGCGGATCACAGTGCTCTCTCTGTCTGTGTGTCTCTCTCACTTTCATTCTTTTCTCACCTCACACCCAAGTTTGTCCTCCTGGGGCTCATTATGGTCTGTGTTCACATTAGCCTACCAGTAACCATCCACCACGTCAGATTTGCAGCTTTTCTCCATAGCAGAGATGGCACAATCCTGACAGCATCCTGAATCTGTCTCCCCCACATCCCTCATCAACCCCGCCCCCTCCAGGCCGCGGTTCCCTCCCGCCCCACCATCCCATCCTCATCCCTCCGTTTCTCTCTCTTACGCCTCTGGTGCTTGTTGCATGTTTCCGCGGTGATGTGGGTGGGTCATGACTTGGGGGGGGGGGGGGGGGGGCTGGCCTAGCAAAAGGGGGCTCCCTGTAGTAACTCCCCACCCTGAAGCTGGGTTTCCCAGTGGGGAACTATGGGAGGTGTGAGACCGTTGGTGCTGCGGTGTGAAGATAATTCGATGGCAGAGACGGGCTGTAATCTCTGGCACTGATGTGGCATGTACACAGGACTAAGGGCAGGGCTCTGAGCCAATGCACAAGCTACATTACCTCCCTGTAGCACTGACTCTCCTGTGCTACAGTGTCTCCCCACAACAGGCTAGGCATACTGAACATTCTGAATAAACTGTGTGCATGTGTGTGTGTGTGTGTGTGTGTGTGTGTGTGTGTGTGTGTGTGTGTGTGTGTGTGTGTGTGTGTGTGTGTACCTTACAGGTGGTCAAACAGGTAGGGGTGGAAGGGCAGGTGTGGGAGGTGGAATGGGGGGGGGGGGTGGGGGGGGGGGGTAGATATGTGAAAACTGTGGTGTTCATCAGTAGATGGAGGCTGGCGTGGGTGTAGTCAGTGTGGTGTTGGTGTTTATCAGTAGATGGAGGCTGGAGTGGGTGTAGCAACTGTAGTGTTGGTGTTTATCAGTAGATGGAGGCAGGAGTGGGTGTAGCAACTGTGGTGTTGGTTTTTATCAGTAGATAGCGGCTGGAGTGGGTATAGTCAGTGTGGTGTTGGTGTTTATCAGTAGATGGTGGCTTGAGTGGGTGTAGCAACTGTGGTGTTGGTGTTTATTAGTAGATGGTGGCTTGAGTGGGTGTAGCAACTGTGGTGTTGGTGTTTATCAGTAGATGGAGGCTGGAGTGGGTGTAGTCAGTGTGGTGTTGGTGTTTATCAGTAGATTGAGGCTGGAGTGGGTTGTAGCAACTGTGCTGTTGGTTTTTATCAGTAGATGGAGGCTGGAGTGGGTGTAGTCAGTGCGGTGTTGGTGTTTATCAGTAGATGGAGGCTGAAGTGGGTGTAGCAACTGTGGTGTTGGGGTTTACCAGTAGATGGAGGCTGGAGCGGGTGTAGCAACTGTGGTGTTGTGTTTATCAGTAGATGGAGGCTGGAGTGGGTGTAGTAACTGTGGTGTTGGTGTTTATCAGTAGATGGAGACTGGAGTGGGTGTAGCAACTGTGGTGTTGGTGTTTATCAGTAGATGGAGGCTGGAGTGGGTGTAGTCAGTGTGGTGTTGGTGTTTATCAGTAGATGGAGGCTCGAGTGGGTGTAGCAACTGTGGTGTTGATGTTTATCAGTAGATGGAGGCTGGAGTGGGTGTAGTCAGTGTGGTGTTGGTGTTTATCAGTAGATGGAGGCTGGAGTGGGTGTAGCAACTGTGGTGTTGGTGTTTATCTGTAGATGGAGGCTGGAGTGGGTGTAGTCAGTGTGGTGTTGGTTTTTATCAGTAGATGGAGGCTGGAGTGGGTGTAGCAACTGTGGTGTTGGTGTTTATCAGTAGATGGAGGCTGGAGTGGGTGTAGTCAGTGTGGTGTTGGTGTTTATTAGTAGATGGAGGCTGGAGTGGGTGTAGCAACTGTGCTGTTGGTTTTTATCAGTAGATAGCGGCTGGAGTGGGTATAGTCAGTGTGGTGTTGGTGTTTATCAGTAGATGGTGGCTTGACTGGGTGTAGCAACTGTGGTGTTGGTGTTTATCAGTAGATGGAGGCTGGAGTGGGTGTAGTCAGTGTGGTGTTGGTGTTTATCAGTAGTTGGAGGCTGGAGTGGGTTGTAGCAACTGTGCTGTTGATTTTTATCAGTAGATGGAGGCTGGAGTGGGTGTAGTCAGTGTGGTGTTGGTGTTTATCAGTAGATGGAGGCTGAAGTGGGTGTAGCAACTGTGGTGTTGGTGTTTATCAGTAGCTGGAGGCTGGAGTGGGTGTAGTCAGTGTGGTGTTGGTGTTTATCAGTAGATGGAGGCTGGAGCGGGTGTAGCAACTGTGGTGTTGTGTTTATCAGTAGATGGAGGCTGGAGTGGGTGTAGTAACTGTGGTGTTGGTGTTTATCAGTAGATGGAGACTGGAGTGGGTGTAGCAACTGTGGTGTTGGTGTTTATCAGTAGATGGAGGCTGGAGTGGTGTAATCAGTGTGGTGTTGGTGTTTATCAGTAGATGGAGGCTGGAGTGGGTGTAGCAACTGTGCTGTTGGTGTTTATCAGTAGATGGAGACTGGAGTGGGTGTAGCAACTGTGGTGTTGGTGTTTATCAGTAGATGGAGGCTGGAGTGGTGTAATCAGTGTGGTGTTGGTGTTTATCAGTAGATGGAGGCTGGAGTGGGTGTAGCAACTGTGCTGTTGGTGTTTATCAGTAGATGGCGGCTGGAGTCGGTGTAGTCAGTGTGGTGTTGGTGTTTATCAGTAGATGGAGGCTGGAGTGGGTGTAGCAACTGTGGTGTTGTGTTTATGAGTAGATGGAGGCTGGAGTGGGTGTAGTAACTGTGGTGTTGGTGTTTATCAGTAGATGGAGACTGGAGTGGGTGTAGCAACTGTGGTGTTGGTGTTTATCAGTAGATGGAGGCTGGAGTGGTGTAATCAGTGTGGTGTTGGTGTTTATCAGTAGATGGCGGCTGGAGTCGGTGTAGTCAGTGTGGTGTTGGTGTTTATCAGTAGATGGAGGCTGGAGTGGGTGTAGTCAGTGTGGTGTTGGTGTTTATCAGTAGATGGTGGCTGGAGTGGGTGTAGCAACTGTGGTGTTGGTGTTTATAAGTAGATGGAGGCTGGAGTGGGTGTAGTCAGTGTGGTGTTGGTGTTTATCAGTAGATGGAGGCTGGAGTGGGTGTAGTCAGTGTGGTGTTGGTGTTTATCAGTAGATGGAGGCTGGAGTGGGTGTAATCAGTGTGGTGTTGGTGTTTATCAGTATATGGAGGCTGGAGTGGGTGTAGTCAGTCTGGTGTTGGTGTTTATCAGTAGATGGAGGCTGGAGTGGGTGTAGCAACTGTGGTGTTGGTGTTTATCAGTAGATGGAGGATGGAGTGGGTGTAGTCAGTGTGGTGTTGGTGTTTATTAGTAGATGGAGGCTGGAGTGGGTTGTAGCAACTGTGCTGTTGGTTTTTATCAGTAGATAGCGGCTGGAGTGGGTGTAGTCAGTGTGGTGTTGGTGTTTATCAGTAGATGGAGGCTGGAGTGGGTGTAGTCAGTGTGGTGTTGGTGTTTATCAGTAGATGGAGGCTGGAGTGGGTGTAGTCAGTGTGGTGTTGGTGTTTATCAGTAGATGGAGGCTGGAGTGGGTGTAGTCAGTGTGGTGTTGGTGTTTATCAGTAGATGGAGGCTGGAGTGGGTGTAGCAACTGTGCTGTTGGTTTTTATCAGTAGATGGAGGCTGTAGTGGGTGTAGTCAGTGTGGTGTTGGTGTTTATCAGTAGATGGAGGCTGGAGTGAGTGTAGTCAGTGTGGTGTTGGTGTTTATCAGTAGATGGAGGCTGGAGTGGGTGTAGTCAGTGTGGTGTTGGTGTTTATCAGTAGATGGTGGCTGGAGTGGGTGTAGCAACTGTGGTGTTGGTGTTTATAAGTAGATGGAGGCTGGAGTGGGTGTAGTCAGTGTGGTGTTGGTGTTTATCAGTAGATGGAGGCTGGAGTGGGTGTAGTCAGTGTGGTGTTGGTGTTTATCAGTAGATGGAGGCTGGAGTGGGTGTAATCAGTGTGGTGTTGGTGTTTATCAGTATATGGAGGCTGGAGTGGGTGTAGTCAGTGTGGTGTTGGTGTTTATCAGTAGATGGAGGCTGGAGTGGGTGTAGCAACTGTGGTGTTGGTGTTTATCAGTAGATGGAGGCTGGAGTGGGTGTAGTCAGTGTGGTGTTGGTGTTTATTAGTAGATGGAGGCTGGAGTGGGTGTAGCAACTGTGCTGTTGGTTTTTATCAGTAGATAGCGGCTGGAGTGGGTGTAGTCAGTGTGGTGTTGGTGTTTATCAGTAGATGGAGGCTGGTGTGGGTGTAGTCAGTGTGGTGTTGGTGTTTATCAGTAGATGGAGGCTGGAGTGGGTGTAGTCAGTGTGGTGTTGGTGTTTATCAGTAGATGGAGGCTGGAGTGGGTGTAGTCAGTGTGGTGTTGGTGTTTATCAGTAGATGGAGGCTGGAGTGGGTGTAGCAACTGTGCTGTTGGTTTTTATCAGTAGATGGAGGCTGTAGTGGGTGTAGTCAGTGTGGTGTTGGTGTTTATCAGTAGATGGAGGCTGGAGTGGGTGTAGTCAGTGTGGTGTTGGTGTTTATCAGTAGATGGAGGCTGGAGTGGGTGTAGTCAGTGTGGTGTTGGTGTTTATCAGTAGATGGAGGCTGGAGTGGGTGTAGCAACTGTGGTGTTGGTGTTTATCAGTAGATGGAGGCTGGAGTGGGTGTAGTCAGTGTGCTGTTGGTGTTTATTAGTAGATGGAGGCTGGAGTGGGTGTAGCAACTGTGCTGTTGGTTTTTATCAGTAGATAGCGTCTGGAGTGGGTGTAGTCAGTGTGGTCTTGGTGTTTATCAGTAGATGGAGGCTGGAGTGGGTGTAATCAGTGTGGTGTTGGTGTTTATCAGTAGATGGAGTCTGGAGTGGGTGTAGTCAGTGTGGTGTTGGTGTTTATCAGTAGATGGAGGCTGGAGTGGGTGTAGTCAGTGTGGTGTTGGTGTTTATCAGTAGATGGTGGCTGGAGTGGGTGTAGCAACTGTGCTGTTGGTGTTTATCAGTAGATGGAGGCTGGAGTGGGTGTAGCAACTGTGGTGTTGGTCTTTATAAGTAGATGGAGGCTGGAGTGGGTGTAGTCAGTGTGGTGTTGGTGTTTATCAGTAGATGGAGGCTGGAATGGGTGTAGTCAGTGTGGTGTTGGTGTTTATCAGTAGATGGAGGCTGGAGTGGGTGTAGTCAGTGTGGTGTTGGTGTTTATCAGTAGATGGAGGCTGGAGTGGGTGTAGCAACTGTGGTGTTGGTGTTTATCAGTAGATGGAGGCCGGAGTGGGTGTAGTCAGTGTGGTGTTGGTGTTTATTAGTAGATGGAGGCTGGAGTGGGTGTAGCAACTGTGCTGTTGGTTTTTATCGGTAGATAGCAGCTGGAGTGGGTGTAGTCAGTGTGGTGTTGGTGTTTATCAGTAGATGGAGGCTGGAGTGGGTGTAGCAACTGTGGTGTTGGTGTTTATCAGTAGATGGAGGCTGAAGTGGGTGTAGTCAGTGTGGTGTTGCTGTTTATTAGTAGATGGAGGCTGGAGTGGGTGTAGCAACTGTGCTGTTGGTTTTTATCGGTAGATAGCAGCTGGAGTGGGTGTAGTCAGTGTGGAGTTGGTGTTTATCAGTAGATGGACGCTGGAGTGGGTGTAGTCGGTGTGGTGTTGGTGTTTATCAGTAGATGGAGGCTGGAGTGGGTGTAGTCAGTGTGGTGTTGGTGTTTATCAGTAGATGGAGGCTGGAGTGGGTGTAGTCAGTGTGGTGTTGGTGTTTATCAGTATATGGAGGCTGGAGTGGGTGTAGCAACTGTGCTGTTGGTTTTTATCAGTAGATGGAGGCTGGAGTGGGTGTAGTCAGTGTGGTGTTGGTGTTTATCAGTAGATGGAGGCTGGAGTGGGTGTAGTCAGTGTGGTGTTGGTGTTTTTCAGTTGATGGAGGCTGGAGTGGGTGTAGTCAGTGTGGTGTTGGTGTTTATCAGTAGAAGGAGGCTGGAGTGGGTGTAGCAACTGTGGTGTTGGTGTTTATCAGTAGATGGAGGCTGGAGTGGGTGTAGTCAGTGTGCAGTGTGGTGTTGGTGTTTATCAGTAGATGGAGGATGGAGTGGGTGTAGCAACTGTGGTGTTGGTGTTTATCAGTAGATGGAGGCTGGAGTGGGTGTAGTCAGTGTGGTGTTGGTGTTTTTCAGTTGATGGAGGCTGGAGTGGGTGTAGTCAGTGTGGTGTTGGTGTTTATCAGTAGAAGGAGGCTGGAGTGGGTGTAGCAACTGTGGTGTTGGTGTTTATCAGTAGATGGAGGCTGGAGTGGGTGTAGTCAGTGTGCAGTGTGGTGTTGGTGTTTATCAGTAGATGGAGGATGGAGTGGGTGTAGCAACTGTGGTGTTGGTTTTTATCAGTAGATGGCGGCTGGAGTGGGTGTAGTCAGTGTGGTGTTGGTGTTTATCAGTAGATGGTGGCTTGAGTGGGTGTAGCAACTGTGGTGTTGGTGTTTATCAGTAGATGGAGGCTGGAGTGGGTGTAGTCAGTGTGGTGTTGGTGTTTATCAGTAGATGGAGGCTGGAGTGGGTGTAGCAACTGTGCTGTTGGTGTTTATCAGTAGATGGAGGCTGGAGTGGGTGTAGTCAGTTTGGTGTTGGTGTTTATCAGTAGATGGAAGCTGGAGTGGGTGTAGCAACTGTGGTGTTGGTGTTTATCAGTAGATGGCACCTGGAGTGGGTGTAATAACTGTGGTTTTTGGTGTTTATCAGTAGATGGTGGCTGGAGTGGGTGTAGTAATTGTGGTGTTGGTGTTTATCAGTAGATGGAGGCTGGAGTAACTGTGGTGTTGGTGTTTATCAGTAGATGGAGGGTGGAGTGGGTGTAGTCAGTGTGGTGTTGGTGTTTATCAGTAGATGGAGGCTGGAGTGGGTGTAGTAACTGTGGTGTTGGTGTTTATCAGTAGATGGAGGCTGGAGTGAATGGAGTAACTGTAGTGTTGGTGTTTATCAGTAGATGGAGGCTGGAGTGAGTGGAGTAAGTGGTCAGCTTGCGGAGCAGACTGCAGCATGTGGAGGAGCCGAGAGTGCAGCCAGCCTGCGCCTGGGACTGGAGGCAGAGACTGCCATGGACTGGACCTGCAGTCTCTAAACTGCACCAACGAGCTGTGCCCTCAGAGTGAGTACCACGCACACATACACACTCACACACACGCACACACACACACACACACACACACACACACACACACGCTTACTCACACGCAAAAACTGACACACACACTGATTTGCCCCAATACATTCCTATTGGAGCCGTATCTGAGGATGCGGCAAAGGGGTATCAAAGTAAATTTTTAAGCGATCAGTAAAAAAATTTTCTCTACCATTTTTCTTACCTTAATTTAACCAGGTAAAAGTGATTGAGAACAAATTCTAATTTACAACACTGACCTAGCCGAGGAGGCATGTGTCAAAATACAAGTGTCCGCGATCGTCCAACACTATCCGAAAATAGGGCCTGGGTTCAAAGATACCAAACCTATCCTTTAAAGTACTACATTCTGAATGTTAAAATTATGGACATAAAAGATGTTCACATGAATTCTATGTGATTCTCTAATGAACACACTTTACTCAGTCTCGATATGGGAAGTTTGGATCATATATGCCTTGGCTTTATTACTGGTTTTAAATGCTGTCTCTTTTTTAACCATACGACAAGAATGTTGCGAATTTATACCTTACTTTAATGACACTCATAAAAACTGCAACAAAAGGCTTTAAACCACAGAAATTAGACAGGCATAATGGTTGTCTTCCAATGCCCTCATATAACAGTCATCTCTTACTTGTGAAGTAATTAATGTTTACTGTAAATTGTCACAATAGCTCACCTGTGCTGTTGCCCAGTACACGCTTTGTGTGTGTGTGTTTTTTTTTCTGATCCTCGGGGAAGAGCCATTCAAGGTGGCCAGGAAAGTGCCAGCATGCCATATTTAGCCACTGTCTCATTAAAAACCTCCATATTGTGCAAATTAAAACCAGCAAGCCTCAAATGATGGCTGCCATGGGGAAATTAGCGGTTAGCGCCGCAGGGTTTACAGTAAAGCAGATGGACTTCAAAGAGGAGCCGGCACGTCCCCACGGATCAAAGCAGACCGTTTGTTTGGACTCAATTCACACAGTATCCAGACTCTGCACTGAAGAATAACGATTGCATCCAACAAGTTAGATCTCACCAATCAGCCAAGTGTGGCAGAGGTCAAAATTCAAAAACATGTCTTGACCAGTGATGGCTGAACTGTGGAGCCACGCACGCGCACACGCCCGCCGGCACACCCACCCGCACGCACGCACGCATACAGACATGGACACACACGCACATGCACACAAATACATACATGCATGCGCAGCCACACATATGCACTCCCACTCTCTTGCACATACACAAACTCACGCATGCACACTCACACACACAGACACACACACACACACAAACTGACAAGCACACACATGGACACTCGCACACGCGCTCTTTGACAGTAGCGTAGTGGTCACGATCTCCTGGGAGCAGATGGGGTTGTATAAACAATGGCAGAAAGCTTTAGGCTAGGTAGGATACCGCACCGCTTTCATTAGCCAAACCGCGTACTGCCAGGCGTTCTTCAGCTCAATCAGTCAATGAGTCACTTTCTCCGTAAATGCAGAAGCCATTTCCTCACCCCCCACCAGCAACAAGAATGCTACTTCATCTGAAAGGAAGAAAGGCACAGTTCTTTTTTTTTGTAGTCCTTTTTTTCAAAAAATTATTACTGCTTGACAATCTGTGAATCAAATGCATAATTACGCTGCGATCCTCCCTGTACGTCTGTCAGCCGGAGTACGGAGAATCCGTTGATTGACCACCGAGACGTTTCCTCTTCTTCTCGTTAACCAGAAAAGGTCAGGTGTCATGTCTAATCGTCGCAGGCTTCGTGATTTCGTCAGCCAGCATTGGAGGATTTTGGGGGGGGCGGGGGGGTTGGTTGGGGCGAATGTAGGGGAGGGGGGAGGGGGCATGGTGTCAAACCAAACCACAGTCTGCATGTTCAGGAACGGCTTGACAAACCCAGACCATCTGATTCAGCACACAGAAGCGAGATCAGAAGATAAGACATCCCAGCATTCAAGCAGTGTGGAGAGATACTTACTGGATCTGGAGGGCCTTCAGTAGTCAAATCCCAGCTGGGTGTGAGGTGGAAGAGAAAGAAAAAAAGGATGAAATGGATACAAACACAAAGAACAAAGTTTGTATTTGTGTGGTTTGGGACAGTGCCGGGAGCAGGGCCTATTTTAGGGCAGCTTCAAATATCATGGCTTTCATTGGCTTGGTTGCAAACGTGCGCCGTCGCATCAGTTAAGTCTGAGGACACAAATCTGTTCTTCTGCTGTTTGCATTTTGGGCTTTTTTCATGTTTGCAGAGTAGATATGGACAAACTCTAGTAGAGGATGAACTCTGCAAAAGCCATGTCAGTTCACTGGCTGTTTCTCCAATGTAGCAGTTTGCTGCTTCCTAAACTGAAGAATACACTGATAATACTAGCCACATACGCACTCATGGCCTGGTGCTTGTGACCAACAGTATTGGGACTGGTTGTGGGCTTCCCTGACATAGGCAGGGACATAGGCAGTTCTCCGAATGGTTGATTGGTTCTCTTAGGTTCCTCAATCGTTTCCTTCACCGTTGAAAGCCCTTTGTCAAAGAGGGTAGGCGGAGCAAGAGGTCCAACTTCGGAGCTGGAACGTCCGAATTTGGAACTTATTAGACAGACACCAGGTGCTCATTGAATGACTGGAGGTCAATGGAGTTTTTACAAAACAGTTTGCTAAACGGGTCATTATCAGACAGACAAAATCAAAAGTCTCCCTTTTCTTTTTAGATTGTATATGCCTAGGTTGTCAGGACCCAGTACTACTACTTACAGGCCATTATTATTTTGACTATCCAACGAAAACCAACTTTAAATCCGACTAGCACTTGTCAGTTGCGCGCCACTCTTAGCATACATTATGTAACCTTAGTTGCTAAGCTAACTGAAAACACTACTGCGTATGCCTGATCACTTCCCCTTGTGCGGACGAAAAATCCAATGGGGAAAAGCGCCAGTTGCGTATCTTCTCATATCTAAAATCTTTGCCTTTGTCTGGCGATGGGGCCGGCCCACAGACCCATGCCACTGATGACACATGATGATGTCATTACCAACATGTAACTCTATTGGTCTCTCTCCGCACCCCGCTCTTTAAATGGTGGGGAGGAAGACCAGCGGCACCTGGGTTCAGGTCTGCTGGGAATGGCGGATAAACGTCGGTCACCTGGTCATCAGGGAGCGTGGAACTGAGAACTGTGTACCTAACGCCGCCACACCTGCCTCGACTACTACACAGCAACATGACTTATCAAGTAAATGCCCAATGGGGGATGGGAGGTGCTATATGGAGAATAGCTTTTTAAAAAGCTCTACATTGGCTAAAAGTATCCAAATCCAAAGTTTGGGTCAAAGAGACCGCCTCTAACCTTGAACAGGTGAAGTGCGACGTCCATCATAAACTGGAACATGTCAGTGTCAGGTGTGTGGAGTGGGAAGATGGCACCGAGATGAATGAAAGCTGAATGGGGTCAAGGACCAGAAACACAGTCATCCTTTCTCTGAACGAGGGAGAGAGGGAGGGGGCGACTGGAAGGAAAGGCGTCACGGAAGGAGGCCAGTAAGACAGAATCCATCTTCCAATTATGAGACATAATTACCAGCACCAATTAAAGCTCAACGGATGGCGCCTGAGTTATCGACTTGCTGGGTGATAATCTGCGGTGACTTTGTGTCAGAACAACATCACGGTCTGCGAGCACCTCGGGCCCTGATTGGTTGATATGTAGTGGGAGATAACAATGCATCCTGAACAAAGAAAATAAAAAGGTATCTGCAGGCTGGGGGCTGGTAGCACAGCAGTGCTGGAGGGTGGGCTTTCTTTGTGATGTTGCTCAGGCAGTTTGGATCTTTCCTTTTGGCAGTCAGAGTGCGAGCCAGGTTACCCAGAAGGCACTTTGGCGCTCAGGGCAGGTGTGCTGGGTACAATGCTCAGGAAGGTGTGAACAGATTGTCTCTGAGCCTGAAACATGAAAATGAACACACACACACACACACTCCCTGTAAAGTCAGCTCTCTAACTGTTCTCTGTCAATGGAGGGAAGTGGGATCGTTGGGTTCCAGGAAGGACAGATATGGCTGCATATTAATGCCAAAAATTGTGAGAGTAAACAATATCCATGTGCATGGAAATCGAAGAGCTGTGTGCGCAACCCAAAAATTGTTTTGGCGTGTGCTTTTACAGCACTCGCATGTGAGGAAAGTCCATCGTTCAGTGCAATATTGTAGCCTTTGAGGAGAAATCCAGGCTTTGAGCACACACATGATCTGAAGGAGTGCGCAACATTATTCTCCGAGCCCAACTCTCTTTGCTCTTGAAGTCTGATTCTGCTCGGGCAACACTTCTGCTCGCTCAACTCTTTTTTCCTTTGGACAGTTGTCTTTTATGATTGGCTGTTATCTTTGTATCTGTTCTAATTGGCTGTGCAAAAACTGGCACGAGGAATACAGGAAGAGGGACATCAGAGCAAGGAGAGGATGAAGCATGGCACAAGTCAACAATATGGCTGTATCATGAAAACCTGACGAAGATCTTTTTGATCGAAACGTTGATCTTTTGTGGTGCAAATAAACACCCTATGGGAGCATTACAGCAGTGTGGGGACTCTATCTTTTGTTCATGATTGCCTATCTGTTCAGCACCTGCAAAGGTAAGTTGGATGTGCGTGTTTTATCTATTTTCCTTTTGTATCATTAAAACTCCTCACGTAAGAGCTTAGCTTTTCTCCCCATTTATAATTGGGTGGACTCGTTTTGACTACGTCGGGCCATCCCGCATCACATGGTTTTGTGCAAAACAATAGCAGAACACACCCATTCGGTCATGGTCGGCAGAGGAGCAGGGCTGAAAGGCAGACCCTGGGGTATGACGTAAAACAAAAAGAGCGGAGCGACTAGAGATTGTTAATAAAAACTGAGAGGCTGCACTGACAGGAAGCCCTGTCGTGAACACAGCAGGTTGCGTTTTGGGATAGATTTGCGTCACATCTTGTTTTATGTGTGCTCATTGTGTGCAAGACAAATTGCATCTGGGATAAGTTTCCTTCATTCATTCATTATTAGCATTGTAAATTCAGTAGGTGAAACTATAGCTTGCTAGCTACTACAAAATAGAAATAAAAATGATGATTTTTTTTTGCTACAATCATGCTGACATAAAACTTTTACCAGAAAAGAAAATAGTTACTTCAGTTGACAGCATTGTGCTGATATCTTCCCTGAATAACACCTGTATTATCTTCCATGAGATACTACAATATACACATAACTAGCTATATTTGTTTTATTTAGTCAAAACAAAAAAAGAAAACATAGAATATAAAGAGTTGTGCAAACAGTTGTGCAAATAGAGTTGTGCAAACAGAATCAGACTGATTTCTGTCCATGTTGATCTTATTTTCTCTCGCGGTTTTTGGCATCAACATGGCGCCATAGACAGAATCTCCCCCCATCCCAGCTGCAAACTCTAGGCTCTTCGTTTCCTTCCGACTTGCTTCAGCTTCAGGAGGCATTCGTATTCCACACGCGCGGGAGGGTCCCTGCAAAGCCCTGGATTACGGCACAGGCCAGCTTTCTAAGGCAGCCAGCAGCACACACAAGCCTGTCACTGAGAGAATGTGGTTGTAAGGAGATGACCACGTTGAGTTTTATTTGAAATGCTCCCGGTTTTAAATGTCACAAAAGGCAGCGAGAGTCTCGCAGCACTTTCCTGAACATTTTTCTGAACCTGAAAACATTCGTTGCATTTTTATAAAACGTACATTACAATTTTGATACGTTTATATAACTTTTTTATTACATGAATGTAGCAGAAACATCATTAATTGATGATAATGTCATCCATGGGGCTGTAGGTCACGTTGGAATTCTTTAATTTATTGAGCATTTGAAGGTCTTTATGTAGGCTGGCTGTTCTGTGTTGCATACCTGCTACTATGAAAGAAGTTCATTCTAATCTGATATAATCTAATACCCCCCTCTCACTCCTCACCAGCTGCTTCGGGCCCTGAGGATGTGGCACTGTACGTGGGGATTGTTGCCGTGGCGATCTGCCTGACGCTGCTGCTGATCGTGGTGGTGCTGGTGTACCGGAGGAAGAAGGAGGGGCTGGACGCCGACGTGGCCGACTCCTCCATCCTCACCACTGGCTTCCAGCCCGTGGGCGCCAAGCCCGCCAAGCCAGGTGCGTGGGCACCGCGCCGGCCGCCACGCTGCAGTACGATACCCTCCTCCCCGCCTGCCCGTCAGCCGGAGTCTGTGCCCGTCTGTCAATGAGTCAATGTGTCTGTGTTTGTCTGTCTGTGCATGTCTGTCAATGAGTCAGTGTGTCTGTCAGTGTGTCTGTGCCTGTCTGTCTGTTCATGTGTCTGTCGATGAGTCACTGCCCGTGTCTGTCAGTATATATGTGTCCATCTGCCTGTGCCTGTGTCTGTTAATGAGTCAGTGCCCGTGTCGGTGTCCGTCTGTCTGTGCCTGATTGTTAGTCAGTGCCTATGTCTGTCGGTGTGTCAGTGTCCGTCTGTTTGTATCTATGTCTGTGAGTGTGTCTGTGTCTGCCTGTCTGTGCCTGTGTCTGTCAATGAGTCAGTGCCCGTGTCTGTCAGTGTGTTTGTCCATTTGTCTGTGTCTGTCAATGAGTCAATGTGTCTGTGTCTGTCTGTCTGTCTGTGCCTGTGTCTGTCAATGAGTCAGTGCCCATGTCTGTACCTGCCTGTGCCTGTCTGTTGATGAGTCAGTGCCCGTGTCTGTCAATGTCTGTGACTCTGTCTGTGCCTGTCTGTCCCTTGGTGCTTATTTGTCAGTATGTCTGTGCCCACGTCAGTACTCCTGCATAAGAATCAGTGTTTAGGGGGGATTTCTTATACCCAAGCCTGTTTTTTTTTCCTCTGGAAGAAGATGGTTTTGGAAGTGCCTACAAGACTGACTCAGGAATTAATAAAATGTTTCCGCAGTACGGAGGCGCAGTACATTACACATTACTCAGTTCTGCGGTGTGGAGTTATAGTGCATTAATGTATTGTACATTACAGTTCTGCGGTGTGGAGTTATAGTGCATTAATGTATTGTACATTACAGTTCTGCTCAACCTGTCTGCAGTTCATCGGAAGGAGGGATATATTCAGCTCATTATGATTGGCAGTATTTGAGTGGCACTAGTTTTACAGTGAGTTGCGATTTATTGGAAGGCAGCAATCGTTGAATTCCATGCTGGCATGATGCAGTTTCCACGGCTTTAACACCCCCTGACCCGGTCTGCCCTGAAGAGCGGCAGTGAGTGAAAGTGTGTCTGAGGGAGGGAGGGAGGCCAGATGTGAGCCGATGGATTTGGAGGTGAAGTGTTTGTCTTCCCCTTCGCTGTTTGGATTTTTGAAGAGGGTGATGAGGAAGATCAAATGTATAAGCTGAAGAAGATAATTCTAAACCGTGCGTGTGTGCTGTCATACATTTGTGATTTGCGTGTGTATTTTATTGTGTGTGTGTGTGTGTGTGTGTCCTTGAAAGAGACACTGTTTGATTTGACCGTTCAGTATATTGTCATCTGGCCATCAGTATCCCTGGGTGATTTTCACTGTGGTCTGTCTGTTTCTATTCTAATAGAGAACTCCCATTTGCTTACCATCCAGCCCGATCTCACCACCACCACAAGCAGCTACCAGGGCAGCCTGAGATCGCGGCACGACACCTCCGCCAAGCTGTCTGTCACCAACGGGCCCCTGCTGGACCCGCTGCCCAACGGCTCGCACACGCTGCACAACGGCAAGCTGCCCTCGGACCCTACTGAGCTCATGAACCGGCTGTCTGCGCAGGGCTACTTTAAAACGCTGCCCCGCGACACCGCCAACACCTCCTATGGCACCTTCAACTTCCTGGGAGGGAGGCTGACCATCCCCAACACTGGTGAGTCGTGTGTCATGTGACCATACATGCTCAAATGCACTGACACTGACACAGATATTCATATGTAAACTTATATACATACAGTGTATATATATATATATATATATATATACAGCTCTGGAAAAAAATTAAGAGACCACTGCAAAATTACCAGTTGTCTCGTTGTTATTTTGGTTCAACGAGGTTGAAGTACAGACTGTCCGCTTTCATTTGAGGGTATTTTCATACCCTCAAATTAAAGCTGACAGTCTGCACTTCAATCTCCTTGTCATTGTATCCTTTCACCCTCAAAGTGCTAGAGTATAGAACCAAAATAACAAAAAATGTGTCACTGTCCAATGAATTATGGTGCTCACTGTATATATACGTGTGTGTGTGTGTGTGTGTGTGTGTGTGTGTGTGTGTGTGTGTGTGTGTGTGTGTGTGTGTGTGTGTGTGTGTGTGTGTGTGTGTGTGTGTGTGTGTGTGTGTGTGTGTGTGTGTGTGTGTGTGTGTGTGTGTGTGTGTGAGTGAGTGGAATTGTGTGTGCTGGTCAGTATAGTGCATTTTGCGATCCGAGTGTTACCTCTCTTGAAATGAATTTCTTGACAAGACCATTTTACACTGCGTTATTGCGTTTGGATAGGGCTTCATTTAGGTGAGTGTGTGCTGTGTTCATCAGAGACCAGTGACAGGATTTGTCTGGTTATCGTGAATCTCTGGAGAGCCAGACTCTGAGTCTTTTACTGTATTTAATTTTGCAGTATTGACGGAATGTGGTTAAGGGGGGTTTTATTGACTTAAACACGCCCACACTGCCGCGTTCCCTGGGATGAGATGGAATGTCGTTCAGAGAAACGTATTAGGGCCCGGCGAGCCCAGCGATTCCGCTGATGTAACTGCGACGGCTTCTCAGCCTTTCTTCCTTCTCCGTAGAATAGCAATAGAACCAACAACCAAAAGTAATTTTCTCGCCCCCCCCCCCCCCCCCCCCGTAGAGTCACGCAGACTGCACTGCCCCCCAGGGTCAGATGCTTTCTCTTTGTGGAAGAATATTTTTTTCCATTAGTTCTGTCATTGCCATAATTACGTTCCATTGCGTTTAGTCCATGCCCTTGCACCCAGAGCAACATCGTAGCTTACTTTTTTTTTTACAGTCATTTTATATAGCTGAATATTTACTGAAGCAATTCAGGTTAAGTACCTTGTTCTGTTGTGGGTAGTGTCACAACAGGCAACAGCAGCGCCCGACCTGGGAATCAAACCTGCAAACCTCAGTTACACGCACTGCAATCCGAGGCACAGCCTCCCCGCTCTGTGACAGACAGCATCATTCACTCGAGGTGCCTCACCTGCAGGAGAGGACTAGACGCTGCATCCATCTTCCAAAAAACCCGACCGGTGCAAAATTATTCTTTACCGTAAAACAAAGACAGCTCGCTTGTTTCCCCGATCCATCTTTCATGCACGGAGCGCGGCTGATTACGGGCGGAGCCGGGAGAAGAATCGCGGCGATGGCCGATTTGTACAGACGCCGCTGGCAGCCGTCCTTGTTGCCATGTGTGGGTGAGCTGGGGTATTGTCGTAAACAAGGACGCGTGGTTCAAGCGGAGGGGAAATATGAAGTCGGAAGATTGAGTGTGAGGATAAGGCACAAGCTCAGTGTCGTTGCGTCAAGGCCCCGTAGATGTCCCCAAATCACCCAGATGTGTACGGCTGTTGACCCTCTTCGTGTGACACTGATTCTCTGTCTGAACTATAGCATCAGGCTTCAACCAAGGACAGGAGCCATATAACCCTGTGGCCTGTACGCAGGTGTGCACTTGGTCAGTAGATGGATGGGAGACCATCCATCCATCCATTTTCTAAACCGCTTACTCCTGGTCAGGGTCGCAGGAGGGTGGAGCCTATCCCAGCATACATTGGGTGAAAGAAATGCACCCTGGACAGGTCACTAATCCATCACAGGGCACACACACCATTCACTCACACATTCAAACCCTAAGGACAATTTAGACGTTCCAATTAACCTAGCATGTCTTTGGACTGTGGGAGGAAACCAGAGTACCTGGAGGAAACCCATGCGGACGCGGGGAGTTTGTGCAAACTCCACATGGAAAAGCCCTCCGCTGGGATTTGAACTTGGTACCTTCTTGCTGTGAGCGACAGCACTACTCACTCCACCACCGTGCTTTGGATCGTTTCTCTTTATACTGTTCAGGAATGCATTATGGATGTTTGATGCATGATGTGTTGTGTAGGTTGGCTGCGCAAACAAAATCTCCATCTCTATGGATAATAAAGATTCTGAATCGGAATCCTCCGGTCCACATATGAATCGAGTGCAGTGATGGGAACACTGTGCCGTCAGAGAGAGGATCTTAGGGATGGCATGTTAAATTGAGGTCCTGCACTCCCTGGTCTCATTAAAAGTCCCTGAGCATCTTGGTGCTTATCACGAGGACTAGACGGTCCCCCTCTATCCAGACCAGGTTTCAAATTGGGCACCAAAATTTCTCATGGCCAGTTCATGGACGCTGCCTTCTTTTTCAGAAAATGTGGTGAGAATTTTTGCGCAAAGTCTCTGTGGATGGATATTGCACTTTGTTGCTGTCACAGGTGACTCCTGCCCATTGAGAGCCATTTCAGGCAATATATGTATTCTGTGACTTTTTTTTATTTATTCCAACTCAATCAAGACCCTTTCTGCTATTGAGGCTACCTCCCAAGGTGCTCCACTCCAATTACAGTCCGGATGATGACCTCACTTCCTCCACAGCTAGCTTTCAGCACCTTTAGGACTATATTTATATGAGTGCAAAGAAGCAAAGCTTGGGATGACGGGATGCAGTAGAACAGTTTGATGTTGCTGATGACTTACATTGCATTGCATTCACTTAGCAGTTGTTTTTATCCAAAGCAGCGTACAATGTGTGCATACCAAAGGTCGTTGAAACAACTACAAACAAGTGCGATAAGGTACAGTTATATCATAAGATAACGGCTATCCATAGACATGAACATTGAGTCTAGTTCACGTGAGCTATGGCTAAGTCTTAAGGCTCAATCAGTAAGAGAAGAAGCCACAATATCACAATCAAGACTAGTGTTATGTGTGTTAAAGAAGCAAGAGTAGTGTAGTGCTGGTGGCCATATGATGGCCAGTTTAGAGCCATATGACTTGTTTCTGTGTAAGGCGTTGGTACTGTTTAAATGCATTGGCAGCAGGTCTACTAGCGACAGTACTCAGTTGTGTCGCGCACAGTCCTTGAGAGCCATATGACCCTTCATGGGGTGAACCTTTAGCTGATACACTGATACACATGCGCACTGACGCACTCAGAGATTCACAATCTGTTCACAGGCCCACATGAACCAATACCACGCACAAGCGCACAGACGTGCACGCACTGGCATAAATATGCACATGAAGGCATAAACACAACGCACCCATACTGAAAGCGCACACACAGGCTTAAAACCAGCCCTGCACACACACACGCTGTACTCATATTAATTCACACACACAGGCACACTTGAATACACTCGTGTTCAGTCAGACACACAGAGACTCTGTCATGCACTCAAATGCACTCGCAAACAAAACAACATCTGCCATTACTCATAAGCACACACACACACACACACACAGGCAAACATACACAAAAATACGGTACTGACTGGATTAGGCCAGAGACCTATTTCCTTTTGAGCTTTCCTTTTTTTCTAATTCCTGTTGCAGTCTCCCTGCCCTCTCCCACCATGCATTTCACCATGTCCTCAACCGAAGGGCCAAAATCACCCCCCCCCCCCTCCCCGCACCCTCTTTCTCACAGGTTTACAGCCCCTCTCACAGCAGCGGCCCCCGGGTTAAACTGGTCTATCAGGGCTGTCACCAGCCCAGCAGAACTGCGGAGCGGCCCTGTCATCTGACCACACAGCGCTGTCATTCAGGCCATTTTTAAGACGGAACGAAACCTGAAGAAAGGGCTCCGTGCTCCTCAGGGCGGGGGGCCAGAGCAATGTGGAGCCCGGGCAGATATGCTGATATATACCTGCCACGGATATCTTTGACCTTCCAACGACGGATCCATTTGAGCTCACCTCATTCGCTTTTTTCTGGCAGCCCACAGCCTCTGAAAAGATGACAAAAGCCTGCCACTCACCCATTAAACCTGCCCCCCCCTCCCCTGCCCCTGACCTGGATCTCACTGACAGAACCAATGAGCAGGCCACCTGCCACTCTGCCCTCTCTTCCTGTAGGAATCAGCCTGCTCATTCCTCCAGAGGCCATTCCCAGAGGGAAGATCTACGAGGTTTACCTCACCGTTCACAGGAAGGAGGACGTGAGGTAGGTCTCACCGCTGCATTGGCCAGTCTCTCTCCCCGCCGAGCAAAAAAACGCAGCCAGAGCTATGCTGGTTATGGGAGAGGGAGGCTCCGTGAACCCCTGCAATGGGTGTATGTGGCTACAACATTAATCTGTCTATCACAGATTTGTGTGAACCAATTAAAAGGCTTTGTATTTGTAATGCTGTGATTGGTTTGGTTAAGTCAGTTGTTGATGTATTTGCAGATTACATCTGCTCTGCCACATCGGGGTCCTGACGGCCCACTGGCCGTCCAATGACCTCCGATTGGATGACCGCAGGTCAGGATAAGGCACAGCTGGACTATGGACTGGGCTGTAGAACCCCAGCCTGTATTATATAAAATTATATAAAAAATAATTTAATGAAGAACCCCCTTTTACAGTTAAAGGTCCTTTCAGCAAGACCAGGTTCACTCTTAATGCTAAAACCCAACACGTCGTCTTCAGCAGAATCGACAAGGAGCACATGAACAATATATGTGTTCAAATAGTATACAGTTTAATTTATTGTAGAAAAAGTGAAGCACACCAACCAAATATTATTAGGGAGGAGTGCTGGGCCCAAAATAATTGCAACTCAATGTTAAAACTAAAAAATGAGTAAGGTAGCATGTCCCACAAATAAATCAAACATCTGAAGTACTTACATTACACTTATTTATCTGTGTCGTGCTATATGTCAAAACCTATTTACAAGCAGATAGTGTACAACAGGTTTCTATCTAATCTGGATTGGCTAATGCAATTATTGGATGTGTTCCACCTGTGCTATAATTTTGTTGTGATTTGTTAATGCAAAGATATGAATGCGCTCCACCTGTGCTATAATTCTATATGTGGTATATAAACCGATCTTGCATACCAGTGAGCTCTGATGAAGGCTGTCCTAGTTGAAATGTGTTAGCAGTTAGATATTTTTTAAATATTTGCCAAATACATTTTTGTAAATGTAAGCACTCTAACTCCAGTTTAAACAGTTCAAAATATATTAGTTAAAAAACCTTTAAGCTAAAATGATTAGAACTCCATATCATGTCAAAATTTTGGCTGCATGTTACTCTCTCAATGCGCGGAATGTGGTCGACACTGTTCAGCCCCTATGTGTTGCATTATCCACTATGTGTTTACTGGACCAGCTACTGCATTGTGCTCCAAGCATTGCGCTCCAAGCATTGCGCTCCAAGCATTGCGCTCCAAGCATTGTACTCCAAGATGCAACCAGGTCCAAGCAGGGATTTGAACCTGCAACCCGTCGCTTACAAGCCTCCATCGATTAATTGCCACCCAAAATGTTATACCAGACACTGTGTAACCAGTCTCCCTCTGTAACCCCTCCCCTCCCCTCCCCCACAGACTGCCCCTCGCCGGCTGCCAGACGCTCCTCAGCCCCATCATCAGCTGTGGCCCTCCAGGAGTGGTTCTGACCCGGCCCGTCATCCTCAGCATGGACCACTGCTCCGATGCCAACCCTGAAAACTGGGCCATGCGGCTGAAGAAGCAGTCCTACGAGGGCACGTGGGAGGTGAGTGGGCGGGGTCAGTCCTACGAAGGCACGTGGGAGGTGAGTGGGCGGGGTCAGTCCTACGAGGGCACGTGGGAGGTGAGTGGGCGGGGCCAGTCCTATGAGGCTAAATGGGAGATGAGTGGGTGGGGCCAGTCCTATGAGGCCAAATGGGAGATGAGTGGGCGGGGTCACTTGTATTAGGGCAAATGGGAGGTTGGCGAATAGCATCTTAATGAGCATCACTGTCCATTCCTGTACTAAAGGTCATGGCTTTAACAGCAGTGCAGCATATGAACGAGCAGTTTGGACTGTGGCAGCCTTGGTGCTCATTGGTGTTACTGTTAATGAATTAGCCTAGCATGACTTTGGACTGCTACAGCTTTATCAGGGCATGGCTGCTTACTCAGCTCCATTGTGTATTGATACAACAACAAATGTCTTTTCCTTTCACTCAAATGGATAAAACCGGGAGTCCTGCGCTCTGTGTCCCCGTCCTTCCCGGCTGTGCGTTTGGGAGCGCAGGCACGTGGGCACGTGCGTGTGTGCGTGTGTGCGTGCGTACAGTTTCTCTCTGGAGGTTTGGCAGGGTAGGGTTTTTGAAGGCCCCAGTGCCCAGCCAGCGAACGGCTGGTTTCCTGGTGGAACGGGTTCGTGGGGGGGGGGGTGGCGGGTCGGGCAGAAGGGGGTCTTCTTTCATGTTGGATATTGTGTATAAATTATTCAGGCTCCTTGGTGTGGTAGCGGCGGGGTGTCTCCAGGATGAATTGGGTTGTCTGAGATGATGCTCAGAGGGCTGCTTTTAATCATCTACAGCCCCAAATATAGCCCCTAGGCCACAGGTTGGACGGGGGGGGGGAGGGGGTGTGGGGGTTCGTTGGAGAGAGATAACAAATCAGAGTTTGTCCTACAGAAGATGGAGCCCAGCCCGCTGGCCAGAGTCATTTATTTCACTGGGAAATGCAGATTTTTAGAACAGTAGCATGGGAGATGGAGAGCGTGTGACCACGGGTGGGGGGTGGGGTTGATAAGAGAGGTGTGGGGGGGGGGGGATATGGAAGGAGAGAGAGGGGATAAGAAGAGAGGGGAAGAGCGTGAGAGAGAGAAAGAGAGAGAAATGGGGGGAGAGACTGAGAGAGCAAGGGCGAAAGAGAGAGAAGTGGACAGAGAGGCATGGTCTGTCTGTATTAAGATTGAACCACAGCGGTAAAGTGAGTCAGACCGTTCTCCGCGCCGCATTAATAAGAATAAAAATGATAAAAATAATGGAGGCGTCGGGGCCGGTGCAGTGGAGAGAGGCTCTTCTGCCGATTCCGCTTTGGCTGACGAAGGGCAGCAAGTTATTCTATCGATCGCGGACCGCGCATCGCAAATCGCCCGCGTCCCAGGGGTCTCTTTCTGGCCTACCGGCAGAGCGCTACCGACGGGACGGCCCTGCATGGCCACGGCGCCACGCCCACGTGTACAGGCTCCAGGCATTATAAAGTCACATGAGTCAAGTCACGGTCCCGGAACTGCCACACTGTTGGCTCAGTAAAGAATCCCCTGCCAAGAAATACACACTGATTGTAGCATTCCCGCACTACACAATGCAGTGACGACTCCACTTACTGTTTCGTCAGTGACACACCTTTACGCTGAGGTAATAATTACCTTTCTTTAACACTACATCTATGCACATATTAACATTTGGATTTGGAATTTAAACTGTATTTTATATGTAATTTGGCTTGCAGGATACCCCTATTCCCATTGTTTAATGCTGTATTCCATCAACTCCAAGGACACAGAGGGCTTTTTGCAGATGTCCATATATTTTATTTCTGGATACTGTGTTTGTTCCGTTCCACATCATATCCAAAGTCAAGTCACTGACAGAGTCAGAACAAACACACCATCATCAATTTGTGGAATCCACAAGGTGCGCCACAAGACCTTTGTGACATTTTTGTGACATCTGTGACATCACAGTGGCAACATTTCATGGAATCTTAGCAAGAGCATTTTTGACAGCACAGCAGGAGAGCTTTCTTGATGTGAAAGTAAGGGCACTTGGTGACATCACAGTTGGAGCTCTTTGTGACATCACTGCAGGATCTCATTTTTGGTATCATTCTTTCAGTGATATTGAGGAGAGCTGAGCTGAGGGGCTGCACAATCCATTGCATTACCATATGTGAATAATGTACAACATCGCATGTGGTGGGATCCCCAGGAGGTGTTGAGATGTGAGGAGTGGCGTAGGTCTTATTTTCTGTTGCTGTTCTGGGGGGTTGGGATCCAGTGGCTTGTCACTAAATGATCACAGGAATGACTGCTCCCAAAAGGCTGCCCTACAAACCATGACTTAATGAGAGAACTATCACAGTCATTAACCTTAGCCTTTGTCTTTGTCTGATTTCAGGTAGAAATGTCACTATATGTACAGTTTATTTCGTTTTTAATATATAATAAATGTACATTTTAACCGCTCTGGAAACTGTGTCCTTGGCGCATATTAAGCTCAATACTTCACGGATTTAATTTAGCAAGTACTTAATGACTTCCTCAAATAGCCAGAACTCAAGAAGCGCCAGGAGTTTAAACACCCAGTGGTTGTTCATCTGTCTGAGGAGGAGCGAGCGATATTTTCATTAAAAACGAGGAGTAAGTTTGGCGACTGATCTCAGGACAGTGTGAGGGAGGTGGGGGTGGGGTGCGGGTGGTGGTGGTGGGGGGGGGGCATTACCGAAATGATCCCGTCCCGTTACCCGCCCATGGCCCCGGCAGCCCCAGCCAGCCTGTGGTTCACACGTAGTAGCACAGCGCAGGAGGAAGTGTCCTCCACCACTCTGGCATTAATCATGTGCTGCTTATTTGAAAGCAGCGATTATAGCGCCCCTAACAACAGGCTTTACCACTCCCTGGAGCGCTGTTGCGGAGATGGACGCCCATTCGTACGGTTAATGTTTCCGGGGAGGGGGAGGGGGAGGGGGGAAACGGTTTCCCGCCGACTCCCGCGACGGCGCGCAGAGGTGAGCCGCGTCCTCTCCAGTGATTCCTTACCGTAATTGAATTTTTTCCCCAAGACTTGGGCGCGCGGCCGCGTCGTCTGCGCTAAGGACACCGACGCAGCCGAATGGCTCGGCTAAACGGAGAGCGGCCGTATCCGTCTCAGAGTAGCTGAGCGAGCAGTTTGCCGAGATTAAAGAGGAGCCGAGAGCTCTTCTGCGGGAGAGGAGGCGGCGCCGTTAAGGTGGGAAACCTCATCCTGCAGAACTAGCGTGCGGGGGGACGGGCGGGATCTCGGCGACGTTCGCCCGCGTGACGATCAGGACCGCGTCACGCGTCACGCGACACGTTGCAGCGGGACGGCTCTGTGCCGCGCCACAGGGAGAGTTGCTCGACAGGCCTGGCGCACAGGCGACTGGCAAGAACACGTCTCGAGCACGACGGCATTTATCTGAGTTAGCGGCAGAGTAGTACGGTGGTAAGGGAACTGGGCTTGTGACAGATTTTGCAGGTCCAATTCCCAGGGTCCTCACAAGTAGGTGCTTATCCTGAAGTGCCTCAGTGAAATAAGACTCTGGATAAGAGCATCTCCTAAAGGCCCAAGTCTGTGTAATGCGAATAATGTTTCTATATATGCTACGTTTTATTTAAAGCCTCCACGGTCCATGAAGACCCGTCCCAAGTGTTGCTCAAGTGTTAGAGACTGTTTTAATAAAAGCATGTAGAGCTGTATCATGAAATTCATGGCGTACTGCTCTCGAATTTTCAAAATTTTTTGCAGAAGAACAAGACCCTGGGCCAAGTAAGGACATAATCATTCTGACTGATTGAGCATCCCCCTCCAGCACTGTTTAAGTACATGTTTTCTGATGCATAGCAGGAGCCCCGAAGAAGACTGCCCCTCCTGTTAGCTTTCGAAGGCAGACCTGTAGGAACAAGATGTTAGCCTTGATTAACAGCTGAAGTGAGTTCGGAATTAATTTGCGTATTGCCGCGAGCGTTAAAGAGTGGTTACGGCGCGAGAGGAGACTTGGTTAATGGTACACAGTCGGACGAGGACGTTGCCTTCCCTTGTATTCCGCCGCAGACTTGTTGTTTACCCACAAGTCTGCAGGGAGCCGTTCGTCTCTGCCTGACTAACCCGCGCATTATTCAGAAGCAAGGTCGTGCGTATACGTGGCCTGACAGCGCCTTCCTTAAAAAACAGCGGCGGGCGGAATAAGTGGGATCACCTTCCCGAAGAGGGGCGGGAAAAAATGACCGGTGCGGAGCTGGAAAATGACTGCCTGTAAAGGCTCGTTTTTCAGCGGCGGGGGTACGGGCGCGTGTAATGCGTCCCGTTTTCAGCCTGATAAACTCCGGGGAGCGCAGGATACAGGCCGGCCCGAGCCTCACGCCCATGCTGCTGAGTGCCATAACCTACGCTGCGCCTGCGTCTCCACTGGGGGGCGCTCTGCGTGCCATTTTCTCTTGCCTGTTCGCCCTCCCCCACGCAGTTCACAGCGGGTTTCCTTAGAGGGAGGGGTGTAGAGCGCATGGTTTTGGCTGTGTTTGCAGGCGCGCTGGAATAATCCACTCTAGCAAAGAAGCAATCGCAAACGGGCGCACACACACAGACAAACACACACACACACACACACACACACACACACACACACACACACTGTACCAGATGGTCAGTAGCCAGGAGCTGTGTGAGCAGGAAGTAAACATGTTTGTTTGGTTGTGCTTCCAATTTTGGCATCGGCCAGACACCGGCGCTCATCGGGGATCGTCTCTGATAGAATTCTGTTCCCGTTGCTCCGCAAACGTCTGGGGTAATTCCGGCAGCCGAGGGGGGCCTCTGGGATTTTTCGGTTAGTGAGAGGGATTAAAATGACGGAAACCAAACTTGCTGAGGGCATCCATGTTCAGTGAAGCTAGCAGTGACCAGACGTCCAGCGGCATTCTCTCCTCGTGTACACTATCAATAGGGAAAACAGAGCAACATTAGCATAAGGAAGTACCCTTTTAGCCTTGCTTTTATTCATTTCTATTTTATTTTATTATTTTTTAACTTATTATTTTTTATTATTACTCTTCCTACTTGATTTTATTTGTTTTATATGATTTTATTTTATTTTATTTTTTATTAAATAAATTAAAGTAAATAAAAAAAGGGGATGAGTTAACACCATAGTTCGGTCATGTGCAGTCGGTGGACTCATAGCCAGTGTCTCGTGACGCTCAAGGAGTGATGAAAATGATTTTATTTTCAGTATTTAATTTATGTACAGTAAGTATGTGAACATGCACTTTGAGCTACATGTGTGAATGGTGCTATATAAATAAAATTATTGTTATTATGCTGTCGTAGGCTACTGTAATTTCAACAACAGCACAGCAGCAGTAGAAGTAGTCGATAGCGGTAAGTGTAGGTGAAGCTGTAGCAGGTTTGGTGTTGGGGTGCCGGGGTGAGAAGAAGCAGTTGTAGCGATGTGCTCTAATACAATGGCTGTGCACCACTAAGTATTCACTCGGTCAGACCACTGGTATTCATTATTGCCATTGGAGAGCTGTACAGTATGCAGGTGTTCATTACCGCTCAGCATGTAATTGGTCAATTAAAACAGTTTATTATACAGTTAACTCAACTCACCAGGCTACTGAGGTCTGAATTGGTTATTGAATTTAAGCTGGAAAAAAAACTGTATGCTGGACATAGCGACTAGGCTCATCATTTTACCTGCTGTCTAGAGCGATGGCGTTCACTGTAGACAGCAGGTAAAATGATGAGCCTAGTCGGGTTGAATGGTGCTTTCTCATTGTCAAACATTCTTATGGGCAGATAAAGGAAGATATGGGTGGCGTGGAGTGGCACCCATAGAGAAGTGGCATTTAAACTGACTCCTGACCCCGCCCCCTCTTGCTCTGTTGCCAGGACATGCTGCAGGTGGGGGAGGAGCTTCCTTCTGACCCCTTCTTCTGCCAGATGGAGACGGAGACGTGCCGGGTGTTCACGGAGCAGCTGGGACGTTTCGCGCTGGTGGGGGAGTCTCTCAGCATGGCCGCCGGGAAGCGGCTGAGGCTGGTGGTGTTCGCTCCCATACACTGCACCTCGCTGGAGTACAGCATCCGCGTCTACTGCATGGACGACACGCAGGACGTGCTGAAGGTGAAGGGCTTGGGTCTGCCGCTGCAGCGTGTGTGTGTGTGTGTGTGTGTGTGTGTGTGTTTGCGTGCTGTGTGTGCGTGTGTGTGTGTGTGTGTGTGTGTGTGTGTGTGTTTCTGTGCATGTGTGTGTGTGTGTGTGTGTGTGGTGTGTGTGTGTGTGTGTGTGTGCGCGCGGTGCGTGTGTGTGTGCGCGCGTGCGTGTGTGTGTGTGTGTGTGTGTGTGTGTGTGTGTGTGGTGTGTGTGTGTGTGTGTGTGTGTGCGCGCGTGCGTGTGTGTGTGTGTGTGTGTGTGTGTGTGTGTTTCTGTGCGTGTGTGTGTGTGTGTGTGTGTGTGTGTGTGTGTGTGTGTGTCTGGTGTGTGAGTGTGCATTTGTGTGTCCATGTGTGCGGCGGATGTGTGCAGGTGTATGAGTGTGTCCTGAGCACAGTGTGCTGCTGATTGAAGCGCTTGCTCCTGCTCATCCAGCATGTTCACAAATGCAGGTTTTTTCCTTTAGCAGGCAGGGGAAGCATCGCCCTCCAGGCTGGCTGTGAATCAGCTGTCAAGACCTCATTTTGCATGGCTAATTAGTGACTGAAAAGGACTGGCTCCCTGGGCCCTTTCCCCACCCCTCTCTCACTACATACCCCTCCCCCCCGGCTGCCACTTTCACAGAAGGCCTTCGTGTGCACGTGAGAGTGTGATGTCACTCAATGCGCAGCCAGGTTCATGTTCATGAGTGTGAAGTGAAATCATATATCAACATCTAAATTTTAAAGCAAGTACAATTGAAATAAAAATATTACATTATTAAAATATTTTAAAAACATGCAAAAAAAATTTTTTTAGAGTGCTGCTTTGTGATGAAGTATATATATATATACAGTATAAGGTGTCAGTGTTCAATGATCTATGTGTAGAGCCTTGGAAGATTAAGATTAAGATCAAATCCCAAGTTAAATATGTGTACACAGCATTAGTGTTTCTGTCTTCAGTAATGCGACAGTTTGGTCCGCATGAGCCATATATTCTCTAACACTCTAGCAATTCTGCCCTTGTTTTGTTGTTTGGGTGTTTTTATGGAATAGGAAATCGCAGAAATGATGTATTGGGTCAGTCTAGCAGGCTTTGAGACATGAATGCAGTTGCTCAAAAACAATGGGAATGGGAAAGGGAAAGGGGTTGGGGGGGGGGCTGAAAAATGGGCCGTTTGGTCGCCACGGCGCTGGTAATACGCACTTCCCTTTGTCCGTGCGGCCCAGCGAGACACTCCAGAGCTTTTTTGTCTAAAAATAAGTTTGCCGCTTTTTTTGCCGCTCAGACTGTTCTTGTTCCCCGACCCTCGGGGGAAAGACGGCTCATCCCGCAACCCCCCCACCCCCCCCCACCCCACCCCCCACGCTCTCTCTCCGCATTAACACTTCCGGGGAGGGCGTTCTTGCCCATTTTGCGGCGGGAGCAGGTAAATTATGCCGGGGGATTAACAGACTGTGCATTGAGGCAATCACCGAACAAAGACCCGCTAATTTAGCACCATGTCATTACCGCAGAGTGCAGACCCTTTTAAAGCGTAATTACAAAGAGGGAGAAGAGTGAGATAAATCTCCAAATTAATGCTTTCATTGTTCTCCGTATTCATAAACAGCGTCCCGGGCGCCCGGGCACAGTTTCAATATTCATGCGGGCTGCAGATGGAGAGCGCGTCGTTCTATTTGTCTTTCCACCACCCCCCCCCCCCCCCCCCCCCCCTCTTTCGAGGTATTTTTGTTGTTTTCAGTAGCGCCAGCATGTCGTGCGCAGGTCCTCGTCCGTGTCCCTCGTACGCCGTTCTGCGGACGGGTGACGCGCCGTAAGAGCGTCCTGCCGGAGACGGCGTCCATCCGGAGGCGGTTTGTAGGGAGGCTGACGTCTCCTCCGCGGCCCCGGGCGGCCTTTCCTCTCGTCGAACCGCAGCGCGTTTTTTTTTGTTTTTCATTTTTCAGATCGCAGACGGACCGAAAAACCTCAGCCCTCCTCCACGCGGCCTGGGTCCCGTCCGTTAAACCCTCGTCCCGGCGCGATGACGTCGCTCCCGGAGGGTTTGGCGCAGAGCGTAGAACACGCCTCCCCACAGCCCTGAAATGGCCCCGTAGCCACATGCCGAGCCGGCCCTTTTATCTGCCTATTAAGACAGATTAAAAACACTATCATTGCGTTTGATGGCGAGCGCCCGCCCTCGCTCGGGGAGCCGCTGGTATTTCAGCAGCCCGCATGCCGGCGCTCTTGTGAGACGGTTAAAATTAATATTTCAAAGCGTCTCTTTCGCGCGAGCAGCCACCGCAAACTGCGAGTGTCACACTGTTTCACTCTTGCTGCCAGCTGCCCAGCGGTATCAGTGGGGGTGGGTGGGGAGGGTTGGGGGGGTGTGTACGCCATACCCCGAAATATCTCATAAACCCCCAGACCACCTGCTTAACAAAGCGCTGGAGAGGATCAGCTGATCAGCGGCAGCGGAAAGCAGCCTTCTCATTGGTCACGGTGTCTGCGCTTCAGCCTTTCGGTGATGTCATTAGCGAAAGCACAGCGGGGAACATAAACCAACATTATTCAGGCGGTGCCTTGTATTTAAGGATTCAGAATGCGCTGTCTAACATTTGCACTTTTTCCATAGGCCAGCCAGCTGTCATTCATGGCTCAAGGCCTTGGTAGTTTTTAGTTGAGTGTTTTATTTTTCGCCTATTCTTTGCCACAGAATGGCATCCACCTCTCATTAACTCAAGAACATGATTTGGGCAGTAGTTTGAGACTGGAAGAAACCCTTTGTCTCCTCTTCTACCTCACTGAAGGCTGAGCTGATGAATAATGGCCTTATTCTCTCACAATGCTACCTGCACTCCACTCTGACCGGATCACATTCTGATCACTCAGTGAGAGTAGCCTCCCTGCCTGGCATTGGACCAGAGTTGAGTGGCCGTCCAGGTACTGTGGCCCTCTAGGACCAGCGTTAAGTTGCCCTGCAGGCACTGCAGCCCTCCAGGACCAGAGTTCAGTGGCCCTGCAGGCACTGTGGCCCTCCAGGACCAGAGTTGAGTGACCTGGCAGGCACTTGTGGCCCTCCAGGACCAGAGTTGAGTGACCCGGCAGGCACTGTGGCTATCCAGGACCAGAGCTGAGTGCCCCTGCAGTCCATGTGGCCCTCCAGGACCAGAGTTGAGTGACCTGGCAGGCACTTGTGGCCCTCCAGGACCAGAGTTGAGTGACCCGGCAGGCACTTTGGCCCCCCAGGACCAAGAGTCGAGTGGCCCTGCAGGCACTGCAGCCGTCCAGGACCAGAGTTGTTGACTTGCAGGCACTGTGGCCCTCCAGGACCAGAGCTGAGTGGCCCTGCAGGCAGCCTCTGCTTTAATGTGGGTTTGGTAAAAAGTGAATGTATCAACAATTTCTCCCATATGGGCGAAAGGCACTTGTCTTGATTGGGTAGGAAGAGGAGCACAGACGGTGCTCTCTGCTTGAGTGGGCGGCCTTCAATGGGCTGAGTGGGAGGCCCGTAAGGGGCTGTGTGGGCGGCGGGACTCCTGCCATCAAGCCCTAATCCTGTTATCTGGGCCCTAAACCTGGCACCCTCCTGACTTGGACACAAGAATGTTAAGCCTCTTGTGTTTTTTCTTCTTCTCCCGTTATCTCTGTCTCTCTCACTCACTCTCTCTCTCTACTTCCTCTATCCCTCTCCTTCTCTTTCTCTCTCTCTCTCACTTACTCTCTCTCTTTCCCTCTCTCTCTCCCCCCTCCCTCTCTGTCTCTCAGTGCTTTCTTGTGTGGATGTGCAGGGCAGGTTTGGTCTTAACTGTAGCGTGTCTTCTGTTCCTTCAAAAAACAAATCATCCCTGTTCATGGTACCACCCCTTAACGTCAAGATGCATTGCACTGCATTAATCGTGTGTGTGTGTGTGTGTGTGTGTGTGTGTGTGTGTGTGTATCTGTCTATGTGTGTGCATGTGTGTATGCGTGTCTGTGTGTGTGTGTCTGTCTGTGTGTGCATGTGTTTGCGTCTGTCTGTGTGTGTGTCCGTGCATGCGATTACACAAGTGCAAGTTTGTCGATTGTCTGCTGTCAGTCTGGTGATGTGTGTCATATTGGTCATTAGATGTGGTAAAAGTGAATCCTGCTTTGGAATTTTTCCTTCTTTTATTTTATTTTTTTTACTGAATCACTTCATCACGCTGTAATTGGGAAAAGATAATGGGGCATAAACAGGGTGATTATTCACTCCGCCTGCAACATATGCTGAAATCAAACATATTTAAGTGCCATCTCGCACATAACTTGCAGAGACAGGGCCCCGAAAACGCCAGCTTTCTGCCTCCCCCATACCTTCGTCCCGCACCGTTAAATCTGGAAAGAGAGTGCTAACCGCCGATTGGCGTTTCTGCTCCTAAATATTCATAAGAGGATAATTGACGGGTTCTTCTGTCTCACCCATTACCAGCCTGCGGATAGGGCAGGGACCAGTCCAAAGTCCACGAGCTGCAATTTGCAATGCTAATGATATCATCTCCGCTAAAGAATAATTGCGGCGGGGAAGCGTGTTAAATGAGTCGCTCTTTGTAGCCCCATAAAAGACCCTTGTTTTTGACTTTTGTAAAAAGACTCTTCAGAAGAGCTCTCCAGAGCTGGCCGCCCCTTCGCCATTAGCCGCCATCGTTGACCCCGCGAAACGAGCAGCTTTCGGGACGAGAAACAAGACGAACGCTGGAGGGGTGAGAGGCGACCTCTGACTCCTATACTAATCGCTGATTAGAGAGATGGTGCGCGGCAGCTCTTCGTTCCTCAGATGGCCCTTGATTCCAAACCCCCTCAGCCTAGTTTGGGTCAGAGCTCTGGAACAGTCCTGCTCGCAGAGAACACATAACGTCAAGGCAGTAGACAAGTGTACAAAATTTTCATTTTCATTTTCATTTTCATTTTTCTTAACAATTGTCTCGCTTCCACGTAAAATGGCAAACAAAAAATAGTTTTCACTGATTTTGGTGGTGGAGGTGGGCAGAGGTAGAAAAACATTTGTATTGTTTTATTTCTTATCTGAAAACTGTTCGTCAATAGCATTAAAAAGAAGAAAACGGAGATTAAAGTCCCTCTTTAAAAAAAAAAAAAAAAACAACATAAAAACCAGATGGCAAACAAATCTGGGCCAGAGATTAACAGAAATACCTGAGGAGCTCTGTGATTGACTGCCAGTGATGGCACCGAAACAAGATGCTTATGCCACAAACCAGCTCAGGAAAAAAAAGGTTCACATCTTGTAAGTAAAAAAAAGAAAAGAAAAGAAGCTAGGTTTCCTTAATGGTTAATTAACAGGTTTCTTACCATATTAATTGAAATCATTCTACCTAAAAAGAGCAGAAAATTGAATCAGCAGCGTGTGGAAGCAATTCATCGAGACCCTCCGTCTCAATCAGAGCGGCGTTCGAAAACCCCCGCCAGGTGCACCCTCGCCGAACACGTGATGATTACTCATGCGCTATTTGCACGTTCGTGAGCCGTCGTTCCTCCCGGTTCCCGTGGTATATTTATTTACCGCTACATTCACAATAATTGTTTCTTGCTGCTTGCTACAATTTAGTTTCATGCTTGAGGAGAGTCATCTGCTCTTTGGCAAGGTCTGCAAGTCCTCCAAACAGCTATTTCAGTTAATCACGTTATCACACGTTATCGCGCATGCATAGTTCCTTTTTTTTGGGGGGGGGGGGGGGGGGCAGTCTTTCAGGGCCTGTATGCTTAAATGAGTTTGAAACCAGCCATATGTTTGCCCTGAAAGCACAGCGATGGGACCACATGCTGAAATGTCTTTGCATTTGAGTGAAAAATGAGATACCGGTGGATATTATGCTGGAGTTGCAGATGGCCGTTTAAGCTGTAATGCATAGAGGGGGTGTTAACGCACGATCTGAATGGAGAGCAGGGAACAGAGTGAAAGTCAAAGGCGGGCAGAGTGCAGTGTTTGGTATGGTATTCGTCGGATGGAGGGGTGTATCCACAAGCTTCCCAGATGCCACTGTTTACTCCCAGGCGGAAGGAGGACGGGACGGATTCAGGTGGTAATGCGACCCAGTGTGGTATTCTTGTGACTCAGAGGGGCGCGGCATTCTCATGACCCATTTCCCTTGTCCGAGGGCAGATGACTCTTGTGGGGGGTGGTCCTATAGGGAGTGAGGCTGAACAGGTGGGGTCTTGATGGGCGTGGCCCTGATGAGTGTGTGTCTGGTCTTGGGCAGGAGGTGATGTAACTGGGCGTGGTCCTGATGAGTGTGTGTCTGGTCTTGGGCAGGAGGTGATGCAGCTGGGCGTGGTCCTGATGAGTGTGTGTCTGGTCTTGGGCAGGAGGTCATGCAGCTGGGTGTGGTCCTGATGAGTGTGTGTCTGGTGGTCTTGGGCAGGAGGTCATGCAGCTGGGCGTGGCCCTGATGAGTGTGTGTCTGGTCTTGGGCAGGAGGTGATGTAACTGGGCATGGTCGTGGTGAGTGTGTGTCCGGTCTTGGGCAGGAGGTGATGTAACTGGGCGTGGTCCTGATGAGTGTGTGTCTGGTGGTCTTGGGCAGGAGGTCATGCAGCTGGGTGTGGTCCTGATGAGTGTGTGTCTGGTCTTGGGCAGGAGGTGATGCAGCTGGGTGTGGCCCTGATGAGTGTGTGTCTGGTCTTGGGCAGGAGGTCATGCAGCTGGAGAAACAGCTGGGTGGGAGGCTGATTGAGGAGCCCCAGGTCCTGCTCTTCAAAGACAGCTACCACAACCTGCGCCTGTCTCTGCATGATATGCCCCGTACACACTGGAGGAGCAAGCTAATGGCTGGATACCAGGTACGCACAAGCTAACAACCATCATACTGCTACTGCTACTACTACCACTGCTACTGCTGCTACTATTACTACTACTACTACTGCTACAACCCCTGGCAAAAATTATGGAATCACCACACTTAGAGGATGTTCACCCAGCTTTTTTACTTCGTAGCAAATAAACAAATCACAGATATGACGCAAAACTATTTTTGTTTAATAGCTGACCATTCTGGCTTCGTGAAACATACCTCAAACAAATTAAATTAAATTATTTTAATTAATGGCATTTTTTTTCCCAGATCAAATAGAGGAGAAAATTATGGAATCACTCAAATGTTGAGGAAAAAATTATGGAATCATCAACAAAAACAATCACAATTAGTACTTTGTTGCTCCTCCTCAGGCTTCTATGACAGCCTGAATTCTTTGAGGCATGGACTTCACTAATGAAAAACAATATTCTCCATCAAACTGGTTCCAACTTTCTTGAATAGCGGTTGACAGATCAGCTTTTCAGGATGGAGCCTTGTCATGGACCAATTTTTTAAATTTCCACCATAAATTTTTCGGATTGAGATCTGGACTGTGTCATTGACTGAATGTCATTGAGTTGATATGCCTTTCCTGAAGAAAAGCTTTAACACTCTTTGCTCTGTGGCAAGATGCATTATCATCCTGAAAAATCAACTTCATCATCACCAAACCTATTTTTTATCGATGGAATGAGAAAAGCGTTCAAAATTTCAATGTACACCTGTGCATTGACTGTTGAGGTAATGATTGCCATCTCCCCTGTTCCTTTACCTGACATGCAACTCCATATCATAAATGACTGGGGATTGTTTTCTTCAGGCAGTCATCTTTATACTGTATGTTTCATTAGAACGGCACCAGACAAAAGTTCCAGCATCATCTCCTTGGCCAATGCTGATTTGTGATTCATCACTGAATATCACTTTCATCCAATCATCCACACATGATTGCTTCTCTTTAGCCCACTGTAACCTTGTTTTCTTCTGTTTAGGTGTTAGTGCTGGTTTTCGTTTGTAAATCCCATTTCATTCAGCCGATTTCTTACAGTTCTGTCACAAACATTGACTCGTGTTTCCGCCCATTTGTTTTTCATTTGTTTTGTTGTGCATTTTCTATTTTCAAGGCATATTGCTTTGAGTTTTCTATCCTGATGCTTTGACGTCTTCTTTGGTCTACCCGTATGTTTTCCTTTTATAACCTTCATATTTTGTTTATACTTGCACCAAATTTTAGACACAGCTGACTGGGAACAACCAACATCTTTTACCACACTCCGTGTTGGATTTCCTTCTTGAAGGAGTTTTTAATCCTTTTCATTGTTTCAACTTTCTTGTTGGGGTCATGTTTCCTTTCAATTAGCCAAGTCCAACAGCTCGTTAAGGTCTGTACTCTCTTTTAACTGCAGACTAATTTGCATTTTTAGACTTGTGCCGGTATTTGTTTTAGAAATGCCAATTATTGAGTGATTCCATAATCTTTTCCCTCTACTTGATCTGGAAAAAAATATGCCATGAAATAATTAAATTAAATTTGTTTGAGGTGTGTTTCATGAAGCCAGAATGTTCAGGTATTAAACAAAAATAGTTTTGTGCCATATCTGTGATTTGTTTATTTGCTAAAAAGTAAAAAAGCTGGGTGAACATCCACTAAGTGTGGTGATTCCATAATTTTCGCCAGGGGTTGTACTACTACTGCTATTATTATTACTATTGCTACTACTACTACTACTACTGCTACTGCAACTACTACTACTGCTGCTACTATTACTGCTACTGCTACTACTGCTACTATTACTACTACTACTGCTACTATTGCTACTGCTGCAACTACTACTACTGCTACTACTACTACTACTACTACTACTACGACTACTACTGCTACTACTACTACAATTGCTACTGCTACTACTACGACTACTACTGATACTGCTGCAACTACTACTACTACAATTGCTACTGCTACTACTACTACTACTACTACTACTGCTACTATTACTGCTACTGCTACTACTGCTACTATTACTACTACTACTACTACTACTACTGCTACTATTGCTACTGCTGCAACTACTACTACTGCTACTACTACTGCTACTACTACTACTACTACTACAATTGCTACTGCTACTACTACGACTACTACTGCTACTGCTGCAACTACTACGACTACAATTGCTACTGCTACTACTACTACTACTACTGCTACTACTACTACTGCTACTACTGCTACTATGACTATTACTAATTTTACTACTACTACTACTAATAATAATAATAATAATAATAATGGTACAATTAATTTATGAAGCACTACTCATGGTTGAATAATCAACACTATAGAAGACAGCTAGCTGGACGTGTTATTGGCACATTGTGTTACTTATAAATAGCATTGAGGTGTTATGTCGACTACAGGCCAAATGCTAATCTGTATTCATCTATTTGTGTGGTATTATTGTTGTATGTGTCATGGAACCAACACGCACGTTTTAACAATTATTATTAAAATACAAATGACTGAAGGCAAAGCCTGTCCAGCCTGTAAATCAGAAAGGTAATGCTGACTCTCCAGGGAGAAATTATTTATTGCACATTTCTAGAAAGAGTAAGGAGCAGAGGAGGGTAAAATGTGTCCAGTACCTGAATCAGGGTGAGTGTTTCCACCAATGATGGGTCTCTAAGCAGCATGCAGGCATACAGGTATGCAGGTGTACAGGTATGCAGGTGTGCAGGTAGGCAGGTGATATGGTTCAAGTATCAGTACTGGAGCTGTTTCCTGAGCCCTACATGGCGTGATATGCGGTTTAGTTCATTTCACTTTCCAAGCTGAGCATGCTCATCTGCACCACATTAGAATTACCATTGTTAAAACATCTCGTGATAATACAGTTATGGACCTTGCAAGCTCATTTTTGGGAGGCTTGATGGTTTTTATTGATTTCTTTTTTAAATTTATTTTAGATTTTATTTATTTATTCATGTATTTTTTTGCTCTGATTAGTGTGAAGAGTTGCAGGGTTGTCCAGGCAGGCGCTGAATGTTTTCAGTAAGGGACTTGGTGACCTTGGCAGCATCGCTCACTCAGGTCTTTTAAATTGAGCGAACTCAATCCCACCCCCCACCTGACGCGTGGTTCCAGTAAAACAGGCCAGGCAGAGCACAGCGGCTGGATTCCCGCTACCTGAGCACACTATCTCACACTTAAACATGTGCAGGAATCATCTTGAGTGCACAGAAACAGCACCCCCGAGTGCCACCACACACACACACACACACATACACGTACACACACGCACGCACGCACACACGTGCAAACTCACGCACACACACACAAACACACATGCATATGCACACACACGTACAATCACACACACACACACACACACACACACACACACACACACACACACACACACACCATACAAACGCATATAAACACACTCACACACAGGCGTAATCACTTTCACAAATACAAGCATGCACACACAAATTATTTAACCACAGTCTGCCATCCTGTGTGAGAGTTCCCCCTGTTGGACACTGTCGTGTACTACAGTTCCAGTGAGCAGGACAGAACCCAGTATAAAGCTCTGGATTCTATTTTTAAATTTCATCAGAGAGAGGAGAAGGAACATTTGGTGGTGCTAGAAATGTTATTACAAAAATGTACACACAAGGTATGGGGCCTGAGGCTGGGCAACAAGTACAACTACAGCACTGCATTCACCCTTTCAACCACAATAAAGGCCACACAGTACTACAGGAGAGCCAGTGACTATTTTACACCCTACAGAGAACACAGTACTTCAGGAGAGCCGGTTACTATTGTATACCCTACAGACCACATAGTACTACAGGAGAGCTGGTGACTATTTTACACCCTACAGACCACACAGTACTACAGCAGAGCCAGTGACTATTTTACACCCTACAGGCCACACAGTACTACAGCAGAGCCAGTGACTATTTTACACCCTACAGGCCACACAGTACTACAGCAGAGCCAGTGACTATTTTACACCCTACAGGCCACACAGTATTACAGGAGAGTGTGTGACTATTTTACACCCTACAGGCCACACAGTACTACAGGAGAGCCAGTGATTATTTTACACCCTACAGGCCACACAGTACTACAGCAGAGCCAGTGAATATTTTACACCCTACAGGCCACACAGTATTACAGGAGAGTGTGTGATTATTTTACACCCTACAGGCCACACAGTACTACAGCAGAGCCAGTGACTATTTTACACCCTACAGGCCACACAGTATTACAGGAGAGTGTGTGATTATTTTACACCCTACAGGCCACACAGTACTACAGCAGAGCCAGTGACTATTTTACACCCTACAGGCCACACAGTATTACAGGAGAGTGTGTGATTATTTTACACCCTACAGGCCACACAGTATTACAGGAGAGTGTGTGATTATTTTACACCCTACAGGCCACACAGTACTACAGCAGAGCCAGTGACTATTTTACACCCTACAGGCCACACAGTATTACAGGAGAGTGTGTGACTATTTTACACCCTACAGACCACATAGTACTACAGCAGAGCCAGTGACTATTTTACACCCTACAGGCCACACAGTATTACAGGAGAGTGTGTGATTATTTTACACCCTACAGGCCACACAGTACTACAGCAGAGCCAGTGACTATTTTACACCCTACAGGCCACACAGTACTACAGCAGAGCCAGTGATTATTTTACACCCTACAGGCCACACAGTACTACAGCAGAGTGTGTGACTATTTTACACCCCATGTGTCATATCATACAAGGGACATATCTGAACTACAGGAGAGCTCATGCTGATTGGAGGAGAACTCCATCAGTACTACAGGAGAGCTAGTGCTGAGAGTGGTGGAGTGGTGCATCGCTCATTGACAGCAACTGCCAACCTGTGGTCACCCAGAGTGCTTAGAGGACTATGAGGCCCTGATGTAGTGGTTACCCAGGGAACCCTGGCCAACTCTAGCCCATCACATTCTAGCAGGGTGGTACTGGTTTCTATAAGCTATAGAGCTGCTTAGTTTCAGTAGTTTTATTATGAAAGTATTTGATTTCTAAATTGTTTGATAAAGGAGACATAACCATACAGGCCACAGATAGTTAATGCATGTTTGATAATGAAGGCACAGACCTGCTTAGTTTCTAAGGTATTTGGCAATGAAGCTACAGCCCTGGTTAGTTTTGAAGGTATTTGATAATGAAGGCACAGACCTTCTTAGTTTCTGGGTTATTTGATAATGAAGGCACAGACCTGCTTAGTATCTAACAAATTTGATAATGAAGGCACAGGTCATCCAGGCCTCACACGCTCCCTCCGTCCGTCCGTCCCTCCCTCCCTCCCTCCCTCTCTCCCGTCTCCTAGGAAATCCCCTTCTACCATATCTGGAGTGGCTCCCAGCGCAGCCTGCACTGCACCTTCACCCTGGAGCGCCTCAGTCTGAGCACGTGCCAAATCACCTGCCAGCTCTGCGTGTGGCAAGTGGAGGGGGAGGGGCAGAGCTTCAACCTCGACTTCAACATCGCCAAGGTAACGACGGCTCTCCGCGGTAACGAGGGGGGGAGGCGCCATCACCCATGAATTAAATGCCTTGTGCGTGCGGTGCGGTGCGCTTGATTTAATCCAGAAGCCACCGCTCAAATCCACGTGGAAAAATGGGCTTATTTTAGTTTTTTTCTTTTCTTTTATCTTCTTTTATCTTTTTACCTGCAAAAGGGAAGGAGGCTGAAATTGCACTGCATCAGATCTGCCAACATGTAGCAATTTTCCTGCAAAAAATCTGAAACGTAATAAACAGAAGGGAGCCGGCTTAATACAATTTCCCTTCCCTGGAAAACATCAAGTCATAATAAGTATCTCCACTCAATGCTTGTTTGCTTTATTCAAAAGAGAGCAGCACGGATGGAAAAGAACACTTTGATTCACAGTTTAATATGTTTAGGCCAGATAACCATCTCCCACTTAAGGGTTTGTCTTCTCCCTGCATTGATGGCTGGTAGTTATTCCTGTTGGATGCACCACTGCCATTTTAATTAAAGCACGGACGTGCGAGCGGTTTGCCTCACTGTGAGAAATCAGCGTGTTTGGTATTTCTATAAATCATAACTGGCATGCAGAATGAAAACAGCATTTTTCTCCACACTTATTTATTCATTGTTTTGCAGGTTCTTCGCTGACCCTAAGTGCTTTTTTCCCCCCCTCTAGAGAGATAAGGGAAAAGGCGGGCACAGCCCAAGGGCTCACGTTTATTTTTTGTGTGTCAGTGAGAGAGACATGGTATGAACCGTTTGGTGTTGAATGGGGACGCTGTTCAAAGCTGCTGGGTGTTGAATGGGGACACGGTTTGAACCCGTGTGCCATTGGAACAGAGGCACGTTTTGAAGTCGTTTGAAGTCATTGTCACATTTGAATAGTCATGCTGCCGGGGTACCGGAGTCAATATCTGTCAGGTGCTCCTGAGAGACCCGTTAGAATGCTCCTCTCTGTAAACCATTAGAGCCCCACTCCTACTGAGAGCCATAACTACAGAGATAAAGCTGTAAACTGCTCAAGTTCACGGGCATCTTTCAGATAGCACGTTACACCACGGATCATGACTCGCTGTGGTCACCAAAGACCCCGTGCCAGTTATCTAAAGACATAACCTTGTATCTCATCAAATTCTTTTAACTGGGCCTGTCTCAATCTGGCAACCTAATCATCCTTACAGTTGATTGGCCACACATTCCTTTTCCCTGCCTATGTGTCTCATTTCCCAGATCACCACTGTAAAGGGAGATGCGATTCCTCGCCTCACCTTCCTCGTTAAACAGAGGTGAATAAATTATAAAACAATCATCTCAAACGATAGTGGTGGCCATTGTTGGTTTCACGACTGTTTCCAACAGTGTGACACATCTAACCAATCAGTGAAACATTCATAAGCAATGCCGTGACTTTGACAGAGATAAAGGAATTAATTGACACGTGCTTTTGATGTAGCTGAAAGAATTCCCTGGTGTAGCTGTTGGAAAATGATAGGTTTTTAAAACCCAATAGGTTTCAGAAAAGAAAAGAAAAATGCTTATAAACCTTTAGAAATGATGTAGTCTTTATTAATACATTTCAGCTGGAGCAAGTGTATTAATAAGGAATGAGGTTTGGATTTTGAGTGCAATGCATTTTTATGTTTCTATTTTAGTGTCTGTATTATTTCACAGCAGCTCATTTTCTGAGTCTAGTGGTTTTCTTATCTTTAAACTACAGCCGTTTGCCTTTACAGGCTGTCAACAGATCCTGACCATCCCGTGCACATCCTCAGTGCTTCAGAGACGAGACGACTGGCTAATCTCACTGTCAGTTATTCTCAGAGAGCACGTGATTGGATGCTGTCTGTGGCACTGTCGTTCTGTCTCTTACTGTGACACTGTGCCTTAAACAGGACAGCAGGCCGCTGGATGCAGACTTCCTGATGTTGGACAACAGCGCTCCTGCTCTGGCGGGCCCCAGCGCATTCCAGATTCCGTATCTGATCCGACAGAAGATCTGTAGCAGCCTGGACACGCCCTGTCCACACGGAGCCGATTGGAGACTGCTGGCCCAGAGACTCCAACTAGACAGGTGAGCATCGCTGTCAAATAAATCTTATAGCCTTATACCCTCTACTGTGAACTAGCATCTCCCTACCAAAAAACGGGTTTCTGCAGCACCACTAGCTAAGTAACTAGCTCGATATACCAAAGGTTATTCAGATATTTATCTTAACCAGCTCAGTTGCAACTGACAAGAAACATTACCTATTTAGCTAGGAAGGTAGCAAAGAAAGTTAATCCCACCTAGCAAGCTAAATTGATGGTATATTTCTCTGTAAAGTTGTCAACGTGGCTCTACTAAGCAAGGACGACGGCCATGTCTGTTGTTTATATGCTGTTTATAGTTTATACACTAGCTACACAAATGTGTCATTCAACAGATGAGTGACCAGTAGAAGCATAAAGATACAGACCTTTCTTATCTCCCCCTTGTGTGAAAGTTTTGTACAATCACCCCCCGCCCCCCCTCCAAAAAACTGCTAACATAAATAAATAAATAGATAGCTATTTTCAAGACTTAATAAAGGTTCAATTATATTCAAATTAAACTGTGAAATTAAAAGCTTAGATTCAGTTTGTCCAATTACATGTAATTAGTCCAAGTATATATGAGCTGCTGAGCAGGTGCAATTAGCCCTCTTCACTGCCCAATGTGTTCTTCAGCTGAGGTTCCTTTTTCCAAGTTAAAAACATAAGTTATTAAACTTAAATAAAGAAATAAATAATAAATAAATGAGAGGGAAAAGGAGCGTTATGGATGCAATTCAACATTATGCAAGAAGCCAATGTGCCAACAGGTAACTGTAGGGCTCCTGTTAAGTTATGCTTAAATCCTATTCCCAGCCTACACGGAGAGCGACACGGTGGGATTCTAAGCCTCTGGCCTCAAGGACATATCAGCTCAAGTACAGGGTTTGAATAATTAAGCTGGCTGAGGATTTAAATGTTATCCTGTGGGAGTGCTATCTCCGCAAGCCGGCTGCTCCACCAGGGAGGGGAATTCTAAGGACAATTCCTGCTTTTTCACGGATTAAACTCACCACCTGCATTGCTTTTCTGTACATTAAAAATCTCCCGTGTACATGTCGCTCTAATGAATGACGTATTTTCTTCTTTTAAATCACTGTTCGCCATCTTTGTCTTTATCTCATGGCCTGTTGAGTTTGTGTCCACGCTGCACCACATAAATTAAATACTCCGTCACTGAGATGTATGAAAAATATGAATTGACTGGACCTTAAAGCACCCCCCACCCCCATTTGAAAAACAAATTATAATTATATATATATATATATATATATATATATATATATATATATAGTGCCCTCTACTATTATTGGCACCCCTGGTAAAGATGAGTAAAAAGGGTTATAAAAAATTCACCATTTGGTGAATTAGCTTAATCTCACACTGAAAGCATGAGAAAAATCCAACCTTTCATTGAAGTGAATTCATTATGAGAAAAAAATATCCCTCATCAAGAAATAATTATTTTTAACAAAACCACGTGTGCCACAATTATTGGCACCCCTGCATTTATATATAGAATAATCATATTAATGATTATATAAAGTAATCATTTTTAATATTTGGTCGCATATCCTTCGCATACCATGACTTCCTGATGTCTGTGACCCAACTACATCAAAAGACTCTTGATATTTTCTGGTACTCTTACAAGCGATACTATAACATCTCTGCATTTGAATGGATCTTTATGGGAACTGGGGGGTGGGACTAGATTTAGCTGTAAATTACACTGTCATCAAGGGTCTGACGTATCAAACAAGCCTTAAACCATCACTCTGCTGCCAGAAATACAGTAGATATGGATGGATAACGTGAAGGGTTTCTTATTTTTCCATAGAGAGGAAATTTGTCAGGAGAAACAACCCTTAAAGTGATCCATATATAAAAAAATGCTATATATAAATGCAGGGGTGCCAATAATTGTGGCACACTTGGTTTTGTTAAAAATAATTATTTCTTGATGAGGGATTTTTTTTTTTCTCTCATAAATTTACTTCAATTCAAGGTTGGATTTTTCTCATTTTTTATTATTAAGTTAAGTTAATTCACCAAATTATATTATAACCCGGTTTACTCATCTTTACCAGGGGTGCCAATAATAGTGGAGGGCACTGTATATATATTTAAATATATGTATAGCAACCAAGGAGCGGAACGTTTTCAATGGCTGCTCTTGCAGATCTGAGTAGCTTTGTCCTTTGTGGGGGAGGTAGACAGATATGGATGAGGTTAAACAGACAGATGAAAATTAACTCCCCCCCATCCCACCCAGAGGAGAGGATATGCTGCCCCGCAACAACCACACCCCTCCCACACGCACACACACACACACGCACACGCAGTGCTCACATCCAGGCCAAGGGGTGCTCTTCACAGTTCTGGGCCCGTTTCGATACAGATGAGACATCAGAAATCACCAAGTTCTGTTTTCACCTCTGGTTCACGGGTACAAAAGCAAGCGCGGTCATGAATAAATAAAATAAAGTAGAATCCTCTCTTCGACAGTCTATATGAAAATGGAAAGCCTGTTTTGATTTGACTTCCGCTGGTCCTTCAGTTTGTGTGTGATGTGCAATGGTGCTAAAAGCCTGAGACATTTGAAGAACAGAGAAAACCCATTAGGCAGAGAACCCGTCCCAAAAACATTACACATTCTTCTATGGTGCGTCCCTCTGGTCTGGACCACCGGGACTGTGGAGACTGGCTTACAGGACCAATCTGAGCATTACCTACAATCTTATAGTCACATACAGTCTGAAAGGCACATCCATTCTGAGCATTACCTACAATCTTAAAGTCACATACAATCTGAAAGTCACATCCAATCAGAACATCAAACCAATGTGTCACATCCAATCTGATCACCACATCCAGTCAGAGCATCACATACAATCGTATAGTCACATCCAATCTGATCGCCACATCCAATCAGAGCATCACGTAAAATCTGAACCTCAAACCAATAAGTGTCACATCCAATCAGAGCATCACATACAATCAGAGTCACATATGATCTCAACATCACATCCAATCAGAGAGTCACATGATCTCAATCCAATCAGTTCAGTATAAACTATTCGCACATCACACCCAGTCAGACTGGCGCATTGAGTGAGCGCTGACGGTGGCTTTGTGTTGGTCTCTGGTCTCTCCATTTCCCAGGCACCTCAGTTTCTTTGCGTCCAAAGCCAGCCCCACCTCAGTGATCCTGGACTTGTGGGAAGCTCAGCATTTCCACAGCGGCAATCTCAACCAGCTGGCGGCCGTCATGGCCGAGATCGGCAAGCAGGAAGCCATGATCTTCCTGGTGACAGATGGGGAGTGCTAACCCCCCTCCCCCGCCAGAGAGAAAGAGGAGGAGCCTGGACAGCAAACTCACCAATAGGACGAGGCGGAGAAGAAATTAAGTACAGGGTTCGACTTTCCCCACCCCGCCCCCGGACCAGGAAATAACTCATACTGAACCCCTAAACGGAGTCACGGCTGGGAGAAACATGGGGTAACTCTGTCAGCCAGGTGTATTAATCAAGAGTAGGGGGGGGGGGGGGCAGGAGGAGTGTTGGGGAGGGGGTGGGATGTGTATCGTGGGGGGGGGGGAGAAAGACACCTGACATGACTCAGCCAAGCATTTACTTATTTTTTTATTTATTTTTTTACAATTTTGGTTCCGTCTTTTACCAAAAAAAAAGCGAGTGTACCAGTTCACTATTGCTCCCCCTCCCTCGACCCAGAGCCACCCTGTTCTCTGAAGCCCCTGACTAACACCCCCAAGGGCGGTATTTCACAGATCACAATGGGCCCTGCGGTCACTTGGGGCAGGGGTCCCCAATCCTGGTCATAGAGCCACGGGATCTACTTAACACTTAATCGATCAATTAAAGCATTTGATCACTCACTTACCTCACCTGTTTAATTACGTCTAAATTACTTACTAGTTTTAATATGAAAACAAAAAAAAGCAGCAGAAGAAGTGGCTCTCCAGGGCCAGGGTTGGGAATTGGGAATGATACTGCAGTAATGTAACAGCAGAAGAAGTGGCTCTCCAGGGCCAGGGTTGGGAATTGGGAATGATACTGCAGTAATGTAACAGCAGAAGAAGTGGCTCTCCAGGGCCAGGGTTGGGAATTGGGAATGATACTGCAGTAATGTAACAGCAGAAGAAGTGGCTCTCCAGGGCCAGGGTTGGGAATTGGGAATGATACTGCAGTAATGTAACAGCAGTAAGGGAACTCAACTTGTTTCATAAAGGTCTCAAGTCTCTTAACTTGTATAATGAGTCTGGACAGAAGCAACTGCATCACTGCAGAGATGTTTGCAGCGCATATGAATCCATAGGCCTGTATTCAGTCAACATTTGCCCTTGACTTTGCCTCAGAATTATAATACAGGCGTTAGTATTTACTCACACTTTGGCAAGTTTGGTAATTGGCCAAATGAACTTGCCAAAGTGTGGCTGTGCAGAATAAAGCTACCCTTTTAATTTGTTCAAAAAGCAAAGTGAAAAGTAAAGGACATATTATTTAATCCAGTCCATAGTTTATGAAGTGTTTTTTAAAAGAACCTTTTCATTGAGGTAAAAGTAATGACATGAATTTATTTGTAAATGTCAACAGTGATTACGATAAAGTAAGGACTTAAAACAATAAAAAGGAATTCATATTCATGAGAAATCAAGAAATGAAATGATGAAAAGAAATATTGACATTTATTGAAGTTAAAATATATATAAAAAATTATATATATATATATATATAAATAAATGATATATATACACCTGCCATATGTTTGCTATGCAAAACCTCAACCTCTTCCTGCCCTGATTATCTATGCTGTTTTGTGAATCTTGTGCCACGTGTACATTTTATACGATGACTTGTTTTTCTTCATAATTATGCCAATCAACCATAATTGCCTGTTAGTCATATTTTTATGAAATGCTAATAAATCAGAAAACATATTGGTCCCCAACAACTGGAGTTGATCTCCTCTATGTATTACAGTGGAATGTGATTAGTGAAAAACTTAACTGAAAAGGAATAGTTAACAATTGGGCCATATTTGTGACTCATGTTACGTGCAAATGTTGGATTCTAGACCAGTTTCAACGATCATCTATTTTATTCAGCTGTTCACTTCGCTTCGAGCAGAGGTGTCCACTCCCCACAGCTGTGCAGAGGTGCACATCTCCGGTTCTCATGGACCAAAATGCTTTCAGTTTTTGTCCTACATTAGCTCTAAAGTGTTCTCACTTATTACTGACACAAAATCAGCATTTGACAAATTAGTATTATTTGATATGATTAATGGCTAATTATGATTAATTATCAAGCTAAAAAAAAAACAAACAAGACAAACGAAAATGTATACATGGCATGCCAGTCATAAAGGAGTAGAAAATATAGGTAAGAGAAATGGGAGCGAACATATAGCAGTTGTTTTATGTTTAATGCAAAACATTTTTTTCCATTTCTGGTGTTTCTGATATTTTGTCCACCCCGTGTGTGTGTATGTATATATTTATATATATATATATATACACACATATACACTACCGTTCAAAAGTTTTTGAAATAAATTTTATTCACCAAGGTGACATTAAATTGATCAAAAAATACAGTCAAGACATTGATAGTTACAAACTACTATTTCTATTTCATTCTATTTCTACTTCTACAATTGTAGCCATTTTTACACATACCCCCCCATTTTAGGGCACCAAAGGTAATTAACATAAATGTTAATAAAGTCATCATATTTAATATTTGGTTGCATATCCTTTGCATGCCATGACTTTCTGATGTCTGTGACACAAAAACATCAAAAGACTCTTGATATCTTATTTTCAGGTACTCCTACAAGCGATAATATAACCTCTCTGCATTTGAATGGATCTCTATGGGATTTGGGGTGGGGGGGGGGGGGGGGGGACTAGATTTAGCTGTAAATTACACGGGAACAGTATGGAACACATGGTTGGCTAAATGACTATAAGTCATCATGGGTCTGAGGTATCAAACGAGCCCCAAACCATCACTCTGCTACCAGATATGCAATAGATATAGATGGATCACTTTAAGGGTTGTTTCTGAGTCAGGAGAAACAACCCTTAAAGTGATCCATCCATACTTACTGCATATCTGGCAGCAGAGTGATGGTTTGAGGCTCGTTTGATACCTCAGACTTGATCATTTACAGCCATTTAGACAACCATGTGTTCCAAACTATTCCCTTGTAATTTAAAGCTTAATCTAGTCCCCCCCCCCCCCCCCCCCCCCCCAAAATCCCATAAAGATCCATTCAAATGCAGATGTTATAGTATCGCTTGTAAGAGTACCTGAAAATAAGATATCAAGAGTCTTTTGATGTTATTAGGTCACAGACATCAGAAAGTCATGGCATGCAAAGGATATGAAACCAAATATTACATATGATGGCTTTATTTACATTTATGTTGATTACTTTTGGTGCCCTAAAATGGGGGTGGTACAGTATGTGTAAAAATGGCTACAATTGCTAAAGTAGAAATAGAATGAAATAGAAATAGTAGTTTCTAACATTATCAATGTCTTGACTGTACTTTTTGATCAATTTAATGCTCCCTTGGTGAATAAAAGTACTTTTTTTTTTAAAACATAAAAATGTCTGTGATTCCAAACTTTTGAACGGTAGTGTATATAAACAAAAGTAGGCTTTATTGTTTTAAAGTGCAAAAAAAACAAAAACATTTTCCTTTTTTATTTTATTTTATACATACTTTCAAAACTAACCACCTACTTAGGGAACAGTGGATTTCAGTGTTTTCTCTTCAAAATGTCAACAGTTCCCCGAGAAGAGTAAGGCCAGTTTGACACTCATGTCAGATTCATGGCACCAAATATGCCATAGTGTCGACAGTACATGCAGGCCCCTGGCCGTTTGAGTCAGAATCCTGGCCTGACTCTCTGTTTGAACTCGGCCCATCTTTATGCAACTGGCCCCAGGTGAGCGGCCATTACGGATCTGGAGCCAGACAGAGCGTATAGGCACGCTAATCAGAGGATCTGTGAAATGCCCCCCGCCTCTCTGAAAGTTTGATCCAGTGTGGTATGTGTGTCACATGCTTGTTGCTACAGCCTGTGTGACTTCCCATTTGAGAACCCTGTGGCAGTGATGGCGGTGTTGCATTGTGGGGGTGTAAGGGGGATGGGCCTCCTTACTGAAGTTCTGAACAACTATAAGTCCTTTTTTAAATTCTCTTTTCTGTCCACACAAACGAATGAAGGCTAGTCGCATCTCTCGGTGTTGGTGCATTTTCAGTTCTACAGAAATGCATAAATAACCTCAGTGGTTTATTTGTCATTTGGCGTTTAGTATCTTTTACAATGTTTTAGTAATACAATATGTATGATAATATTTTTCATAATAAAATATGTAATACTGTCCTCCTTTATTCTTAAAAGTTTTCTCAAGGAGAACATGAGAAATGACTTCAGAGATGTAATGTAATGAGGTTATTTTGAATCGATTATAGCAGCAAGCCATTTTTAATTTCAGATGCAATGCTACCAAATGTACCATTGCTTGTTTTCCTATATTAAAATTGACTTTATTTCTAATGTAGCTCCTTGGCTGGAGGGTGCCCACCAAACATATTCAAATGCTAATATTATACAGCATAACACACTTCTGAATCATGAATTTCCTTCTGATTGCATTATTTCTGTGGGGAGACCATAGTTTGGAACTGTGGAAGCAGCCAAATGTTTAGGAGGATTTTACACCCTGGTTTTAATCCTTCATTATTAATAATTCAGAGTGAAACAGAAGCAACAGTAAGAGTGGATCAAGAGCTATAGTCATTGCATAATTGGGAGGGGGCTGATGGCAGGTTTGTTTATTTCCGCAGGCAAATTTTCTTTGAAGGAGAACGCATTCATTACGGCAGAGAACGACAGCGCTGTTGTGTCCTTACAGTAGGCCCTGTCTGTGTGTTTCAGGGCTGCATTGATGAATTCCCCCAGTAAATGTGAGAATGGAGACAGACAGACAGACAGGGTGCTGTTCTCCCTCACCCTGCATGCTCAGTGTATACGAGTCTAGTGGGGGAGCAAGGGCACACGTTCAAAGGCCTGTTTTGAGCAGTCATGAATTGCATTCTTCATTTTATTTTTATTTATTCATCTATGTTATCTTCTTTTTTTTTGGGGGGGGGGGGGGGGGGGGGGGTCAAGCATGCTGTAACAGGAAAAAGAAAAATAATTTTATTCACATGCATGTTTGACAACATTTCCGTCCACCAGGACTTTATTTAGAACAAAGGCCATTGTCTATGGAAACACTGCCTGTGTGTGCACATAAAACTTATCACATATGCACATGTATGCAGAGCAAGAATCATGTGTGGACTTAAATTCCTTTATTTATTTCTGTTGGTCCTGATCAGCACCAACAGCATAGTTTGGGAAGTTTGTATTACTCAGACCTGTAGTCCCCAGTTGTGTAACCCAAAAGCCAGACAGATAATGGTCTCTGACCCCTGACACACTATAGTATAGGCCTACCTCTCCGATTTCCTGTCGAACTGTATCACACTTGCAGGATATGCACAGCGTGGTCGCAGTGTTGGGAATGGAGGTCGTATTGTGGACTGCAAATTCGTCTTTCTTGTTCGCCCAGTGATTATTTTTAATGACCGCTATCAAAATGTATAGCGATTGACCTCATTTGTCGCGTACGCGTTATTGATTTAAGTAAGGAACCGACCCGCAGAAGAGCAGGTCATTTACAAACTTGTGCAACCCTGAACTGTTCCTTCACGTCAGTGCGCCTTAGTGAGTTCCGAGTGCGTAAATTGTATTGATATCGTGTACAAAAAAAAAAGAATTTCAAAAAAAAAGAATTTCTGTATCTGTGTGCACACCCACACACGTACAGTAGCCTACGTGTTAATGTACGTGTTATTGCATCTGGAGAAAGCAAGGAAACTGGTGTTCACGGTGGCTTTATATCGTCATGTTATTTTAAGAACTGCCTCTTACTTTCTTTGTCAACGTAGCTTTAGATTAGGATACGCTTGTCTTTGGCCCGGTTATTTGTGTAAAATGATTGTCCGGTTTCTTGAACGTGGAAGGAGATGAGTTCAGGATAGCGGTGAGCGGCAAATGACCCTATACAAATAGGTAAAGCCATTTCAAGTTTTCGTTTTTATGTTATCAAGTATTCTAATTACCAGCTATTTTGAATATATTTGCGTTTTGCGTGCACAGTGCGCCATAACGTCAATGGCTTTTGGTGCTGGACAAAGTTTCAAGGGTCATAAAATGGAACCTAGATTCCTGTGGATGGATGAAGGAATTTCACGGAAACGAACATATATAAAGGTTAATCACATTGAGCGAACCAACACGGGTCGATGGTTTATTAATCTTTTATTTTTTATTTGATTTATTTAAAGTATGTTTTTATTGACTTCCCCTAAGTGTTTACAGCGCTTGTAGCTGTAAATCTCGGAATCCCCGTGGGAATAGATAGCCAGCAGTAAAAAACAGTACGAATCGCGTAGCCTTTCACTTCATGCAGGTTTTTAAACACCCTCTTGGTAATTTCTTTGCCATGTGGAAATGCAAGACTTTCTTCTAAGGAGCTGTGTAAATAACACTTTTTTCTAAATTAGTAGGACACTAACGCAGTACGTTTATGAGCAATTGTTGGTAACCAAAGTTTTATGAAATTACATTTGAGCTCATTTTTAAGATTCTCTTTGGTGATCTGGTATCGAGGTATCATACTAAGCATTTCAAAACAAGTCAGACGGCAACAAATGGCTTGTACCTTTATGGTGCGCCGCCGCCTACCAGTTTTACAGCTGCATACGTCACTGGTCACGTCTACCGAACAAAACGGTTTTACCCTTCATATTTTTTTTAATTTTTTTAATAAACCTCAAACACCATGAGAGCACTATCCTACCCGGCATTTAACCAGTAATACAAACGTTTAATAACTCAATCTTTGTAAAGAAATGTAAATGATATTTTAATATGGAAAGTTGTAACCAAAAAAATATATCTGGCGCAGTGTTTGTCAAAGCATAACATGTGAAGTATTTGCCTACTGTTCATTGGAGATATACCGTTTTATGGATTATTTATGCTGTGTTAAGGGTTTAGACTGTTCTGCCGGACGCTTGTACTCCTTTTTTAATTATGTAGGCCTACTAAGGCTGTACATATATACATAGACTACATGGTATACCATACATGGTTGCTTGACATTTTGCAGATTTCAGCATCAAATGATAGGCCTACCACACACGGAAAGGGTGAAAAGGGAGTGATGTAGCTATAAAAGATCTCTCCCACTCCTACACAGGGGAGTTGCTTAAGCCATAGATGAATGCAGATGCTTAAAGAAACGTATAAATGCTCACGCTCATACACACTGACACAGCACCATTGCACAGCGTGAAGCAGCATTATGAGTTTTGTTTCAGTAACGTGGACCTCTCGCTTTTCCATAACGTGCTTCGGAAAACATTTCCTGTTGTGTGCATTTCCACTTAGAAAATCACAAAGCTCTCTACACGCACAGTGGCACACACGGCTAAGTAACTTCTTTAAATTATTTCGCGGTGCAATCTTTCTCACTACCTGTTATTAAACTGCCGGATAGTGCTTTCCATGCACGGCACATCCTCCACTTCACAGCACGAGAGCCAGTTAGGTAGACACTTTGTTTCAAGGCGTGAACGCACAGCTTCTACCAAGGATTTCTGCTGTTACGTCACCCATCTCAACTGAAAAGCCAATTTATTTCAATGACAGTACATTTTACGGTCTTATTCATAGCCGTTTTGTTGTGTGTGTGTGTCCTTTATTCCCCCCCCCCCCCCTTTTTCTTTTTTTTAACTGAGAATACTGGATTTATGCGTTTGTGAATGTCCTCTAAATTCGGAATTTTTCCTTGCCTTTCTGTAAGTCGAAAATGCTGTATTTATCTGCCACAGCGCTTATGCAATTGTATCGTTTGTATAGTTTTTTTTTTCGTTTTTATTTTATTCTGTCAGTGTAAAATACATGTCGTCAAAAGTTTCGTGCAAGTGGAAAACCGTCAAGGGAGGTTTTCTGTACTTTTTGGACAATATGAATTTGTGGGTAGAATTTTGAAAATTCGTTTCTAAGTGCATTCAAGTATTTACTTGGCCTTATGTACATATATATGAAAATTTCAGAAAGGTATGTATAGTAATTCAACCTGAAATGGATGTAAATAAATTATATATTGTTAAAACATGGGCTGAATTGTTTGTTTTGAAAATGCAAGTCAGTTACTTAAGTCTGCATCTAAAAGCTAAAACAATGCAGCGAGTGCTCGAGGAACGCTCAAAGTCAAGGCGTTAAGTACCTGCTGGTAATGAGAACCTCTGCATTTAAGGAAATGATCACGAGTCAGACATGCCTTTGTCCATGAGTATTATGGACGTGGGATAATGCAATTCTGATAAAATTCTGGGCTCCTGATAAAAACGGCCTTGCGATTTATTTTGTGGTTCGGAGATCTGTGGTTATAGAGTTGTGCTATCACCATTGCCTTTGTGATGGTTTGTCAAAGGACTGTCTTGCAATTCCCATCTTGAAAACAAAAAACAAAGGTAGGCCTATAGGCTAGTCCATGACTGATACTATCCGAGCTGTAAATACCGTTAACCCAAAACTCAATTCATGTCCATTCCAGATATAATTTGACCCTTAATTCTAACGAAGCTAAAATTATCATTTTTATCTATCGTTTTCTTTGACAAATGTTGTAAAGTTAAAAGGGAGTGGCGTCACATGGACATTACCAAAGTACTATTTGACACAAAACAGAACAAGGGCATTACAAGATTTTATTGACCACATTACTAACAGTAGGTGTCATTCGCATTTGTTAAAAAAAACAAACATCTCTAAGCATGTACAAATGAATACAGTATTTATTTTCTTGTGTACAGAGCTGTATATTTATAAAGTTTAAAAGGCCACTTAAGAGACAATTCAATACAAAGCAAAGTAAACGCATAACACGGAGAGAAAAAAAAATATTCTATTTGGTGGAGTATATTGTGTGAGGACATAGGGCCAGGCTAGGTTTATGGTTTTCTTCCCCTCAACCACCCACCGTCCGGATACATTTGGTGTAGATTGAGGTCAGCCAACCCGCAGCATCGCAGTAAATGGATGCATACTCGCTGGAGCGTTTGCCCGGCATGGACTGGGGTCCCAGCGTTCTAATCATTCATTCGGCTCAAGTCCACAGGACGGGCGTCGGGTACCACATACAAACACAAACACGGGCTGACCTTTCCTGGCCGTGAATGCCGCCGCCGTCGTCAAGGGCTCTGCTTCCTCAATCTTCAGAAAACCCTGTTGTAAACACACGCCAAGATCACTCGCGTTGTTTGTTCGCCGAGATCGCCACAGGAATAAATTTAGCCTAAAATAGACTTACTAGAGCGAGCGCGCTAAAGATTTTTTTTATATATATTTACTTTAAGCTATTTTTTTTTGCTTTCGACCCATCCCGGCTCATTCCACTTCCAGGGGTAAATGTTTCGAGGGCAGGGCATTAATATTAACGGTGAGTCTGCCTTGTTCCGAATGTCCCAGGTCCAGGGAATAGGGAAGGGCAGGATTAACCGGCTACAACGGAAATTTAAAATAACTTCCCCCACTAATGCTTAAAACCGAAACGATCACATATACCTGCGCACATTTCACACAACAGGTACAGCTGATAGTGGACATCATGTTATACAATGGTCAATTTATCTGGAGATATTATGGCAAACCACCCCACATTACTGTACACTGTGTTAATGGAACATTCATAGATGTGAGGCCCCCTTTACTAGAGAGGCTGCTCACTGCAGAGCCAATGGCTGGTGCTCCACTTGCTTTACTACACTTGCATAGCACTTTGCTTACATCCAAAATGGCCGTTCCTGTGATCCCTACGATAGCCTCTTACCAGTTGCCATCAGTGCTGCACTACCTTACCCTGTTTTATGATAAACCGATATTGGGAAACTGTTGCTTTTCAAGCATTCACACACCATAGCCTGGGTTTGTACATACAGGCGTTTCCAGTGCTGGTCCTCTGGGTTTGTAAGCAGTGGAGGCTTAAGGTATGACTGGCACAGATCTAATTGGATAAGAAGACCATGATCTGTGAAGACTGAGGAGTGACTTTTACTTTTATTTATTTTTATTTTTTTTAATGGGCACACTATCTATCCCACCATTACTGGTGTGGTGTGACGAGCAGTACAGCAGTTGAAAGGTATAGGTTTTAATAAGCCTCTCCTAACTCAACCTCTCTCAGCCTCCAGTCCACCACACACAAAGCGGAGTTGACCCCACCCCAAATGGTACCCCATTACAGCAAGCAGCACCAAATCTGCCACACTCTCGCAAACTGAGCTGGGATTTGACGTAGACAAGCGTGGCAATTTGGAAAGATTATCTTTTGAAAAGGTTTTTTTTTTTTTTTGCACTTTATCTTTATGACTGCTTCCTAAAGTGCTAATCGATAGCTTTTCCGTTTAAAACGTTTTTGCGGCTGAGAGGCAGACGCTTTCCACACTCGTACCCTCCAGCTGGGGAAGACCCCCATTCCAGGCTTTTCTAAAAGGAAATGTGATGTGAAATCAGGGCATCTTGGTCTCCCGCTGACAATCTATGGCAGGAGAGAAGGCACTACACAGTCACATTCACACCACAGCTGACATGGCAGGGTGTGTGTGTGTGTGTGTGTGTGTGTGTGTGTGTGTGTGTGTGTGTGTGTGTGTGTGTGTGAAAATGGTGACACTGGTTATGTAGTGCAGTGGATTGAAATCTCTCCCCTGCTATGGGAAGTAGGTGAGCAACACAGCTCGGTAGTCACACGACCTCCATCACCATTACCTGCTGAAAACCAAGCTCTTTGGGGCAGAGTAGAATATGCACACGCTCAGTCCATGTGGATCAGGGATGCCGGTGGTTTTCAGGAAACAGGAAGTCAGACACCATGGGTGGGTGGGGGTGGGGGTGGGGGGGGGGGATCACAGGAGGATGTTGGGTGGGGTTCAAGGGTGAAGGGGTGTAGATTTTGGCAGCGGTGGAGGTGGCGGCGTGGGTCTGCTTTGGTGGTCCCTCCCTCCCTCCTTTCCCACCCTCAGCCGCCTCTCTGGAACCTCACAGAGGAGAGAAGGCGTGGCCCTTGCACAAGGGTTTGTCCTTCTTGGAGTAAAACGTCTTCCCTTCTAAATTAATCTGGCAGACCTGCAGAGATGGAAGAGAAAAACAAGCCTGATTTAGAGACCTTTAGCATATGTAAAACCAATAACACAACCAATGATTGGTCATGGTATTTGTTTTGCACCAATCATTGGTTTTGCCTGTGCTAAATGTTTATGCACATGCATCAAATCTTAGTAAATCAGACCCAAAATGTGCTGTTTTTAAAATCAACAATCGATACGGCAGAGGGAGGGGCTGGACCTGCTCCGCCCCACGGACGCCGCTTTGAACTCGGCAGACCGGAACGGGGCGCTCTGGTTTTTATTTAGCCCACAGACGCGCTCCCGAGAGAAAATATACGCCCAAGGGCAAAAGTCAGAGGCGATATTTTTGAGCATTTGTAAAGGAGGAGGCAGGCAGAGGGGGGGTGACGGGACGCACGATGAATCAAAATGACTTACCGCGCAGACGAAGCAGGAGTCGTGCCAGCTGTAGCCCAGCGCTTCGAGGAAACGGTCGCCCGCATCAATCTTGAAGTCACAGCCGTGACATTTAGTGCCAAACATCTTCTCGTAGTCTGCGGAGAAAGGAAAAGCGTGAGTCCCCCGAACGCCGCGGCCGGCGCGCACCGCGCCCCGGCCTAAAAAGGACAGAAACGATTAATAATGAGGGAAGAGAGGGGACGAGATGGATGGGACAGAGACTACACTAACAGAAATTGCTCTTAAAACAAACAGTGCAGATTAAATGGGCTGCGCTGGTGTGGAAGTGACAGGCTGTGCGGGTGCACTTAGGCCCGTGATTTAAGAGTCCAATCGGCAATAAAAAGGCCCTTTTTTTTATTTTTAATAAAGATGCTCCCTCTGGGATTTTCATCAAAACAGAATCAGTATTTATCACTAAATCATCTCTGTTCACCAGATCACTGTGTATCATTAGGGCTACTCTGTTCACCACTGCTACAGATCACTATTTATAGATAAAACTTCACTAGTGCTTCAGATCACCATTTATCAATAAAGCCTCTGTCCACTACTGCTACAGATTACTGTCAGTCAGACTTCTTCCTCTTCACTATTGCAACAGATGCCTGTTTATCACTACACATCTCAAACACATATCTCACACACACAGATAGCCAGCCATACATACATAATACAATTAGGAATATAAATATGCTTTTCCAGAGAAATAAAAATTGATGTTTTTACATGAGCAACAATTTTGACAGTGCAGTGAGTGGATGGTAATGGTGTAAGGCAGCAGAGTTTGGGGTGGGGCTCTCTCTCACAGTATGTTTCTGCCTCCTCCATATAGACTCACCTCTCTCACAGCAAGTCTCCCCCTCCTCCATATAGACTTACCTCTCTCACAGTATGTTTCTGCCTCCTCCATATAGACTCACCTCTCTCACAGCAAGTCTCCACCCACTCCATATAGACTCACCTCTCTCACAGCAAGTCTCCCCCTCCTCCATATAGACTTACCTCTCTCACAGTAAGTCTCCACCCACTCCATATAGACTTACCTCTCTCACAGTATGTTTCTGCCTCCTCCATATAGACTCACCTCTCTCACAGCAAGTCTCCCCCTCCTCCATATAGACTTACCTCTCTCACAGTAAGTCTCCACCCACTCCATATAGACTTACCTCTCTCACAGTATGTTTCTGCCTCCTCCATATAGACTCACCTCTCTCACAGCAAGTCTCCACCCACTCCATATAGACTCACCTCTCTCACAGCAAGTCTCCACCCACTCCATATAGACTCACCTCTCTCACAGCAAGTCTCCACCCACTCCATATAGACTTACCTCTCTCACAGTATGTTTCTGCCTCCTCCATATAGACTCACCTCTCTCACAGTAAGTCTCCACCCACTCCATATAGACTTACCTCTCTCACAGTATGTTTCTGCCTCCTCCATATAGACTCACCTCTCTCACAGCAAGTCTCCACCCACTCCATATAGACTCACCTCTCTCACAGCAAGTCTCCACCCACTCCATATAGACTCACCTCTCTCACAGCAAGTCTCCACCCACTCCATATAGACTCACCTCTCTCACAGTAAGTCTCCACCCACTCCATATAGACTTACCTCTCTCACAGTAAGTCTCCACCCACTCCATATAGACTCACCTCTCTCACAGCAAGTCTCCCCCTCCTCCATATAGACTTACCTCTCTCACAGTAAGTCTCCACCCACTCCATATAGACTCACCTCTCTCACAGCAAGTCTCCCCCTCCTCCATATAGACTTACCTCTCTCACAGTAAGTCTCCACCCACTCCATATAGACTCACATTTCTCACAGCCAGTCTCCCCCCTCCTCCATATAGACTCACCTCTCTCACAGTAAGGCTCCCCCTCCTCCATATAGACTCACATCTCTCACAGTAAGGCTCCCCCTCCTCCATGTAGACACCACTCTCACAGTAACGCTCCCCCTCCTCCATGGAGACTCACCTCTCTCACAGTAAGTCTCCACCTTCCCCAATATAGACTCACCTCTCTCACAGTAAGGCTCCCCCTCCTCCATGTAGAAAGCCTGGTTTCTGATAGGCATCTTACAGGCTGCGCAGAGGAAGCACTGGACGTGGTAGGTCATCTTTAGAGCATGCATGATCTCCTGCAGAACACAGCCAGAAACATAACATATGACGCGTGCACACGCGCACACACACACACACACACACACGCACACACACGCACGCACACACACACAGACACGGTCCTCCATTGTCTCCACCTTTCAGCGTCAGCACTTGAAATCTTTCACCGTTCTCTTCTGCAGTGCTGACATGGCGCCAGAGGGCTCGTCCGAACGCATTAAAAGCTGCGGCTCATAGGTGCAGGGATTTTTAACGCACGAGTGATGCATTCAAAACTTCAGGTCACACATTGGTCATGTTCAACATCACATGACGTGCCCATTGTGCAGACACAGGTCACATGATCATACAGACTATACTAGGGACCCCAGTGAAGTGCACTCAAACTGCAGCGCACACATAAACTGACTTAATGTATTATTCAAGATAAAACAGATTACAAAGGTATGATAAAGAACAGATTGATGTTAATGCCTGGGAGCAGTTTCATTATGATTTTATTTTTTTTTTGGCACTAAAAAGATGGGTTTGAAATTGAATCGTTGGTTTTCAGGTTGAGATTACATTTTGTTAGTGATATGGGCTGGAGGTTTACTCACCCCAGTGATTTTCCGGCGGCATTTGGAGCAATTGGGGGCGTAGCGGCTATCGTAGCACTTGGTGCAGAAGATGGAGCCTCTTTCCTCAAAGAACCCGCCCACCTCCAGCACCACCTTACACTGCGAACAGGTGAACTCCTCAGGGTGCCAGGAACGGCCTAGTGCAACCAGGTACCGACCCCTGGAACACAATGCCACACACGGCATAATCAGAATAGAAAAATGCATGCATGCATACATACACACACACACACACACACACACACACACACACATTATGTACAACACTACACAACTCTACCAAAGAGAGCTGGCTAGCCGAAAATCTGAACAAGCATTTTAATCTTATATTTAGACTTTAGAATCTTATTTCTGTAACTTTTTTGCTAAATAAGACAAAAAGATTGCCAGTGGGTGAGATCGTTTTACTCATTTCAAGATTTGCCAGTGGGGTAAGATAATTTCACTTGTCAAGCAAAAAGTAACTTAAAACAAGCTAATATATGTTACTTTAGATTAAAGAAAATAAGAATTTAAGTTCCATTACAAGACTAAAACACACATCCTTAAGGCAGACATTTTTCGCAGTGTGGCTAACCGCGCTGAGTGAACCCCGAAACAGAGTTTTTGCAAGGTCATATGCTCCAATATTCGAGGGGTTTCTGGCTAGCCAGCTAAATGAGTTATCCACATACGAGGTTACAGGGCCCTGGGCTGTAACCAGAAGGCCGCAGGTTATTTAGAAGGTGAAGGAAGTGGGGCGCAGGCAGAACAGAACCTGATGATCTTGCTGCAGGCGGCACAAACGGGGGTGCGGTTGCTCTCGGGCGCCCCGTGCTGGGCGGCCTGCATGATGGAGCTGCGGTTCTGCATGGGCGTGGGCTGGGCCGGCTGGCTGTGCTGAGTCATCACAGTGCTCGTCTTGTCCGGCCGGTACCGGTCCGCGAAGCCGGGGTCCGTCACCCAGGGGGGCCGGCAGGAGGGCCCCGATGCAGGGGCTGCCGTTTTGGCGGCCGTTTTGGCTGGGGACGCAAAGCCGGACACATTTCCGGTGTAGCCACGGTTACCTCACTGCGTATCCTACGCCTGACCTGGGCCATGTTTTAGCACGTATCTACTGCCTTCTGCGGCAGAGTGCTGTGTATCTACTGCCTTCTGCGGCAGAGTGCTGTGTATCTACTGCCTTCTGCGGCAGAGTGCTGTGTATCTACTGCCTTCTGCGGCAGAGTGCTGTGTATCTACTGCCTTCTGCGGCAGAGTGCTGTGTATCTACTGCCTTCTGCGGCAGAGTGCTGTGTATCTACTGCCTTCTGCGGCAGAGTGCTGTGTATCTACTGCCTTCTGTGGCAGCGTGCTGTGTATCTACTGCCTTCTGCGGCAGCATGCTGTGTATCTACTGCCTTCTGCGGCAGCATGCTGTGTATCTACTGCCTTCTGCGGCAGAGTGCTGTGTATCTACTGCCTTCTGCGGCAGAGTGCTGCGTTCCTCTCGATTAAGTCTATCTCTATCTGTCGATGCATCAGTCTATTAATCCATCTATTCTAAGTGAAATAATACCGCCCTCCACACACAGCCTCTCCCTGGGTAAATAGTTGCTCACTGCACAAACACAAGCCCTTGCTCACACTTTGACCTTTAACCCATAAATTAATGATTTGTTATTTAATACGGAGTTCTTCGGATAATTATTTCTACCATTATTTTTACTTATTCAGGCTCAAAGTTTTTTTTATTTTTTATATATACACGATTTTACACTATTACATAGCATTTCCCTCCTTTTCTGTTGATTAAAGAGAATTTTGACCACAGACCCAACTAATCAAAGCGGCCTCATGGTTAAACATTTGCATAATAGGACATTCAATATGACCCCAAATCCAGAGACTCGGTCAGGAGTCGCAGTCCACTCACACTGAGCCAGGCTAAACGGTGATCCCGTCAGTAATGAGCGTGCTAATTAAAGCATCCCCCGCTGCTAAAGTGGACTTAGCGCCTTAACCCCCTCAAACAGACCTCCAGTACCAAGGCCCAGGGTCTGGATTTTACAATGGAATTACAGAAAGTAAAAAAGAGAATCCAAACTGGAGATTTAAGATTCACTTTTGGGCCTTGGTTAGTTTACTTCTTGTGTCTTTAGCATTAAAGGACACAAAGGATGAATAAACGGTCGTGCGCTGAAGCTCCTCCATATGGGGCTTGAATTCCGGTGGGAGTGCCACTGTCAGCTGCCTGGGAGAGCTCCCAAACGCTCCCCCTGAGCACAGATTTGACCGCCCCCCTCCCCCCCCCCCCCCCCCCCCCCAATCAGGAGCGGTCTCTCCGGTGTCATTACGGCACGTTCTGACGCTTAGCGCCGTCTGCCGTCTGCCGCCTCGCGCGTTCTCACCTGTGCCGCCGTCGGGTTTGTCCGTAGCCGACAGGACGGGGTCACACTGGACAGGGACTGGACTGGTCTTGTGCCTGTGGGGCGGGACAGAGAGGCCCTTCAGTGAAACTTGTCGCAGGCTGCCGCTCGGTTTAAAACGGAACGTATAAACCTGCCGGTAGACACCGAAGCCTATGCTGTCGTACGTCGCGTCTCTTGTGAAACTCATGGCAAGGGACTTCATGGTTATAAATAACGGTCACGTGTCAGCGTTGTGCTTCCTATCGCACCGTATGCAAATAGTCAAATCTTACTGCACTTACCGAACAATACAGGAGTCGTGCCGGGATAATGTGCCAAACCCAAAATAAACATTACACGCATTTATTGTGTCCCTCTTCCATAAACGCTTCGAAAACAGTGCTCGGTGGCTGGCGCGCGGTAATTCGGTAACGTGTCGTGTATTCACGCCGTCTAAATGAAGGCGTGTGCTGCATAACACCAAGGGTTCCGTCAGGATAAAGAAAAGCCCTTGCTGCTAAGAGCGCTACCGACACAGCATGGAGATTTCCTCTCATTTCATCCCCAAACTGTAAAAAGAAGACATAAATCAATTTCTCGTTGGCAACGTTTATTTTTATGGTAGTGCATCATATATCAATCCATAAATCTTCCTGCAAGAGGCTCGGAATTAGAAACAGATCCAGTGATCCAAAACAACGGTCCCGTGTCATATGTTCGTTTACCGGCGACAAAACACATACAGAAAATTAATTAAATTTCACATTAAATTCCTACTGACAGTTTAATTAAAGCCTTAAATACGGGGAATGTGGTGCTGGGATCAGGAGCTCATAGCTCATTTTTCAACAGGAGATTCACTTGATGCGTTAATGGCAGGACTCTGGAAGCTCACACACACACACACACACACACACACACACACACAACCATATAATCATGTGTATACACACACACACACACACACTATCGGTGCATTAATTAATGCCAATTGAGTGACCAGGGACAGACACACACACACAGTCACATACTGTACACTAACACACACACTGTATTATTAATGAATGCCAATTTAAAGTGACCAGGGACAGACACAGATGCACGCCCACGCCTGCACACACACACTGACTTTCTCTCATGCAAACACACACGCACACATGCAGACTCTCGCCCTCTCTCACACACACACACACACACACACACACACACACACACACACACACACACACACACACACACACACACACACACACACACACACACACACACACACACACACACAATCATGCATACACACACACTGTATCTGTAAATTAGTGAAGGCCAATTAAAAGGGACCAGGGACAGACACAAATGCACACACACACATCGATACTCACACACACACTAGAGGTAATTTAATGAATGGCGGTTGTTATAAATGGCCTGTTTAATAAGAGCACACTGAAGTGCTACTTGTAAAGCGCCTCAGAGCAGCAGTCTTTGACGGCGGCTCCTGGAAAATCAACAGAAGGCCCTGGCGTCCTGCCCTCCTCTGGGTGCAGTAATGGCTAGCTTGTGTTGAGCGCAAGAGACGCCATGTAAAAGGCAGAAAAGTCCTCTCGCAAGGTCAAGCCTCTTTTGTCACATCGCCATAGAAACCGCTTCACCTTATTGCCTTGGTGATGTGTAGAGGTGAAGCGGCGTCGCTCGAGTCGATCTGCATTTAAACACGAGTGTTGTGGAGAGCGCGTGTGCGTTTCGGGTCATAAGTTCATATGGACGGCTGGATTTGCGGGGGCTGTTTGCGCGCGTGTGTGCTCAGAGGCACTTCAGGGATGGCTTGTGTGTGTGTGTGTGCGCGCGCATGTCTCAGAGGCAGTTCAGAGAAGGTTGGTTTTGAGGGGGGAGGTGCCTGTGTGCGCGCATGGGTCTGTAAGGCAGTTCAGAGACAGCTGTCGTGTGTGTGCGCGCTTGTGTGTGTTCGGATGCGCGCATGCGTGCACGTGTCTCAGGGGCAGTTTAGAGACGGCTGGTTTAGAGGGGGGCGGGGCCGTGTGCGTGCGTGTACGTGCGTCTCTGACTCTCCGTTCCTGAGCGGAGGGGGAGTGACTGGCAGGTGAAACAGTAGCACCTACTGTGCCATGAATAAAGGATGAGGGCCGGAGACAGCCTCACGCAGCACACACGTCTGAAGGGCAGTCAAAACTACATCAATACTTTACAGCGCTGTTATCTCAATGACCTCCTTTTTTTATATAGAGTTATATTAGAAATAATGATCCTAATAGCCACTGATGTAAGAATGATATTAAAAATAAAAGGTAGGCGACCCAATCGGTACGTGCCCGGTCACACCTGCTTATGGAAAAGTCGGATAAGCGCGTCCTCGCGCATTCGTTTCTCTCTCTCTCGCCTTCAGCGTGAGTTTTTCCCCCTCTTCAGCGAGATTGAGAGAGAGAGCGCGATGAGGAAGAGTTTGGAGGTGTCGAGAGAGGGAGGGGTGTGAGCGGGGGCGTGGTCGCCAAACCCGCCTGGACGCTTTTCGCACTTACAGCAACAGCAGACGTGGCAACAATCCCGCCAGGTCCAAATGGTGGAAACGGAAATCACCAGTCCCCCCCCCCCGCCACCTACAGACCTGGTTTAACGCATCCACTTTATCAAGGACGTGATTTTTCCATATTAAATCAGGGGCAGAGGACACGGTTGTGCTGTGAGCACGCGCGTCCAGATCTCTCCGACAGCCGACAGGACGGAAAACTCAGCAGTAAAGTCAAAGCCCATCTTTTTGTTGATTAATAAGGACAAATAGCACACCTCTGCCTCAAAAAAAACGGAGCTTCTCCCCAACATGCCCTGGCCGTGGGTCTCCAGAGGCCACGGGCACGCGGGCCCCCCTGCCGTCGTTCTGTCAGAATGTTCCGGAAAGAACGGCGGTGTGAAAGGAGAGCTGAAGGACGGCGGGGTCCGTGGGCGTGAGGAAACCTCGGGGCGCTCCTGACAGATCGCGCCTGTTGGCGAGGAGACGGGTCGGACCTGCACCAGGGGGTTGTCTCTGACGGTGCTGGTTGGCTCAAACAGAACCCACGCTCTGGGTCAACACGCTCGCTTGCCCTCATAGTTAGGACCACCAATTTGCCTCCCCTCGTTTTCTCACGTGATACTTCAGTCCTCTGCCAGCTAGAGGTCACGTTAGCCTCTTTGTCAAGCCGCTTCTCAAACAATTATCCCATTTGCACCACCTCAATCATCTAAGTTGAATTGCCACTAATTAAGCACAGACCATGATTGACGACAATGTTTACAAGTGACACTCGTGTGTTAAATTCAGTTTGATTACCTACTACCATGGACATGCTGCAGTATTTTTAAATGTGGTAGCCTACAGGGGCATGTTATTTTTTGTTAGAAATGCGCACATTAAAAATGAGAGCAGTTATATAACAATTAACTTGCACGTAAACAAGCTAAATAAAAAAAATTAATCATATTAGTAATAAGAAAAGTTTGCAGCTGAGGCCTGTTGTTTAAGTCTCTTCTGTGATGTTTCTTAGTTTTTAAATGCATGTCTATTATCTTATTTGTGTAATTTGTTCAATTGCTGTGCAAAAGTTGTGCAAAATAGAAAATCCAATTCATCCATCGGTATACCAGGCGGATACTGCTTCACTCGTTCGCTTTTTGTAGCATTTAAACTTCCGTCCGTGTCCACTTTCCTTCCTCTGACTCTCCCCATATTAGATCAACTAATTGTTTTTATAAATGTCTCAATTAGAAACTCAATTATACGATTAGTCACTTGACTGTGCCGTTGGGGGCGCTTATGGGGACCCCTGCAGGATAACCATTGACTGAAAAACTCTACAAGTTTAAATCCCCACAGGTCACGTAGTGGAAACAAACTACTGGCCCTACTCATAGTACATCACCGGCAGCAAGAGCTTCCCCCAATAAACAAAAACTCATCCGTGTTCAGGTCAGGGTTTCACTGCCCTATCGGAAAAGGTGTGAAACCGGTCAGTCATTTATTCAGTCACTCTTTTCAGAACCAAGGGGAGAGACTCACAACCCTGGATGTAATGAAGTGTGAGGCGTGATGAGGACAGATGCAGACGCCCCTCAGCCTCTTCTTGGTGTGGTAATGGTTCGGCAGAGATTTGGGGTGCGATTCACAGAGCAGCATTAACGAGTTTGCTTTCTTAAGTACTTCTACGCTGGTCCATTCAATTGTCATCCGATTTCAAGTTATCGGGCTGACTCTTAACCCCACTCTGCGAAACACTGCCCCGCCATTTTGTTTCGGGTTTTTTTTTTTTTTTTTTGCGGTCGCCATTTTGGCTCGAGGTTTTGTTTCTGAGATGATGGTGGACCTGATGACCTCCTTTGGCATGTGTGAGCAACACTGGTGAGTCTCCGTTCAGGTCCCTGCTCCTTTGTTCCCGGTCTCCCCGTGATTAATCTCCGCGGCAGCGTCTTTATGTGACAGTAAAACCGGCGGACCTCTTAAACATCAGCCGTCTGGGACTGCCCTTTTCACCATGGAAACGGTTTCATGTGCAGGCAAGTCCTAGAGTCCAAAAACAGAATTCAGCACTCCTCAGCTTAAAATATGATCTGGAGGTTTTAGAGTCTCTCTAGATATTATATCCAATATGGAAACCAGCCCATAATTGAGGCGACCAATGAAGTCCTACCTATAGTCTGATGGTCTTTATCTTTGGAATCCGCCCCCGCCCCCGCCCCCACCCCCGCCCCCGCCCCCCGCCCCCGCCCCGCCCCCACCCCCACCACATATGAAACCCAACAGCGCATGCACAGAGACAGATGGAAGGAGATAAGATCAGAAAGAACAAAGCGCTTTTTGTTAGTTTTTTTTTTTTTTTTTAATGTGTCGATGAAAGCAGGAAATAAAAGACAGATTGTTTTCCGTTCGAAAGGGAGAAGCCCACAGATAAATGGCTCAGAAATGAAACAGTAAGATGGCACAGTTCAGAACACAGCAACGCAAAACAAAAACAAAAACAAAACAAAACAAAACCAGGAAAAAAAAGAAGGGGGTGGGGGATGATAGAGGGGGCAGGGTGGGGCAGCAGTATGGAATTAGAAAAGACAACAGAAAGGAGAGAATCCCTGATCCCTGTAGCCCGAGGAAGCCCCTAAAAACAGGTGAAACATCTACACGTGGGCTTGCCTCCAGGAGAGCGCTGTGCTCCTTTGTGTAGTCGGCTCAGTATGCGTCAGTTCACTCCGGGTATTTCATCTATACTGCATTTTTTTCTCATTTTTTTCTCCGCTTTCACTTTCCCCCCCCCCCGTTTGCCTCCCCCCCGTCCTCTCCTCGTCCTCCTACTCTTCCTTGTTCCTCCTCATCGTCCTCCTCTTCATTGGCATCAATCAAAATACGTCAAACTGCCGTGTCTGGCGCTGGTGGTGGCGGGAGGGGGGGGGGGGGGGGGGGGGGGGTGTGTCCCGAGCAGTGGTTAGCTGCTTCAGGATTTGATATTGAGGGCCCGGGCGGACCGGTCGTGGTGCCAGTCACGCAGCCTGGCATAGCGGGGGCTCTGAATCTCAGTCAGGAACTTTTCCCTAGCCGGGAGAGAAGGAGGGAGGGATACAGGGAGGGAGGGAGACAAGCGGGGATGGGACAGTGTGAGGGAGGGAGGGAAGGAGAGAGAGGGAGAGATGTAGGGAGGGAGGGAAGGAGAGAGAGGGAGAGAGGGAAGGAGAGAGAGGGAAGGAGAGAGAGGGAAGGAAGGAGAAAGAGGGAGGGAGGGAGAGGGGGGACAGAGGGAGAAATGTACAGATAAAGAGGGAATGAAAAATGAAGAGGGATGGCAGAGAAGGAGGGAGATTAAAAAGTGGAAGAAAAAGGAGGGAAGAAGTAGAAGGTCAGAGAGGTGGAGAGGCAGTTTGGTAGCAGATGATAATTCACAAGGAAACTAAAGAGATTGTAGCTGTTGTGGGAAATGACATCATGCAGAAGACTTAGACTCCACTCACTCCCCTCCACTCACTCCACTCCACTCACTCCACTCCACTCACTCCACTCCACTCACTCCACTCCACTCACTCCACTCCACTCACTCCACTCCACTCACTCCACTCCACTCACTCCACTCCACTCACTCCACTCCACTCACTCCACTCCACTCACTCCACTCCACTCACTCCACTCCACTCACTCCACTCCACTCACTCCACTCCACTCACTCCACTCCACTCACTCCACTCCACTCACTCCACTCCACTCACTCCACTCCACTCACTCCACTCCACTCACTCCACTCCACTCACTCCACTCACTCCACTCCACTCACTCCACTCCACTCACTCCACTCCACTCACTCCACTCCACTCAACTCCACTCCACTCCACTCCACTCCACTCCACTCCACTCACTCCACTCCACTCACTCCACTCCACTCACTCCACTCCACTCACTCCACTCCACTCACTCCACTCCACTCACTCCACTCCACTCACTCCACTCCACTCACTCCACTCCACTCACTCCACTCCACTCACTCCACTCCACTCACTCCACTCCACTCACTCCACTCCACTCACTCCACTCCACTCACTCCACTCCACTCACTCCACTCCACTCACTCCACTCCACTCACTCCACTCCACTCACTCCACTCCACTCACTCCACTCCACTCCACTCACTCCACTCCACTCACTCCACTCCACTCCACTCACTCCACTCCACTCACTCCACTCCACTCCACTCACTCCACTCCACTCACTCCACTCCACTCCACTCACTCCACTCCACTCACTCCACTCCACTCACTCCACTCCACTCACTCCACTCCACTCACTCCACTCCACTCACTCCACTCCACTCACTCCACTCCACTCCACTCACTCCACTCCACTCACTCCACTCCACTCCACTCACTCTCACTCCACTCACTCCACTCACTCCACTCCACTCACTCCACTCACTCCACTCCACTCCACTCCACTCCACTCCACTCACTCCACTCACTCCACTCACTCCACCTGCATGCATGCACACCGTGACAGGCTTTACCTGGCCCGCCTCATGTTCTCATCATCTGGGTCCTGCACTAAGAGAGCCAGGAAAGACAGGCATCGTTACATTACACATACATGTACAGACGCGCACCTAAAGCTTATACTCAAAATCGCTGCGTCTCAACATCAGTGTCCTCTTGACTGTGACTTGGAGAAAACTAAAAGCATAAAATGAAGGCAGTTGCATTTTAGATACCGGCGGCCATTTTGGATTCTCTGTACTAGCTGTGGTGTTCCGATCCCCTGAGCCTCACTGCGACCTGTTTCCCGCCATCTGCAGATTAAGACCTCTGCACATCCCAAACCTCCCTCCTCAGAAAAAAAGAATTGCTGCTATACCAAGTGACACCAGGTGGGGGCACTGGAGAGCTTGTACTTCTCACTGCAGCAATGTTGGTTTGCTTCAAGGGAGGATTTATTATCCAATTACTTGAGGTCTCCAATCCTACCTTAACAATATCCCAAACCCCAAGCACACCAAGAACAAGAACCCCAACTCCAAGCCAAACCACGACACCCTAATTTCTTACCCCTAAACCTAAAAAACAACAACCCCCAAGCCTATTTCTGACCCTTCCCCAAGTCTAATCGAAAGCGTAGGCTAGGCCATCACATTCATAACCAGAACCCATTGCTCCGTCTGGCTCTCTGGACAGACCTGCCTATCCGCTACATAGCACGCTCTGCCTGACTTACTGAAATCAGTGCCAGTGAGCTGGGCCAGAATGCGGAAGGAGCGTGACTGGGTGGTGCCGGTGCGGGGCTGCCAGTCCTGCGTGTCCTCGATCAGCCTCTTCTTGCTGCGGTCGTTAGGGATGTGGCAGGAGGAGGGGTCGATCCGGAGATCGTGCCTGGAGCGAGGGGGAGGAGTCAGCACTGCCACAGGCTGCTCAGCAGGGAGAGACTCCGCCCTAACACTGACCTGCACAAACGGCATGCTGACAAACCCAAACCACACCGCCCAACCCCCATCTCGCCACACAAGACTCGTCATCAACACAAGACACAAAGTAGACTACATCTCTCCACAGCATGCTAAACAGCATTGTACACCAGTAATAACAGAACGGGAAGAGCATGATACACAATGCTCCCATGCACGGATACACCGCATTGCAGCCACTCGGCGGATCCAACTTTGAAACTCGACTAACTAAACTAAAAATCGACAGATACCGTGGCCCTCCAGGACAGGAGTTTGAGATCACAGATCAATACCATAAAGAAATCATCACTTTTTAACTTACTAGTGATAAAATTTGCTCATGGCCACAAGCACAGAGTCCACTCCCCCACATCTTCAGGTGCCTCTAGGGGAGCTTCAGGAGGCATGATTCCCACCACTTAATCTATTAAAGCCTCTATTTCAAGGAGACCCAAAGGTGAACGTTTGCTTTGCCTGTGGCCACTGGTATGGACGGAGGACAGACGATTCAGGGCGAGGCCAAGTATCCCTGAAGAACTGCTCATATCTGTGGCTGTCAGTCTGCTCATGCTGGGTTAGCACTGTTAGCACCACTCACATTTCTCTGCATGTGCTAGGCTAGCACCCTTAGCACAGGTGACATACATCTGCATGCGCTAGGCTAGAGCTATTAGCACAGCTAACCTACATCTGTGCATGCTCGGCTAGCACCATTAGCACAGCTAGCATATGTCTGCACATCCCAGGCTAGCACCATTAGCACATCTAACATACACCTGCACATTCTGGGCTAGCACCATTACTACGGCTAAAATGCACGTGCACACACAAGGCTAACGCTGAAGGCTTCTGCCTGAGGCCAGACGAGGCGAGACCAGGTGAGGTAATCAAACACGGCTGTGAGACTTAAGAGCGTATAAGGAGCTGAGGGGAGAGAAGGGTAAACTAAGCCCTTAAACTCATCAGATTAGATTTCCGTTTGAGAGGACTCAGGACGGTCTCAGCGTGGGGAGAGAGGCTGCCGAGCTTTCCGTGAGGACGACAGTCACATTCTTCACAAGAGCCATTCGTCATCCACGCGCAGTGGGGAGGCTCCAATCAAAGCTCCAGGACATCTTTGTGGAGAGGCTCAAATGACCCGTTGCCTACAAAGGCTGCAGGCAGTTACAGAAAAATGCTGCGGTGAGGTCCTGGCAGGCGGTGGGCTGCTGATGGCCACCCCGTCACGACAGTGCCGCAGGGACATTGAAACAATCATGCCACGGCTTTACTGTAATGTTGCTAGAATGTTGCAGAAACGTTCCCAGACCACTAAGCAATGGCTGGGCTGAGTCTATTAAGGGAGCATAGGGATAGACATAGAGCAAGGTGCAGCATGCAGACCTCACAGACACACAGGCAAAGGGGTGCAGACATGCAGGAGCATAGACACAGAGTCACAGACACAGGGTCACAGACGCGGACACACAGACACAGGCGGACACAGACACAGGGCCACAGACACAGGCGGACACACAGACACAGGGCCAGAGACACAGGCGGACACAGGGTCACAGACACAGGCGGACACACAGACACAGGCACAGACACAGGCGGACACACAGACACAGGGCCAGAGACACAGGCGGACACACAGACACAGGCACAGACACAGGCGGACACACATACACAGGGCCAGAGACACAGGCGGACACACAGACACAGGGTCACAGACACAGGCGGACACACAGGCACAGACAGACATACAGACACAGGGTCACAGACACAGGGGGACAGGGTCACAGACACAGGGGGACACACAGGCACAGGCGGACACACAGGCACAGGCGGACACACAGACACAGGGGGGACACACAGGCACAGACAGACATACAGACACAGGGTCACAGACACAGGGGGACAGGGTCACAGACACAGGGACAGGCCCTTACTTGGTATCAATGTAAATCGGCTCAAAAATGGTTTCAACCCTGAAGAGCAGCAAAGATGAAAGACAGAGTGGAAAAGAAAGATTAGAACAGAAAAATGAACACCTAATGACTTTATAATGAACCGCAATAAGACCCAATCCATTAAAAATCCCTTCAGAAGACAGCAGCAATATTAGCCAGACATTAGCCAGATTCTGACGTTACGTCACAGTGTTAATTGTGGGTCTGTTGTGACGGCACAGGTCAGTTAATGCTCTGTGAAAGCTCAGCTAGAGCAGGCCGCAGCGCAGAGGGCCACGTCTGCCTGTGGGGAACGGCCGTTAATCCAACAGGTTGAGCTGAGGGGGACATCTGGGCCCAGAATAAATACATCACTCAGCCCATCAGCGCTGCAGCGAGAGTGCGAGAGCGAAAGACGGCTCTAGTCTGAGCTGGCAGCGGCGGAATCAAAGGGTGACACTTTGCTTTCTACTCCCGCGGAAACAACAGCCGCAGGAGTGACAGGGTGTGGGCTCACAGGAGTAAAAGGGATTCATTTAGTCTTTCATTAGTGGCACTGGGCCTCCAACCGCTAATAACAAGCGAACATTGAGGTTCCTATTATAAAGCAGACACAAATGACAGGAGAGGCTTACTGACTTGTCAAGAGTCTCCAGCTGCTGGAAAAAAAGGAGAAGAAAAGGGAGAGGGAAAAGACAAGAGACCGAGAGAGAGAGAGAGAGGGGGGAGGGAGAGAGACAGAGAGAGAGAGAGAGAGAGAGGGGGGGCGGGAGAGAGAGGGAGAGAGAGAGGGGGGGGGGGGATAGAGAAAGAGAACTCAGTTTGGGAAAGCAAAATAAACTGATGGTTTGAAATTCAAAGTCACAGGAAACCGTCAGCAGGCAGGCAGGCAGAATTGTATCATTGTCGGGCGGCATGCAGAAGAGAGGAGCATGCGGGTGTGACAGGCGGCAGAGGGACGTGGGCCGCGCCTCGCCACGCCGCCCGTTTGCTCTCTGCGCGCACGTCTCCAAAATTAGCACCCCGATAGCGAGCGCGCGTCAGCCCAGCGTTTGACACTGGTTGGTGGGGGGGGGCGCTGAAACTTCACTGGCTGTTTCTGGCAGGCAGCAGCCATGGCTTTCTCCTCCACATTCTCATTATATCCTCAATACATACAACTCTGCTACTGCAACTGCACACACACATATACACACACACAGCTCTGCTGCTGCACAAATACACACACACACTGGGATGATATGGAAACTGTGTGAATGCCGCACGGCGTCTGAGAACTGATTCGCCACTCAAAATGATCGACTCCAGGCAGATTATCACTACCAAGTGCACATCTTTACCTAATTACAGACCTGACTCCGCCCATACACATTAAACCACAGGGCACCGGCTCCGCCCCGTTGACCGCCATGCTAAACGGGCTACTGGCTCCGTCCCTACGGGCTTAAACAGTGTAAATCTCAGCTAGCTTTCGCCGAAACTCATTAGCGGTCCAGTCAGGTGAATTTCCCCCACTTAGCCTCTCATCTCTCAGCCTACCCATCTCTCCCTGCTGTGATTTGAACTTTAGTTACCCGCAGCCATTTTTCATTCCGCAAAAACAGGAAAGACCACAGCAGACCTCATTACTTTCAAAACCAGCGATGAAACTTTAAATAGTTCACAGAAAGAGAAGCGGGGGAGGGGGGGGGATGGATAAAAATGCAGGAGAAACAGGTAGCGTTGGAATGTAACATTGCGTGCAGAATTAGCTCCTGCTACATGGATGTGTCCTAGTAAGGTGGCGAGGGTAACAGCATACTGGCTCTAAAAGCACATTGGGAAATCAGCACATTCTAGGGGAGGGGCGCTCGCGGCTAAAAAAAGCAATGGGCAGGACCCGCACCCTGCCAAACCGCCTTAACCCTCGCCCGCGCACGGCCAAAATCTACCGCGGGCCACGGCGAGACCCCTTCCGGCAGTACCCAGTCTTTCAGTGGTTAAAAGCGCACCCGATATGCAGTCCTCATGGAAGTATTTAGACCAAGTGGTGATGTGTCGGTATACAGCGAGGTAAACGGAGAAAGGGGTCTGAAACATCACCTTCCTGACGGTATGAGAATCCCAGGCCAGGAAGACCCGTTCACCCCCGTACGAAAACCTGACAGCGAGCCAAAATGGTATGGCATGCTAACATAGTTGCTTGACACGCAAGCGTGGCCGGTCAACACAGGACGTTTACAGAACCGGGACCTCACAACATCCCACTGACACACACGCACACGCACACACACTGACTAAAGAGTAAATTATGACTGCATAAAAAGAAAAAAGAAGAAAAGAAAAAAAAAAACACAGAGCTGCAACAATTGCAGCCACACACAGCACAGTACTGCACTTCTTTGGGAGCAGAAGGACTTTAACTGATCAAATCACTACATTCATCAAGATCGCTGTGGATACAACCTTCAGAGCCATAATAAAGCACTTCTTTCATTTTTCTTTTCCTCCAGAATCTGATCTGGACCTTAACTATGATACAAGTACATTGTAAGGAGAGGAAGCATTATTTCCAACATCGTAGAAATACGGTTCGTCCCACTGTCTACTAACCCTAGTGCAGGGGTCTTTTCCCTCCTTTAAAGGTCGTTCTGAGGTCAGCGGAGGTCACGTGTTTGAAACGAACAGAAAGACCCCGCCCCTGAGATTGGGGCGGCAGGGTGCGGAATGGTCGGTTGCCGGGTTACCTACCCGTTGTGCGGCTGTAGCACACTGGCCGGTGCCTGTGCGCCGGGCTGAAACTTGGGCGCGTAACGTGACCGGTTTGATCGCCGGTCCCGCGTCGGCGTGGTTACCGCCCGGGGCGAACGGGCGGGCCATCTTGTTTAGAGCGGCGCTGGGGGGCGAAGGAGTACTTGGGCTGGCTGGAGGCAGGAGGCAAGCTGAGTGAGCAACACCATGCGGGTTAGGACACGGCACACACACGCACACACACACTCTCCCATCTCCCTATCTGGAGACAGGCTCCAGTAATAATAATAATAATAATATATTATTATTATTATTAATTATTATTATTACTATTATTACTACTAATATTAATATCATTAATATTAATAATATCTTTTGCAGTTCCCTAAACTTTCTCAACAGCTCATCGAAATGACTGGCAAATGTGTAGTGAAAGTACCAGGCCTCTGGCTGATGTTCCTCCAGTGTCAGCTTAATTTGACAAGAGCCGGCACCTCCCACACTGCCCAGCCTGTACCACAGTGTGTGTGGTTTGTGTGTATTTAATATTTTAAGAGGACTACTCTGGCAAATATTTATTTTGGGAGGAGAGCCAAGTTGACTGCCCCCCCCATACACACCTAATTGGGAAAGGATAAACCTGCACGTTGGACGTCTGACTGCAGACCCAACCGCGCATTCAAGCGCCTTGCTGCAGGCAGAGCTGCACATTCAACACACAGCTGCAGAGCAGGCTCTTGGTGTGTACACATCCGTGTGACAATGGCACAAAATGCAGCGCAATGGCGTGGAATGTCCCACTAGGTGGAAGTCTTTCATACTTTTAATATCGTTCTGTCATTCATATTCTGACCTCTTGCTTAAAACTAAACAAATTCAGGCTAGATTTCCCCTTGAATTTTTTTTACCCTGAAAACCTATTAATAAACTTCTGAAAACAAATACATTCCTAGTGCAATTTTCTTTTAATGTAGCCTAATCGTTTTAAAATAAAACTGGAAAATTCCATGCAAATAATATTGTGGCACGGAAGGAAATCTGTAAATTGAGTTATAACCTCAGAGTTGTGAAAGAGCTCACTGCTGTATGAAATACCTACACATTCCTGCATGCCAGGAACCTTTCCACTGAGAGTCAGATCCGTGTTTATGAATTATAAGGAACCAAAGCAGGGAGAAATCGCAGTGCTTTCTGGGAAATTTGTGCTCTGTTCAAATCCAGATGCTCAACCCTCACAGGCAATTCACAGCACAGGCAGAGTTAACTACCCCCCCTAAACCAATCACAGGGGCGAAGGGCGATATATCTGCTCCAGCGAATCAATCGGACAGCGAGGGGTGATATCTGCTCCAGCTGACCAATCACAGGGGCCCTATAATGGCCTCCGTTCGACAGGCTGATTCACACACTCCCAGGACAGCGAGAGTGACCAAAGATTCCTGAACATGCAAAGGTGTTACCCCCAGATAATGACATGTGAATCTATGGGCTCTTATCTGTCAGGGGTCCATAGTGTCTCCAGATAACGGTGTTTAGCACACGCTTATCTCCCGGCTTTGAAAAGGAAACCAGATTTGTTGTTAAACTTGAATGAGGAGTTCTAGCGTGCCTCCTAGGCCAAAGCGCCCAGAGCAAACATTTAATGAGGCAAATGGGAGCTCCTCTGGGTACAGGCACTTCAATGCGAGGCTGATGCAGCAGACATATCGCGACCCTTCGCTCTGCCCGTTAGCCTTTCAGTGACCCGACATGCACCCGCTTACCTTCGGCTCGGACACTGGCGGCTGGAGGGCTCTGGAAGAGAAGAGAGGGGAGGAATGTTGTGAGTAACCCCGCACGCCGAACGGCAGCACCCAGAACTGTAACAACACCACAGAACACTGTAACAGCATCACCCCGTACGCTAACAACACCACCCTGTACGCCAACACCACCCCGTATGGTAACAACACCACCCTGTACGCCAACACCACCCCGTACGCTAACACCACCACCCTGTACGCCAACACCACCCCGTACGCTAACAACACCACCCTGTACGCCAACACCACCCCGTATGGTAACAACACCACATAACACTGTAACAGCATCACCCCGTACGCTAACACCACCACCCTGTACGCCAACACCACCCCGTATGGTAACAACACCACATAACACTGTAACAGCATCACCCCGTACGCTAACAACACCACCCTGTACGCCAACACCACCCCGTATGGTAACAACACCACATAACACTGTAACAGCATCACCCCGTACGCTAACACCACCACCCTGTACGCCAACACCACCCCGTATGGTAACAACACCACAGAACACTGTAACAGCATCACCCCGTACGCTAACAACACCACCCTGTACGCCAACACCACCCCGTATGGTAACAACACCACAGAACACTGTAACAGCATCACCCCGTACGCTAACACCACCACCCTGTACGCCAACACCACCCCGTATGGTAACAACACCACATAACACTGTAACAACATCACCCCGTACGCTAACACCACCACCCTGTACGCCAACACCACCCCGTATGGTAACAACACCACATAACACTGTAACAGCACCACCTCACACTAACAGCACCATAATGGCACCACAGCACTAAGACAGCACAACCAAATGTTAGAACACACACCACAGTAAACTTCCATTTTTTTCAGGAATGGTGTGCATTATAAAGCACTTGTGCAAACCCTTGCATGTTTCATCACGCGCTAATAACCTTCGACCTTTGGTGTAGTGCAAAGGTCAACTTGCTATATCTGGAACCAGAGGTATTCTCAAGGTACTATGCTCAGTGAAATTATTTTGAGCAAATTGTGTTGTGCAATCTAAAACATTTGACAACCACAAACGCACTCTCTCACTTTCTCACCCTGAGTTGTGCGAGTGTGACTGACAGCATAGGGGGCAGGAGGACATAATGTGCTTGCCAAATCCGTTCCGTCCACACATTTGAGGCCTGTTGTGTGAGAGACAAGAAGCTCTGTTCTAGGCAGAGGCACGGAACCTTCCGGCACGCATACGTGTCACGTTTTAGCGATTGGCTTAGGCATGGCATGGGCTTTCCATGATGTACTTTTCTAAAATAAAGGGGGGGGGGGGGGGGGGGAAGGGTTACGACAGAGATAAATCATGGGCAAAGACAGACCCAGGGCAGTGGATACTGTAATCATGGCCGGGGACCCGCGGAGGGGGGATAATGAGGTCCGACAGCCTCGGCTTTAAATATAGGGCCAGGCCGCCTGAAACTCGATGCCAGCCGACACCGGCCCATCGCTGTGACCGACACTGTTTGCAAATAGCAGAGCGCATGACCGATACTGGTGCTCAAGATCACAGCGAGACCAACACTGTGGAAAAACACACCAACACACGCTATAACACTCGTTCACCCACAGCATAACACAAATGCATACAGGTACACACACACACACACACACACTTCAATGTGTCACAACCCAACTGTGAAGTTCAGAACACAACGTACCTATAAACCACACATAAAACAGATGCACTGGAACACAGTCAAACATGCAAGTTATCCGTGACACAGTCTGACCGATCATTATTAACTACACTTATAATAAAACACTCGACTCAGTACCATTTCCTACTTGCATACTCAAGAGAGACTGCTACACCAGAGAGACTGCTACACCAGAGACTGCTATACCAGAAAGACTGCTACACCAGAGAGACTGCTACACCAGAGAGACTGCTACACCAGAAAGACTGCTACACCAGAGAGACTGCTACACCAGAGAGACTGCTACACCAGAGAGACTGCTACACCAGAGAGACTGCTACACCAGAGAGACTGCTACAACCAAGAACCACACAAAGCCAGACCCTCAGTGTTAGCGCTCACTCTAACGCTGTGTTTACTTTGAAGGCGGGTCCGCGTACAGCGCTCAGGCCCGGTGCTTTTAGTCTCCCTCTGCGGCCTCTCTCTCACCCCATTACATCATCCTGGGCTGCTCAAGTACCCAATTGTCTCAAGGTGATCGTTTCAAGACAACCAATCATCGACAACTTCAACTTCTCAAACCAAAATTACACCTTTCGGACCAATCACCTGGAGACGTTTACATTGAAATCTAACGGCGAGTGGTACAATTTGAGCTGACTGAATAGAAGGCTTCTGGTCAGGGTGAGGAGTGAATTGGCACGAGGGGGGGGGGGGGGGGGGGGGGCTGTGGGGCTGTGTACTCAAGCAGCAAATGGTGAGAATAGAATACAGCTGAATATTTGTTTAAGTCTTACAGTGGGTGGGAAAGTGGTTTGATGGTGTATTAAGACCCTATCCACCCTGTACACTGTGATAAGCACAGGTGATGGCAGTGTAAAATCTTTCAGTGAATCTGAGAATAAACGGTTCTAGTTCGGGCAGACTCGGCCCCACCCAGCTTTCAGGAAAAATTCCAACATGAGGGAAAAAATAAATAAATAAATAAAAACGCATCCAGTCCTTTCTTCGAGGAATGGAAGGGCCAACTCAAACAACAGCTGCAGCTGAGGACCAATCACAGGGCCTGCCAAGAGGAGAGGGGGCGGGGGAATGTGAGGTGGGGCAATGAGGGCAGGGACGTGAAGGGAGTGAAAGCAACACAAGGCCACAGAAAAACCCTGGGTGTAGACGACGTTAAAAGCGAGCGAGAAAAAAAGCAAACGAGTTTTCCCCGACACTGGCGCTCGAAGAGTTCCAGACGGCCGCCAGATCCGGCGGGAGAAATGTCAACATTTCGCTAGCCCGTGAGGAAATTACCTCTGACCCGAGAGCGTTCCAGACGCGTCCGTCCAATCAGCCTCGGCTTCCAGACCCGACATGCTATCGGGGCGAGACCGAAACGTGACCGTAAGACCGGGATGAGGGGACGTGAACTACAAGACTCAACACTGAGCTCCGGCACAGGCTCACCCGTACAAACGTTAAACAGCTTTACTGACCGAGCGTCTCCACGTTTGTGTGTGTGTGTGTGTGCATACATGTGTAGTGTGAGGCAAATCTATACATGCATACATGTATATCTGTGTATTGTGTGTGTGGAGATTTACAAGGCTGGTGGGTTATTCTGAGCATGTGATCTTGGAACACTTTCAAAAATGCCAAAATATGCTCAGCTCTCATATACTCCACTCTAACACACACACACACACACACACACACACACACAGACACACACACAGACACACACACAGACACACACACAGACACACAGACACCTCTGTACATCTCTCAGTGACAGTGTTGCAATGTCCGTGGTTTTATAGCCAAATTGGACTACTTTCAAAGTGCAGTCACGGGTAAAAATGAAGACACAAAGCACACAATTTTAAGAAGTAAAAAAAAACAAACAAAAAAAAAAACACATTGATTTCTACTTAAAATACGTTGGTTTCAGTTAAAAATATATTTTGGCCTAGATTTCAGTCACCATTCAGCTGGAGAGCCTTGCAAGATCTGGCAACCCTGCTCTGTGACAGTCCCATACTGACACACACAGCCCCACAAACAGGCCGTCCGCAGGCCACTTTCCACCAAATCTGATCTAAACCCTTCTTCTGAAACCCTCACCTTCATCTTCCTCTACTTTGAGGAAAGGACTTTCAGAGGTCTATTTAGGCCTCTTTCTTTGAGGGTTTCATTTAGCTGCTCTCTGTCCGACAGTCAACTTCATTACCGCTGAAAGACAGGATCATCTTTCCAAAGATTATAGGAAAATGAAGGGAAGTAAAAGCAAGAGCTGGAGGAGTTCCAAGCCCTGCAGGTCACCACATCGCTCTGCTGTTTTTCCTCTGTTCCTGCTTCAAACGCCACGGTCCCACGGTCACCTTTCCCCCCTCGCCAGCCAATAACATTTACCCTTCCTTCTCACCAGCCAATCACATTTACCCTTCCCCCTCACCAGCCTCTCAGGCACATTCTTTCTTCACAGGCAATAACGCTCACCCTTCCCCCTCAAAAGCCCTGCCAGCAGCAACAAATGCCTATCAGCACGTCGTCCTCACTAAGTCTATGCCGACGTCCCTGTTATCTGATTATTTCTGACAGGTGAGGGGCGTACCTGGTGAGTGACAGGTGAGGGGCGTACCTGGCGTGAATGAGTAACAGGGTGAGGGGCGTACCTGGTGAGGGTGAGTGACAGGTGAGGGGCGTACCTGGTGAGAGTGAGTGACAGGTGAGGGGCGTACCTGGTGAGGGTGAGTGACGGGTGAGTGGCGTACCTGGTGAGAGTGAGTGACGGGTGAGGGGCGTACCTGGTGAGGGTGAGTGACAGGTGAGGGGCGTACCTGGTGAGAGTGAGTGACGGGTGAGGGGCGTACCTGGTGAGAGCGAGTGACAGGTGAGGGGCGTACCTGGTGAGGGTGAGTGACGGGTGAGTGGCGTACCTGGTGAGAGTGAGTGACGGGTGAAGGGCGTACCTGGCGGTGAGAGTGAGTGACAGGTGAGGGGCGTACCTGGTGAGAGTGAGTGACAGGTGAGGGGCGTACCTGGTGAGGGTGAGTGACGGGTGAAGGGCGTACCTGGCGGTGAGAGTGAGTGACAGGTGAGGGGCGTACCTGGTGAGAGTGAGTGACAGGTGAGGGGCGTACCTGGTGAGAGTGAGTGACAGGTGAGGGGCGTACCTGGTGAGAGTGACTGACGGGTGAGGGGCATACCTGGTGAGGGTGTGTGACAGGTGAAGGGCGTACCTGGTGAGGGTGTGTGACAGGTGAGGGGCGTACCTGGTGAGAGTGAGTGACGGGTGAGGGGCGTACCTGGTGAGAGTGAGTGACAGGTGAGGGGCGTACCTGGTGAGGGTGAGTGACAGGTGAGGGGCGTACCTGGTGAGGGTGAGTGACAGGTGAGGGGCGTACCTGGTGAGGGTGAGTGACGGGTGAGGGGCGTACCTGGTGAGGGTGAGTGACGGGTGAAGGGCGTACCTGGCGGTGAGAGTGAGTGACAGGTGAGGGGCGTACCTGGTGAGGGTGAGTGACGGGTGAAGGGCGTACCTGGCGGTGAGAGTGAGTGACAGGTGAGGGGCGTACCTGGTGAGTGACTGACGGGTGAGGGGCATACCTGGTGAGGGTGTGTGACAGGTGAAGGGCGTACCTGGTGAGGGTGAGTGACAGGTGAAGGGCGTACCTGGTGAGGGTGAGTGACAGGTGAAGGGTGTACCTGGTGAGGGTGAGTGACAGGTGAGGGGCGTACCTGGTGAGGGTGAGTGACAGGTGAGGGGCGTACCTGGTGAGAGTGAGTGACAGGTGAGGGGCGTACCTGGTGAGAGTGACTGACGGGTGAGGGGCGTACCTGGTGAGGGTGAGTGACAGGTGAAGGACGTACCTGGTGAGGGTGAGTGACAGGTGAAGGGCGTACCTGGTGAGGGTGAGTGACAGGTGAAGGGCGTACCTGGTGAGGGTGAGTGACAGGTGAGGGGCATACCTGGTGAGGGTGAGTGACAGGTGAAGGGCGTACCTGGTGAGGGTGAGTGACAGGTGAAGGGCGTACCTGGTGAGGGTGAGTGACAGGTGAAGGGCGTACCTGGTGAGGGTGAGTGACAGGTGAAGGGCGTACCTGGTGAGGGTGAGTGACAGGTGAAGGGTGTACCTGGTGAGGGTGAGTGACAGGTGAGGGGCGTACCTGGTGAGGGTGAGTGACAGGTGAAGGGCGTACCTGGTGAGGGTGAGTGACAGGTGAAGGGTGTACCTGGTGAGGGTGAGTGACAGGTGAGGGGCGTACCTGGTGAGAGCGAGTGACAGGTGAGGGGCGTACCTGGTGAGGGTGAGTGACAGGTGAGGGGCGTACCTGGTGAGGGCGAGTGACAGGTGAGGGGCGTACCTGGTGAGGGTGAGTGACAGGTGAAGGGCGTACCTGGTGAGGGTGAGTGACAGGTGAAGGGTTGTACCTGGTGAGGGTGAGTGACAGGTGAGGGGCGTACCTGGTGAGGGTGAGTGACAGGTGAAGGGTGTACCTGGTGAGGGTGAGTGACAGGTGAGGGGCGTACCTGGTGAGAGCGAGTGACAGGGAGTCTGTGGCTGCTCGGATCTTGTTCTGTGCCTCCACGTGGGTCATTTCCTCGGCATTGCAGTCGCTGATGGAAACCACAGAGTCTCCAACGCCCACGCCCGCCTGCACTGCCTTTCCCCCCGGGGTCAGCTGTGGGACAGAGGAGGGCCAATCAGGACACCTGTACAGCAGTACTGCCCAATCAGGGCACCTATACTCCCCCAACACACGCGCACACAGTAAAGTACAGGTACACAACAGGCAGGTTTGACTTTTGACCTTCCACCTTCCACATAAAGTCAGCACAACAGATATGAACGATTCCCCCTCATCTCTGCACAGCAGCGCCCGTAACACCCCACTCCATCGACTGCACTCCGACCTCCACGGAGATTAAGAACAGCCAGCACAAACAGAAAAAGGAAGCAGTTCTGTGCAATCCCACGGTACCACAGGGCTAAGGCAGAGCACAGCCCGGCGTAAGCCTCAAAATATTTCAGAAAAAAAAGAATCAAGTTACTCAGAGAAGCAGGTTTAATTTGAAGAAAGACTAAAAGTAAAAATCCCCCTCAGGGCTCAGAATAACAGGTTAAATGTGTTGCGTACCAATCACTGCCTTTCTCTCTGGTACAGAGCAGAGGTGCCAGAGCACGTGTCCCCTGAGCTTCACCAAAACCTCTGGCTCGTGCCGGGCTCAGATAACCGCTGCTCACATCAACTTACCGGCAGCGGACCTGAGCATCTGTAGCTGTAACCAATCGCAACATTGCCCTATAGCCAGAAAAGTGTTTTGGATTGGTTAACCTCTATGATTGACATCAAATGGTAGCCTCATTAGGGGTACAGCCTACATGCCATCATCAACGACACAGCGACGTTGGTGCAACGTTACAGAAATGCGAGAAGGCAGTGAGCAAGCCCACTGTAATCACAGGGTCATTTCACAATCCGAATAGCCCAAAAAAAAAAAGAAAAAAAAAAGAAAAAGGCGATGAGTCATTGAATAAACCGCACCTTCACTGCGATCTGGGCCAGTGTCCTTCACATGCGAGTGTGGTGCAGTGGGGCAAGGAACTGAGCCTGTAATGCAGGGACTGCGGGTTTGACTCCTGACCGGGGCACAGTGTCTGTACTCCCGACCCCCAGTGGTTGTACTCAACTCGGCCCGGTGCGCTCTCCCCAACTGACAAAGGACATTTCAGCAGGGCTGCGAATTAAATTGGGCATTCAAATTTTGGAATAATAAGAATAATATTGGGCCTGTTGAATTGCTTCAGCAAGTACCCAGCCAAGGAAAAGGATGGTAAGTTATTGAAAAACAGTGGACCCGGCTAAGTGTGTGCTTGAGCACACAAATGATGTGAAACGGTAAGCGAGTGGGTGAATTGTAAGCCTCAGTGACGCCCGCTCACACCTCACACGTGGATATGAATGGAGAGCTTTAAAAACGTATCGTTACCGTGACGAAAAGCACACGTCAAGAGGCCCTCGCCCGGCTCTGAAGCAGCACATGCCAAGGACCGCGCAGCGGGACGTTCGGCGATATGGCGCCACTGCGCTATTGAAGATGACTCCGTCAGTAATCAAGAAGCGTATTACTTCACTCTGAAAGATTTCTTCAGATGTGGAGAGACACTTCAAGGGAATGCATTCCAGGGGAATGAATGCGGAAATTTCCAAACCCGCCGCCCCCTCTCACCGCTGCGCTACCAGGGTCACGTCTTGACCGTCAGGGGGGGGGGGGAATCGAATCTTTGCACCGACCGGAATTCAAACGTCCCAATTTTCCGTCTCCTTCGAAACCCTGCGAGTGCGTGGCTAGTCATGCAAGTCCAACCCCAGGATCACAACGCCGATTCAGTCCGACAGAAATCTCTGATCTTGCGCCAAATGCCTTCCAGCTGGGGCTGCCGTGGTTCTGTCCTGAAATGAGCCAATAGCGCGAGAAGCCCACGCCGCAGGAGCCAATAACACGAGGCCATCGTCACATGACCCGCGCTATGGCAGGCCTTTTAAGTTTCGCCTGGCTCCCGTTGTGCCTGTAATTAAATTAATCAGGCCACGCCTCCTCAATGGTCATCCACCAATCAGGGCAAGAATGAAGCTGTTCCACTGACCCTTTTCTGTCTAGTTAGTTTCTCCTCTCATCTTCCTCCACTCATCTAGGCGTGGCAGGATCCCAATGAGTCAACCACCAGACGATGAACCTTTCACCCCCTCCACCTCACACACTTAGCACAAGCTCAGCTCCATTCCCGCCGTCCAGCTCTGTTTGGTCCTCACACTGACAGCTATACTCGCAAACTGTGTGGTAAGCTTCCAGAGTAGTGCCATGGTTATTTGTATCGTCATTGACATTGGTTCTTGTGCAGTGACGTAGAACAAGGTAACGCACAGTAAGGAATCCACTCCTCCCGGATTGAGTCCTTTCATATTCACCCAACACAGAGATGAACTTTACAAATGCAGAAATGACTATAATAGCAGCTGACGGTTGAGTTAAAACATCCTTGTGGGATGAAAGACTGGTGTAGTACAGAGAGTTGCAGGGTTACGTGCAGGATCGTGAGAGGGCCAATCAGAGGAGATATGGAGTGTCCCCACAGAGTGAGAGAAGAGAGGAAGAGAGGAGGCAAGTACAAGCCGCATGGGGATCTCAGTCAGAACTCTGACCTCTGACCTCCGACCCTTGGTCCGTTTGGTGTTGGGAGCTCCCCTCATTAGCTCAGCAGAGGAGGCGGTCAGAGCCGGTGGGGCCCAGAAGGAGTCATTCACTGCCCCGCTACTCAAACAATGTTCCCCCAGAGTACGAGTGAGCCAATGCAGTTTCTGGAAGATTCCCCACGGGCATCGGGATGGGAAGCTGTGTGTTATGAGCTGAGCTAGGCCAAATCATTATTCGAATCAACTCTGAAATTTGAAAACATTCCTGCATATTGATGAAAGTAGACGATTCCGTTAACTTTCTTCTTTAGTCAGTGACATTTAACTTGTGTCAAAAGGCTTGAGCCATTTCAAATGAACCATAACCAGACCTCTGTCAAATAATTTATGAGCCCTCTGCAGTTTTGGCAAACGTTTCAACTCCCAGACACCTCCCACACGCCCCTGTTTATGAGACCCAATTAAACTGCTGCAAATCCTGGTCTGTGTAATCCAGAGGCCGGGTGAAGACAGGCCCGTTCTTCCCTTTTTCTTGGCCTGACCACCAAGTCCTTGGCTGTGTCCAAATCAGAGCCCTATCTACTGCGTCCTGTCTCCTGTGCACAGTGTACTGGCAGATGTGTGGCGTTTAATGTGCATTGTTTAGTACACAATGTGCAGTACGCAAAACAAATCCTCCATACTATTTTCCAACCATACTGTGGAAGTGTCATAAGACGTCCCACCCTTGCGCAGCCATATCACATGTTGTTTTTGTTGTTATTGAAGGAAAACGTCAGCGAAGCTGCGCCTAATTTTTTTATTTTTTTTAAACAAAGCTGCGCGTCATATTTATGCAACCAAAATGTTTGCATACTTCTTGGAAGTGTGCTCCCGAATATACTCAATGTAAAGTAAGTATACAGTAAGTATATCATACGGAAATTTAAAATATGAAATTTCCTAATTAACGACTTTCTCGTCCTGTCTACTCAACAAGCCTACCTACTAGTTTGGAACTGTGCCGATTTGGACGCAGCCCTTGTTTCAGCGAGAAAAGGTGGCATTTTGGCTCTGAAACGGCCCGTCCTCTTCCCCACAGAACGGGTGCGTTAAGTGGCCGCAGTGCGTCAGTGCTGAAAAACGCATCTTATCGTCGCTCGAGGAATGACAGGCCGCTCTATCATTAGTCACCAGGCCCTGTTGGCACGAATGGCATTTCATATTCCGTTTCTCCGGCTTTTCAGGAGGACACAAATGCCGGGTTCAGGAAACAGATTGCACGGCTGCCATTCTTCCCCGGCCGGGTCACGACAGATTAGACGCGGGCCTCGAAATTTGCGGCGGAGTCTTTGACACGCGGAGCACGTTCGCACGTTAAAATGCCAATTACCACAAGTTCAGAGAGGCAAAGGATAATTTGCTGGAAGCTTTACGGAAAGGTTTGTGGCGAGAAATATTATGGTAATTCCTTTATTTGCCGTTTGATTCGCCGTGTTCACATAACTCCCTGTGCCCAGATTAGCCTCTCCCCTGCTCACAGGAGTAATTGATGCGCCCTTCCCAGTGTTCTATTTAAAGACTTAAACCACCACACATCTACATTACCTATATCGCGCGGAGCGCACACTGACAACAGCAGCTGTGGGCCACAAGTGCCTTTTTTAGGACGCAATACTGTATATTATACTTCCTGTGACCCCACCTGCAAGGCACTGCTTCCACTACCTAAATTGTTTGTTTTGGTGGACATGGCTAACTGCAACCTTAAGCTAACCGCGAGTGTGTGCCACGATCCCTGCTCTATTGTCTCATAATGAGGTAGTCACAAGCCAGTTGTGGGCAGAGACCGAAGTGGGTCGGGGCCAGCTGTGGGCGGGGCCAGCTGTGGGCGGAGCCAGAGAGCTACACTGCAAAGGTGAGGGGAGAGGCATCACGTCTCCACAGTAAAATGCACTCGAACTGTGTCACTGTGTCCTTCTTCAAGCACACTGTCCCTCACTTTCACATACAACCTTCCACACGCGCGGGATGTTGTTTTACAGCTGTGCTGTCTCGGTTCGATTCGGCCCTGGCCCCTGGTTCACAACAGTAGGCCTCAGAGTCGATGTGATTTTATCAAGACCCAACGCCACCACTCACTCACTTTCCAGTCGTTACGTTTCCCACACTAGTAATAACTGCTTTGCAACACGTATCGCAGCGGCAATAACTGACACTTTTCAAAAACCTCACTGAAAGGAGCCTGAGGCAACGGAGGTAAGAGGCGATGAACGGAACGGGCCGAGCGTACGAGCAAGAGGGAGGAGAGCAGGAGTAAAAGGAGAGAAGGAGGAGAGGATGTTGACGGATGGGGCCACCTGCATGGGTCCTGGCTCGGGTGTCGCACACAGCTGTCGGTCTCCGGGGGGGGGGGGGGGGGGTTGGTGGCACAGGAGCGCTGAGGTCAGGGATTCGGAGGATGGAAATATCTTCCCGTGCGCAGTCACACATCCCCCACCCCTTTCAGGAGAGGGGGCCCGCGCACGTCAGCGATCGGGCCCCAATGGGTCCTGCGCACGTTTACCTACAGGGTCTCACTGTGTACAATTACGCTGAACAAGGGCTATTTATTTGCCAACCGCCAATTACAGGGCCACTGCAGCATGAAGCGCTAAATGCTAATGACAAAAAAAATGCTAATTCAGAGTAAATAACAATAAATCCACTCGGGTAACAGTGCTAATAATCTGAGCAGTTGTTTTAGCCTACACACAGTGCCCGTGGCTGATCCTCAAGCCACATCATTCGAAGCACACAAAGTCAAATGATGACCTGCAAGAGCGATGTTGCCTTGTACTACATTAGCATTCCTACAATGCCAAACACTGTTGGAGCTGCATTACTCTGGAGCACATTGCATCGGGCTAGGACTTCACGAACCCCGACACGGGTGGCCCTAGCAGGGTGATCTGGACAAACAGAGCCGCTCTGATTGATGGACGTCTGCGACTGACAGCGCCTGGTAGCTCCGCCCACAGTGGGGTTGCACTAACCCACGCTCTTTTCCCCCTCCGTCCCGTGCAGAAACGCACCATCTGTTACTGCCCGTCACCACCGGGGGCGCCGTGCTGATGAGATCTCCTCTTACATCACCTGCAGTGAAGCAACGCGGCCGTAAATCACGCCGATGCGCCGGGGGTGACGGCTGAGGCGATACTCGGCCCTCTTCTGCGCCGCCGCGGAGGTATCAGTCACCTGACGGCCCGCCGAGCGAAGCGGGGAAGAGAGGAGATGGAGGGAGAGGAGAGGGGGATGAGAGAGAGTGGGGAGGCAAGAGAGGGGAAGGAGACAGACGGAGAGAGAGTAGAGGGGGAGGAGAGGAGAGAGAGAGGGGGAGGAGAGAGCGAAAGAGAGATAGAGAGGGGGCAGAGAGAGAGGGGGAGGAGGAGAGCGAAAGAGAGATAGAGAGGGGGCAGAGAGAGAGGGGGAGGAGAGAGCGAAAGAGAGATAGAGAGGGGGCAGAGAGAGAGAAAGAGAGATAGAGAGGGGGCAGAGAGAGAGAGAGAGAGAGAGAGAGAGAGAGAGAATAGCCCACAGCTCAACAAGCACACACTCGCCCGTGTAAGGACGGGACCCAGCAGCAGACGATTGATTGCGTAACTATCAGCGTTAGGTCAGCCCCTCCCCTCCCGCCCCTGCACGCACAAACAGGTGTGCAGCGAGACGTTGGTGCCGTCGGAGGCAGACAGGAGGAGCGAATGACTGCATTTGCAAACGCATTCTACTCCAACGCCACATGAAAAACCGGCTCGCCACCACATCCTGCTTCTGACTGTGGGATTACATCACCGTCTTATTACTACACGCACACATCACATGCACGTACAAACGTGTGCACACACACACACACACAGACACACACACAGACTTTTCGCTTCGCTGACCACCAAGCAGCGCAAGACTGCCGCCAGCATACGCCTCTGACAGGCAAATGGATCTGCCTGAGGTCATCTCTCATTCCCACTCCCTTTTCTTTCTCTCGCTCCAACTCTTCTCTCTCATGGGGGCAGGGAAACAGATCTCCCTCTCCTCCATCCCTCCCTCCCTCCCTTCCCCTCTCACTATTTTCTGAATAAATCAAAGGCGGATGATCTCACGGCTTTGAAACATAAAGGTGCAGTCTCATTACATTACCGCTAGCCCACCGGGGCCAGTAAATTACTGTGCGTGTGAGGCGGGGGGACGGCCCTGTTCTCAGGCTCTCCGTCAGCCGAGAGGAGAGAGCGGGGGGGGGGGGGGCATCGCTCATCCGGCCTTCCCGACTCACATCCTGACACGCGGGAGACTCAGCCGAACGAAAGCGTATGCACTTAGTCATATATGGACTCAGACGCCGTTTTCAGACGGCCGCAAATCCGCCCGCTTTATTGCCATTGTCACGTCACGCTCTCGCCAATGTTCTCCGCATAGCTGCTGCGTTCGGATACGGAATTTATCCTTTGTTCTTGTCATTCCCTTCCGTTACTTCAAGGGGGAATCCCCAAAATGCCAGGATGAAATATGGCAGCCACACCAAGTGTGATTCGGATCCAATTTAAGAAAGGGGAGGGAGTAATTATATTCCCTCGCTCCCTTGTTTATCCTCTCTTCCACCAAGGGTATAAAATGCAAGCTTCCAGCGAGAATGGAATCCCACAATGCAATGCCCCACATGGAAAAAGTGGGTGGTCACCACAGAACTATGTGGCGGTCACATTTCAACTCTATGGTGTTGCACTTGCGAAATGTTGCGAGGGCGGTTCGGGTCCGTTTTTGTTTGTTTCTCGTCAATCATGCCTTGGAGAGCACCTTTTAAGTTTGCTTGCAGCACGTAGCAAATTGAGTCACAAGATAGCTCCCTCAAGGGAAGTGAGCAAGGGAAGGGATTGTGTTAAATTGGATTTGAATGCAGCCCCGTTTAGCGGAATGCAGGAGATTGGGAGTCTGTTTACCCTGCTGTCTAAGAAAAAGAAAAAAAAACAGGACACTGAACAGGCCGGCGTGAAATGTCACAGCTAACCCAAGTCAAAGGATGCTCCACACCCCGCTGCAGACGTAGAGCCAAAATGGACAGATATCCAACTCACTGAAATTCACTCAAAGCCACTGGCTAAGCAGAGAAGTGTAATAACATCTATAACCAACAGACCATCTTGGGCCGTGAGGAAAATTCTTCATATGAAAGGTAAACTCATGAACGGATCAGGAAGGATATGAGGCAAGCAGCGTGCAGAGAATCATCTTGTGTTCAAAGGGCTTCAATAGCACTCAGAACTCAGCAGGTAAAGATCACTTCCCTTCGCACATGTGTAGGAGTCCTTCCAGAGTGAAACGGTGCTCGCGAGGTCACCCAGTTTCCTTTTGTTGGCGGTTATCCTTAGCTCAGAAGCCAAATACAATCGCCCTCATATTTCAACAGAAAGAGCCTGTCTGGGGGACACTGTGCAGCCTGCTACAGGATTGATTTTAATTGTCGGACGGGAGAAAGCGCAGGCCTCGTTCCCTTTCCCCAAGATTCATTCTTCATGTTTGTCCTCTCCTCCTGCTGCTTTTATGTTCATTAAGGCGTGCCGGGGATTCTGGGGAGCCACAGGTCTGGCGCATCCACCGGCCGTTCCCCTCAAATTCCTCTGTGATTGAGAGACGTTGGCCTTCCTGTCGGCAGAGGGGGCGGCCCGTTGTTTTCGCGTGACCATTCGGGCTCGTATGGGAGGGGGTAAAAATAAAATAAAAAACTCAGTCTGTCACGGCTCCGCGAGAGACGGTCTCCACAGTCACTTCTCTGATATTAGTGAGTCATGTTGAGAGAGAGCAGGGGCAAACAGCAAGGTTCGCGTTGGGGTGGGGGGGGGGAATACCATCGACTCATCTCGCCTCAAGATTTTTCTCCTAAAAAGGAATGAAGCGTGCCATTCTTGGTCACAATTTTTTTTTTTTTAAAAGCCTTTTTTTTTTTTTTAAACGTTTGTTTTTTCTTTTAGTCAAACTCTTGTTTACAATTGGAATCCAGCTGGGTTTTTTTTTTGTTTTTTTTTGCTAAATGAAAAGTAAAAATAGGACTCCACAGAAATGGGCCGTGCAAGGAATTCTCAGACTTTTGTTTTTCACTCAAATTTCCAAGATAAATGATCCGACAAGACTTTTTTTTAGCAGTAACTTCACAGATGGCTTTCACGGACGCGCAACAGTGGGTTAAGCTAATAAAGCACAGGCTGTGTTTCTCTCCTGCAAAGTGCAGCGTGACATCACACACTCAGCACTGCGCTCAGTAACACCGCTATTGTTCATTTACTTACTCTGCAGTTATCATATTCAGAACAACTTTATGCCAATTATGGCAGCTAACAGGAGTAATAAGACCATGAACAAGGGCCATGAACAAGGCCATGCTAGTGCTAGTCCATTCAGAGGAGATACCACAGCATCGCTGCGCAGTCAGAGCACTGCTGCAGCTGCAGACATTTCTTCCAGGAAGTGCTGCGAAGGCCAGAGTTCAGCAATGATACCTCTCCCAAGCCCACTCACCCATCCACCACCGCACACTTCCGAGAACAGCCAGCCCAACACACAGCTCCCTAACACCCTGTCTTTCACAGCCATAGTCTTTTTCTCCCAATTTGGTAGCCAATGGCAACCCTATGTTATTCAATTCCCCCCGTGTAGCAACCCCTTGAGAACCGCCGCTACACAACCCCGTCAGCCCTCTTCAGGGCTCCTCAAGCTCCTGACCGCGATTCCAACTCGCCCAGGCCGAGACGATTCTCATAAAGTCCCTCCCACCACACCGGGAGCAGCCGCCAATTGTCGCTCCCTCAAGGCACCGGCTATACTCGGATCTGGCAGGACCGGGGGCGCGAAGCCCTGATCCTCGGCTCAGACTGAAAGTGCGCTTTCACCGCTGCGCCATCGTGGCGGCCAATTGTTCACACAGTCTTACAGACTTTCACTGTAAAGACTGTGTGAAAGTCTTAAGCTGGGGACACATTACACAACTTTTTTGCCCGATTTGGCAATGATTTTAGATCGAGTCTGCAGTAGTCCAGGGTTGGAGCTGTAATTGTTGAATGTGGGAGTGGAAGATTCAAATCTCTCTCATACGATCCCATGTATTCTCTGCAGTGCCGTTCACTGGTCGGCCTTCACTTACGAAGCAAGAATCTGACACCTCTCCAAATTGGCGAGTGAGAATATGAGCGCAACATCAGGCTGCGTTCACAGACACCATGCGGGCTTGCCCGGGCCGAACTTGGCTGGGCCAGGCCGAACTGGGCTGGGCCAGGCCGAACTGGGCTGAGGCCACGAGCAGACAGCCACGGCTCTGTGCAGCAGAACCACGCAGAGGTGGAAAAGAACAGTACGGGAAAGGGTTGGAAAGCGCCCCGTTCCACAGGAGGAGGTCTCTGAAGAACATTCCGGAACGAAACAAAGCTCGGCCTGTCCTTTTGAGGAGAAGAGCCTCTCGTGCAGACGGGGGTTCTGAAACGGTGCAGCGCCCGGCTACCCGAGGAATGCGAGCATAGAAGCGGATGAAAGGCGAGGGCCGCCGTATGGATCTCGTTAAGCTCGTTACACCCTCCTTTGCAGTTCTGCCTTCTTTTGTTCCTAGTTTTTTTTTTTTTTTTTGGTGGTTTGCGGTGCCTGTTGTTAAGTGTAAAACATCACAGACCAGCCAAAGTACAACCTTAAACAACCTTCCCGGTGCATAAAAAAAAAAAAAAAGCTCATCTTCAGACACCTTCTCCGCCCACCCAATTCCCTATGGAAACCGTAGTCATGGAAACAGTCAAATCACAGCAGGGATAGCAGCACCCCCCATGGCATGTCTCAGCAGGGGGTCCGCGCTCCATCGGGCGAGACGAGGCCGCCTTCTGCCTGCTGTCTGACCGGCGGAATCCAGGTGCACGGCACAGGGGTTGGGGTCGGGGGGGGGGGGGGGGCACGGTTACCATCGCCATGACTGCGAAACAGGATGCAGGGTAGGGGGGGGGAAGTGAGCAACAGTTTCTTTGCAGAGTCGTGACCTCTCCTTTTAGGGCGGCTGTTTAATTGGCGTGTAAAGTCCACAAAGAGCTGTTTACACAGCCCAAGGCATACTTGGACAGCGCAGAACCTGACTGGATGCAGGACTGCCGCTCACTGCCTAAAATGGTCAGCCGAACAGAGAGAGACTCATTAGCGGCAGGCCTCCATTGCCACTCAATGGCCTGAGAGTAAACACAAACAAGCCACCGTCCAGACTCCCTTTATTTGACATGTTCAATGTGTCCTTAATGGGGGGTGCTGGCTGGATGTCCCGTTTTAGGCATGAAGAGCTGCTGTCTGGATACAAGGATCCCTCTCACATACTTTCTCTCACTCTCTATCAAACTCACTTTCCCATACTCCCTACTCTCATCACACCAGCATTAACACCAATAGGAGACTGCGGGCAGGGCAGGGACAAGGTTAGGTGGGGGGTCAGGTTAGGACGGGGCGTGTCTTACCCGGGACACGGTGAGGGGCATGCTGAAGTCTTTGCCTCCCTGCAGCCGGAAGCCCCAGGGCGCCGGCCCGCTCAGGGTGATGGAGTAAGCGTTCATTGTCTGATTGGACAGAAGAGGGAAGTGGGTGGGGAAAACAAAAAGAAAAATTATTAAACATGAAAATGACTTAACATTTCATCCATTTTGCAAGAGCTCGAGTCCAGGGGGACTCACAAAATGAAGAACATAAGTGCTTTCAGATTTAAATAGATTTCTGTGATGCCACAAAAGGGCTAGACTAGTGAACTTATACAGCCAGTAACAATGCCAGCAAGAGCTAATGGAATCAATTAGCCTGTAATGGCAGTATGACTGACCTTCCAAACATATTTAATTATCCAGTTAGAAAATTCAGGCTGTAATACTGCAGGCAAGGAAAAGGGTGCACCCCCCCTCCACCCCACAATGTTAGAACCAGGCAAAATTGTCCCCCTCAATAACAGAATTATTTTCCTGTGGGACTTAAAAGCATTTTTTTTTTTTTTTTTGGAACACTTTCCGACCGCAATGTGCACCCCCCCCACCCCCATTGTCCAGCTGACTCCTACACCCCTGGGCATGGGGCCTTCCATGAGCTCATTGGATACGTCACCATTCTACAGCTCCCCAAGATCCGGCGCTGACCTATGAGGACCTCTCTAAGCGCCGGGCCACGGAGCATGTGATTGGCCGAGACAACGACGCTCCCGTCTGCCTCCACACTCCTCATGCCCCGCCCTGCTAGAGCCAGGCACATCGTTAGCCTGCGTCAGGGCTGCCAAACCCTGTTCCTGTAGGTTTTCATTTCAACCCTAACTTGGCACACCTGATTCTACTAAGTAGCAGCTCAACAAGATCTCTAGCTGTTGAATAAGGTGTGCTTTGTTAGGGTTGGAGTGGAAACCTACAGGACGGTAAATCTCCAGGAACAGGGTTGGACAGCCCTGGCCTACGTCATGCCGCCCCGCCGTTAGCGCATTGTTAGCCTACGTTACGCCGCCCCGCTGCAACGGCCTGCGGCCCCGGCCTTCTCCGAGACCTTCCTGGCAGCTGGAATCTCTGGGCGAAGACAGTCAGCTTCCCGGGTGAACTGTAATTACTGGGAGCGCTGGCGTTCCTCGCTGCGCGGACATATGAGGGGCAACTCAAACTGCCCTCTGCAATTATGCAGCCCGGCCATTCTTATTTTAACCCCATTAACCCAATCCCTGCTCCAATTTGGAGCGCTCGAGAGTGTGTGTGTGTGTGTGTGTGTGTGTGTGTGTGTGTGTGTGTTAGGGGTGAGCGATATTATATTGTTTACGATAATGCCGGTATCATTTCAAAGACAGGTATGCTTTTGACATATTGCGATATAGGCTAAAAAATATGATTGTTAATAACATTCAGTGCATAAATTTGGTTGCACAAAACAACTTAAGTTTGGAGTATGTCCCTCCTGGCAAATATTCCCCTAAAGTGAGGGAGATCTTTAGGAGCATAAATTCTCTTAGATGGTTCCCGTGCCTAAGCGTTCAGGCTAAGGCTTTCGTGGGAGTTTCTGTCATAACACTGTCGGCAGTTATGTACTCAGGTTACCATGGTTACATATCAACAACAGAAAAGTGTCCGCACTGGCGTAATAGATGGTCTTTACTCGCGAAGCAGCAAAGACAACGTGTTTCAGCCCTATATGCATTAAGTCAATACAGGAATCTTTCTATAGTGTCATGTTTTTGGGTTGGCACCAAGTTGGGCTTTTGAGTCGAGCTCATCTGTTCCCTCTATTTAGTCTGCATACCAATGATCTCTAAACCTCCTTGATCTACTCTACCTTTTGCAAAGTACATCCTATCTGAAAAGATTAAAATAAAAAATGGAGGAAAAACAATGATAACTAAAGGAAATTGTAACCCAACTGGACGGTGGATGAGGATCTTATTCTCTTAGAGTAGAATGGCAGTTTGGCGAACAAAACAATGTTGCTCAAAGTAAACTCAAATTGGTAAACACGAGCACGTGGACAAACACACTCTCCTCTGAAAATACACGAGGTCAAGTCATTGCTTCTTCACTCCGCAGTCAAGCAGTTAAGCTGACATCAAGCTATAGAATTAAAGCAAGCCTACAGCTACATTTATTAGGAGAACATCTGCTAATGAATGTGATAAAAACACATTTACTGCACTAAACCCAAGGCCTAATTGGACCGGAGGGTATACTACGAAGCAGGATTACAGAGTTAACTGGCTAACTGCAGTACAACCCGGAACACACTCAAATCTGGAACGTGGACTGAAATAAAAAGAGTCGTTCCGGGTTTTACTCCGTGCAATTATCCAGCCAACTCAGTGTCGTAGTATACCCCCCTGAGAAGCTCTCTTCCTCTCTAAAGAGAACGCAACAGCAGACAGGGCACAATGCATTACAACACATACACAATTTCAACACAATTCACTGGAAGCCTCACACTGACAACAACATGGTTTCTGACAGCAGTCAGGACTCAGCAGTGTGAAAAGTTCCGAACACACACACACGGGTCATTGTCGTAGGTTCTTGTTAGCGCTGATCTGGTGTCGGTTTTGACAATAGAGTGAAGTTGCGATACGGACATGGGAAATATGTTCCTTGATCAGCTCTGAAGTGATAAGCTAGACGCCTGCTTGCGCGCTTGGCGAAAATCAAACTGACAACTGCTCAAAATGCTTTAAAGAACAGAAGAGAAAAAGTGCCTTTTGGTCTCATTTTGAGTGGATTTCAGAAAATGAAGTCAGTAAACTTTGCGACACTGCGCTAACATACTGAGCTAACAGCACTGGAACGATGCAAAATGTAAGATATAAACACTCGACAGTGATGAGCCATGTAGCAGCCGTGCTATCAGCTTGAGCCCGGCCTCATCTAATTCTGAGAAAACATCAATGAGAGGCCCTTACTTTGAAAAGGTGCGACAAAACTAGGCAAGAAGAATCTAAATGATCGGCACGGATGTGCAGCCAATCTCCATTGTGGAAGATGAGGGCTTCACAAAGCTGATGGCTTATGTTGAGCCAGGATATGCGTATGGAGGACCAGCCGGAAGATGGTAAGTGGATGACAAGATGCATAGCGACTGCCGTCAAGTCATCAAGAGAAAGCTTGGGAGGGCCTTGTTGTTGCTTAAATAAAACAAATGAATTCAATATATTCTCTGTTTTTTATTTTGTAGAATACATATATTATTTTAAGATCCAAAAAAAACTCAAACCTTATTATTGTTGTATCCTCTCTATGCATTTGAAGTTTATCTGCTCTGTACTACCCATCATAAAGTGCCTTTTCTGCCATTTGCGCTACATATATAGGCCAAAGTAGGCCAATTTGCTTTTTGAAGTTTATTTAAAAATTTAGAACCCCCCTCCCAATCCAAATCATTTTTTAGCACGGAGTAAACTTCTTTTTCCGACTTTTGCCCATCCCTAAACAAAATTTTCTGTTATAAATTTAATAAATGATATATACACACACACACAAACATTTTACTTATATTTACACACATATAGGCTGCACTCACATACAAAACACTACACAGTACGTGCGCTTACACTTAACACACAGAGACGGACATTCAAATGATAATTACACATCATATTCTTCAAATCACACATGCAGATTTAAGCGGCATTAAGGAAACCGCTTTAGAGAAGAACCTGAGATGACAGCCTCAGTTCATGAATTACAGCCTTTCCATTTCCACAGCACTGTCAGCGATTAGTATCACCTACCTCCCTCCCTTTCTCTCTCTCTCACCCTGCGATGTGCTGTAACCCAAGCCCTGAGCGCACTGAGCCTGCTGCTCCCTCCCTCTCTCTCTCTCTCCCTCCCTCCCTCTCCCCGTGACACCCGCAAGCACTCCCCTCTCTCTCTCCGCTCTCCTCAGAGGCCAAATAAGGAATGTAAGACTACACCAAACTATTTCAGCCCCAGCACCCCCAGTGAGTCACAGCACTGCAGGAGAGGGGAGAGATAGATATGCACTCTTCTTAATTCTTTCTTTTTGTAATTTTCTTAATTATAGTTAACTATGTTATGTTAATTGTTGCACTAATTCACAAATGATGCAGCACACACATACAAGCATGTACACATGAACAAGCTAACTTACAAACCCACACACACATTTTTATTCTGTTTATGATGGTTGTATTTTTTTCATGCTTTGGCAATATGTATATACGTCATGCCAATAAAGCGAATGAGAGGAGAGAGACTATAGTGGGGCAGGGAAAGAGCGAGAGACTGGAGAAAGGAGGAGTGTGGCAGGGAGGGAGAGCGAGAGACTGGGGAAAAAGGAGGAGAGTAGTGAGGGAAAGAGGGAGAGACTGGGGAAAAGGAGGAGAGAGGTGAGGAAGGAAGGTGGCGATTATCTGGCTGCGAGAGACCAGGGGTGGAGAGCACAAGTGAACATTGTTTTCCAACAGAATCACATGCACTTCAGCATAATATAGCAAACCCGCCAATTATGGGAATGCAACATACCAAGGGCCTGAAAGAGACGCAGTCCTTCAATTTCACCTCTTTTCGTCCTCAATTGCAGGCTTTTTTTTTTTTTTAGTAGGCCGTTCCTTACGCGTTGGGTTCCAAACTGCACTGTGGTCTGGAGTCAAAGCCCCTGACGCTGCCCACCACAACCATGACCCTGGCCACCTGACTGACCTGCTGACATGACCAAGGCCCATATGGGTCTCTCTTCTTCGGCCCCCCAAAAATAAAAAACTCAAATGTAACCCGAGGGGCCGGACAGGGCCAGAGGCCAGACTTCAGGCAGAAGCCAGCAGCTATAGAAACCAGCGCAGCTGACGCCCGCACAGTTAATTGGGCGTAAAAAGGTGACGGCAGAAGACAACCAGACTACAATGAGACAGACACACTACAAAATACACTAACACACGGCACACAGCCTTCACACTGCAGTGACCGCCGCTGCCTTGTGAAATAACATCACATTAGTGAGCGTTTCATCGCAGCTGGCAGAAACATTCTGAGAGAGAAAGCAACAGCCATTGTTTGGTGAACATTTCCTCCGACAGGCTGAAACCCTGGGGCCACGTACTCACGCTTTAAGCTCCCGGTACTCTACCGTTACACACTCTTCCAGGCCCTGTTCGAAAAGAATCCCTTCTCTCACAGACAATAAAGTATTCTAACCTAATCCAATCAAAGCGCAATTAGGAACGCATTTTTCCTCCCAAAGCTAACGGAACACTGAAGCCTTTCTAAGGAACCTAGGCGATGTGGTCAGGTGGTTCGGTCCGCGGGCGTGCGGGAAACCGGGGAGAGCGGCCCCGAACGGAACACGGACCTGGACTTCCCGCGGACGCCGACTGAAAAGCAGGAAACGAGCGCTCCATTGTCTGAGGGCACTTGTGCGAAGAGTGGCGTCGGTCAGATCCACCACCAAGCGCACTGCATTTTAAAACACTGTTCCACATTTTCTTCATTAAAAATAAGAGGAATGTAGTACGTATACAAAATCTGATATTCATAAGTACTACAACATAAAAGCAGTGAGGTGTGGGCTACTGAAAAGACAGTTAGCCTAGCTGCTAAAGCCTGACAAGAAGTTGGAAGTTGGCGTCTATTGCTTGCAGCTGGATGTGACTGGACTGCAGTGTGGGGATGTATTAATAAATAAGCCATATTATTAATAAAATAGAATTTGCAATGATAAATCTAACAGGAGCAGCACACTCCCTTGTCACGTTGAACTCCCAAAGGAAGAGCTTTGTCTTAGATTGCAGACAGCTTAATGTAAAGGGGTTATAACGGGGTGAAAACAGGGTACCCGTTGCAGTGGTAGACGGCAGCTGACCCCAGAGAGTAGCTTGTACATTTGTGCAAAGAGCACAGAAATTAAGCGGCACCAGAGCCCAGAGGCTCGGCGCTACTTAAGCGACTCGTCATGCGGGAGGTAATGGGAAGACAGTGGACCCTCCCTGGAGCACCAACACCTGAAACTCGGCGCTGTGAAATGCTCTTTGGCCAGATGGCCAGGCCCGTGGAGCCAGACGGCTTGAACGCTCCTCCCCTGGGCGCGCGCGTAAACAAGCAAACAATCCCCCCGCTGTTCCAGCTCCCCCTCGCGTGCCTAGCGGAGGGCGTGAGGAATTCAATCAGTTTGGCTCTTTGGTCCCGGCCTCTCGAAGATGAACCCCGCCTTTCACTTTCACACAATCGTGGACCAGGCCCACGCATACCATTAATCTCACTGACCGAATTGGTCATTCTGCAGCTGGAAGTAACACCAGCTCACCACTAGGGGGCGCACAGCTCAACACTAGAGATGCACAGCTCAACACCAGAGATGCACAGTTCCAACAGCAGAGAGGCACAGCTCAACACCAGAGATGCACAGTTCAACACCAGAGAGGCACAGCTCAACAGCAGAGAGGCACAGCTCAACACCAGAGATGCACAGCTCAACACCAGAGATGCACAGCTCAACACCAGAGAGGCACAGCTCAACACCAGAGATGCACAGCTCACCACTAGGGGGCGCACAGCTCACCCTAGGGGCGCACAGCTCACCACTAGGGGGCGTGTAGCTCAACACTCAATGCACAGCTCACCACTAGGTGGGCACAGGCTCAACACTACAAATCAGGGTATGAAATTAAGAGTGGCTTGTGGATTCTAAAAATCACCAGCCAGTTTTAACTTTTTTACCAGCCACATTACCTTTACAATATAACACAACCTGGTTGGTTACTGGCCAAAGTGGCTGCCACAGTAAAAATCTTAACAGCCACAATCAAATTGGTACACCATTTGACTGGTGGCCAGTGTTAACTTCACACCCTGCTACAGATGCACTACTCAACACTAGAGACAGTTTTCCCCAACAAATCAAGAAAAAAAAAAAACATTGATATGAGTTGTTCTCCACCATGACAGCTGCATAGTTTGTATCCTGTAATGTTTACCTGTGACATTGCAGCCAGTTTCACCCAAAACAAAAGCTGAAATGGTCTTAGGTAAAAAAAATAGATAAGGTACATCAATTCCACCCACGGCCACTTATTACAAAGCTCCAACCTCCAATTCCCCCATTCATATGCTTCAATATGGTTTAAGATGAGATAAAGGAGAAATTTCAATTGAATGAAATTCACAAACAGCTTCCCTTCACATACGAGGCGCGTGTCAACACCTCTACCTGACCCCCAGCTTACCATGTTTCTAGCTCCTTTGCTATTAAAAAGCAACACAGAGACCTAAAGTGCTACCATGTCTCTTCAAAACACACCCGGTGCTAATATGCACTTAAAATAATATAGGCCTAATTCCATTTAATCAAATGCAGGCATTTTTACTTTCCCCACAAATCCCTTTCTTGAAGCCATCATAAGACATACGCTGGAAACTAATGATATCAGCAACCAATTTCCTTGGGGCCAGAATCACATACAGGTGATCTCATTATCTGAAGGTCACACTCTTCCAAATTCAATTTCATATGAGCGAGTGGGCTGGACAAGAGCTTTTCAACAGCCACATACTTAGACACACATTTCAGCCCCTCAGCAGAAAAGTATAGGGTTCTATTATTATTTCAGACTGGAGAAAGTTCAAACGTACATCATTCAAATGGATAAAGCTTGACATTCTCTACAAGGAAAAAAAGCAGGCTTAAACCTAAACTTTCACACTTCCACAGTATGCCACAATGTCCCACATAAACCGCATTCCTCTGGGTACTTATGCCTGACCAGGGTCCTTTTCATGAAAGCAGGCAGGCCAGCAATTTCAGCTGTTTTCGCGATTACATACATATACTTGTAGAACACAAACAGGGCCGGGTTGTATGCAAGTCTAAGCATGTTTGTAGCCTACAGTCAAATGAAAGCCGTCTCTCACACACACACACACACACAGTACAACTACGCTGAAACAACATTCCTGCCTTGGTTACATAAACTGATAGAAAATGGCCTCCTCAAAGAAAGAACTTTGATGGATAGCAAGAAACCACCGGGTGGAGATGACAGCTCTGCAGAGCTTCCAGTGATTACGATTAATCAGTGTTGAAGGAAGAGAATGGTATTCAGAGCTGTAAGACGAGACCAACGTCCATGCTTAGAAGCTTCCTGCCATTATTTGATTTTATTCACCTTTTCTTTAAAAATGCAGCTCTCATTGTCATTTCTGACATTTTCAGTGCTCTCAAGATGAATCTTTTATGACTGACATTTCAGGGAACAGGCTCCGCAAAAGTTTTCCCCAAACTGTCAATAGAAAGAGTTCTCTAAAATAACCACGAAGGTAACATTACCATCCAATTATATTTATTTCTATTAGGCTTCTTAGTGCTTAAACAGGAGTAGAAACATAAAACGATGGCATTTCTATTGATCATCACATTACTTGGTGCCATAAACAATTATAACATCTTGGCCTAGATCTGCCAGAAACTTAAAATAAAATTAAAAAAATATGACCATATTAAAATCAAACCATATCTCACAGGATTTGTACTGAATCCAATTTCACATGCAGGATCACCAACTGGCCTAAATTTAAAATTGCTCCATACGGTTTAGATCTACTATATGGTACCAAGTAATTACAATCTGTTAACAAGAAAACCGAGGTTGTACAATAATCCATAAAGATTAAGAATACTTTTGCACACCCTTGAAACTACAGAAATGTCAGATCTTCCAATCATTACAAAAAGCCATATCAATAATGACATCACCAAAAGCTGAAAATTTGTCAGCACATGATTATGCCATTCACTGTACACCAATTCAAAAATGACACATAAGTAGTTCAAAGAAAAGCTTTTTTATTGTTTTAAACCTATTTTATCCAGCCTGTGGCAGGTAGCTCTGTAATGTGGTCATCAGCACAATAACATCAAAAACTTTGCTGAATAAAACTCAAAGGAGAAATACTACATTACAGACGTAAATAGTTGTCTAAAGAAGGGAAAGAGTGATGACACAAGAAGACTCCACCATTTTGCGTGGGAGTAACTTCCAATGTTTTGGTGTAAAGTGGTGTAAACCTGGCTCACTAACATTACAGCCTCACTTACACCCATCACTGTGGAGTAGACAGGTCAATTCCACTGAAGTTGCACTAAAAGACTTAGCTGCACAAACACAATAAGGACAGTGTGTGACTGTTATACGGTCATTACCATATAACTCCGTTTGCAAGGTCGCCAGGTAACTAAACTTACTCAACTCAAACAGGGAGTTCATTTCTATCCTAAAATCCTTTCATGACTAAGCACAATGTGACTGAGTAGTTTAATATTAACGTTAGCAATCATAGCCTGGCAAATGCACAACTTAACGTACAAACTTCTAACGTTAGTCTCAAGACAATACCTCAGTCGTGCCAGTGCGGAATGCGCAAACCTGGCGATCTGATACTCAATCTGAATCTATGCACAGAGGTTAGGCTAACATTAGTTAATGTATACATATTTAATGTATAAAATAATAAATAAAATAAAGCAAAAAAAAACTACAACATGGAAAATGTTTCCTATAATAACTATTTTCTCAATGACGTCGTCATAAATGACTAACGTTATACAATGGACATTTTTTAGCTGTCGGAGTTGCGAAGCTAGGCTAGTTAGCCACCTAGCTAGGAAGCTTACTGTTTTAAAACTACGTGAAACTATTGACTTGCAGTGGTTGAAAGGCCGTTTATTCTGTTCAAATTACCTCCTGCGCTTCCTTCTGTTCGGTAGACATCGTGGCGTGTTTTTCCTTCAAAAAAATAAATAAATGAAAGAGTGTGCTCGCTATGAATGAAGTTTTCCTTGCGCGTAACCCTGAGCAGGCGTGAACTCGCCCACTTTTTTTCCCTTTTATTAGGGTTCCACGTTGACGTCACCATATCACGTGGGACATCCCTACCGGGCGACAAACCGCGAGGCACAGCATTCCTCTATCGCCTGCACAGCTGAGACCTTAAATTTAGAAATAATAACCATGCAGTCCAAAACAATCATGGGAATGGTTTATCATACTTTATGGGATATGCAGGGTTTTGTTTGATATTTTCTCTGTTCTAATGGAAATGTAGGATTAAGAGGTTTCTGATATGTTTGGGGAAATGAAATCCCATTCATTTTACTGATCATTTTACTGAATTGTGCTGCAACGATCTGTTGTTAAATTGCAGCCTGTCTCGATTTGTCATTTAACAACAAACCCTATCGCCCTCTTCATATACCAACTCCCACACATCTTTTCACTTCAGTCTGTCCTTCACCCCAGCTGAGGGCCTGACAGGTAAATAGCTACTCACCTGAAAATGCCCATATCTACCGTTAGGGCAATACTTAAAAAGTTCAAAGCAACTGGAACTGTTACAAACTTGCCTGTTAGAGGACGCAAGTTTATTTTGCCCCCACGCACAGTAAGAGAGGCAAAAAAAATCCCCAAGGATCACTGTTGGAGAATTACAGAGGAAAGTTGCATCTTGGGGTCATCAAGTCTCCAAAACTACCATTAGACGTCACCTCCATGCCAACAAATTATTTGGAAGGCATGCCAGAAAAAAGCCTTTCCTGTCATTTCACCACAAACGTAAGCACCTGGAGTTTGCTAAACGCTACTGGAACTTTGACTGGAATCGTGTTCTATGGTCAGATGAAACAAAAATTTAGCTTTTCGGCAACCAACACTCAAGGTTGGTTTGGCGTAAAAAGAAAGATGGCTATACCGAAAATAACCTGATCCCCACTGTTAAGTATGGTGGGGATTCTGTGATGTTGTGGGGCTGTTTTTCCTCCAAACGCCCTGGGAACCTTATTAGGGTACATGGCATCATGAACTCAGGACATTTTAAATCTGAATCTGGCTGCTTCTGCCAGGAAACTAAAACTGGGTCGTCATTAAATCTTTCAGCAGGACAATGATCCAAAACATACGTCCAAATCAACACAAAAATGGTTAACTGAACACAAAATCAAGCTTCTGCCATGGCCATCTCAGTCCCCTGACCTAACCCCCATTGAAAACCTGTGGGCTGAGCTGAAGAGAAGAGTGCACAAGAGAGGACCTAGAACTCTGGACGATCTGGAGAGATTCTGTAAAGAGGAATGGTCTCAGATTCCTTGCTCTGTATTCTCCAACCTTATTAGATGTTACGGGAGACGACTCAGTGCTGTTTTATTGGCAAAGGGAGGTTGTATAAAGTATTAAATGCAGGGGTGCCATTAATTGTGGCACACATGGTTTTGTTAAAAATAATTATTTCTTGATGAGGGATTTTTTTTCTCTGAATAAATTTACTTCAATTAAAGGTTGGATTTTTCTAATTTTTTCCAGTGTGAAATAAAGCTAATTCACCAAACGGTTAATTTTTTATAACCCTTTTTACTCATCTTTACCAGGGGTGCCAATAATTGTGGAGGGCACTGTATATAAAGGTCAAGGCCATTATTTATCACGCTTACATTATCCCAGCCCAGGAACTTTGTATTCCCCATGGACACCTGGAGCGAATCAGGACGAGTGTGACAAAATTGTGGAATGGATGGATCTGAGGTGGGGGGGGGGGGGGGGGGGGGGGGGGGCGTGTAGGTAGTGATCTCACGGACTGAGTGTGATAAAACGGTCCTCATGACCAATTTCCGGCAGCCGTTTCTGTGTCGTAGACCGGATTGCCGTGCGATTGATTGATGGAGCAGCAGCCAGCAATCAAGGGGAGATATTACTGATACAAGAGCTATTCCAGGAGGCTGGCGCTGATCTAAAAAGCTTTTCAGACCAAGTGGATTCAGATAATGGAACTTGAGTGAATGGTCAATCTGGGCTATCAGAAAGGCTGAAGTGTTTTAGGAACACATGCCAAATGGTAGCTCATAGATTACGTTATGTAGGGACACACAGATCTGTCATCGGCTGTAAAATATAAATAACCACTGTTCTTCAGAGCTTATTCTAGCATTCTACCCTTGTGCTGCAATTGTCCTGTTAGTCCAATTTGTTTTATATGGCAGGAATTTCATGTGGCCCATGCTCCTCCACCCGCTCACCTTGAGGAGCGTGCTTCTTTGGCCGGCCGGCAAATAGTGGCAAATGCAGGTTTAAGGAGAACATGGACAAACCAGTGAATATCATCGGCGACATCCGCTGTCTAGCTGTCATGAAGGGAAGGTTGATTTTTCTCCAGGCGTATGTGTATGGTAATCGAAACAATGTAATTCCTTCAGAAACATTGAAAAGCACTCCCACAGACCCCTGAACATTGAAAAAACATGTTACTAACCAATGTGTACAAGCATATGAAATAATTTTTTTCCTGAATATTGGTGAAAATGAAAATGTTCAGATTGTCAATCTCATTTATGAATTTAAATATGTACATATCTTATTCCTATTGTGATTTCTCTTCCTGTTCCTATTGTGTGCACATTCGATTTAAGAGCACAGGACTGGACCAGGCCCAAGCCCATACTTACACAAGAAGGAGACCGTAGTGTGGAAGTACATGGAGGAGTTCCCCAAACGCTGTCCTTTCAAATGATGCCAGTAGCACATGAAGCCTTGCCCTCTTCCTTTTTCTAATAACTGACAGTTTTTTAAATCAGAAAAGGCACCATGAAAGGTCCTTGGTCCTCTTAACTACATGTAAGCCCCGATTTGTGTAGAAGAAATACATTTCAGAGTTGTTCACCTCATCTGCCAAGACATCCCACAGAAATTGGGAATGCCAGTTGCCCATATAAGGATATTGTAGGTCCCAGGCAGCTGGGAAATTAGTTTCTTGTTAGCAGTAGGAAAGTATTGTTATGTCTCTGGATAATCCAAGGCATTTTAGCAAGACCATCCTTAAATATTTTATATGGTGCCAGCATCCATACCACACCTCTCAATGTGAAAGAGGACTGTTTACTTGCTTCAGAGATTACGCCACTCTAAACGTCACTCAATCCAGTCGGTTTAGCTACAGCTGTGTGCTTTTGTGGCCATCTGCTGGACAAAGTTAGCACTGCAACAGAGAGCATGCAGTAAGGATAAACCGAATTGATTCTTGGTTCGAACCTAGAATCAATGTGTAAATGCCACAGCCGCCTATTGCCGTACAATCCATCGTCCATAATCCCTTGCTGCAGTAACCGACATATAATATCGCGCATTAACTCAAATATGTACAAAATGCCTAATTTTCTATAAGAATACATGAACAGTATATTCATAATATACATCAATTTTGCTACAATATGTATCATTTGTTGAATTGCACCCAATGTTTAATTTATGTTCAAATTGAATACGCTAATTTTGCATAAATGTAATGATGCTTTCTACTGATTATATATAAATGTGTAAAATATTGGTATGTACTGTAAATCTGTAGTAGTAATAGTTAATTTAAGCATGCATTGTGATCACAGTCCACAGTGTAGATTATTGCAAAATGTTTTTTCTAAAAAGGTAGACTCCCTCACATGAGTGTGACTATTTTATTTATTTATTTTATTTATTATTATTTATTTTTCTGTACCCACTTCTATCCTCGTTGTATAGTCTACGCTTACAACACATTTTGGTAAGCAGTCGAACAATGCCTTGAACAATGAATATAATTTAATTTTTGTTAAATCTATATAACAAAGTAACATTTTCACTAGTCTCAACAATATCAACAAGGTTAAAATATCCGAGCAGGGAATGATTGCGCGCGACAGGAGGCTAAGCGTTCTAACTCTAGGTAGCCTACAGTAATATCTTTCGTATTTAACGATCCAGGATTATAGTTCTGTGGTTGTCCCAAAAATGTTAACATCCCCATGTCCTAGATTTGCAGCGGAAATCACGTAGCCCTTGAAAAAAAAAAAGTTAGTAAAAAAGTGAAGGTGACATTTTGCTCGACCAATGGTGAGCTTGGCTACGCTAACCACTCCTGCTAGCCGAACGTGGCCAATAAATGTGCTCTACGTTGCTCACGTGTTTAGAGTTTGACTTCCTTTCAGAATATCTTCAAACATGGCAGCCACTACAACCCCAGTGGTACAGAGCGCAACACCAAAAGGGGACACCGCAGTTCCCGTCGTTTTTGACATATCGAAACCCCCTGTCATCGAAGGATTTAGCCCTCTGCCGCGATCCAAGGAAGAAGGATTCAAAGAAAAATTCATTAGAAAGACTAAGGAGAATCCCTTTGTGCCGATAGGTGAGTTCCAAAAAGTGTACCTCCAACCTCCATGGTGCCAGGTAAATTGAATGACCAGCTAGCTCGACTGCTTTAGTTATACAAAGAACAGACTTGCTTCTTCTTGTTTTCCCCCATAAAGACAAGTAGTAAAGGTATTTTAAAATAATAGAAAATTTGTGAAATTAGTTAGAAAATGTGCTGTTAGGTATAAGTTACACTAGTAACTGTTACTCTGCACTTTTACTCAGTGCAGTTATCCAGCTAAGTAATCCTTGTGATACAAGCCCACTGGACTTTGAATTTTAACACATACCAAAAACAAAAACTCATGTTCCTGTGTGTGAAAAGCATGTTAGACCATTTAACCATCATACGTATCCTGGCCGTTTCTAGACTGCTTTGATTGAGGGGGCATGAAGAGATCTTGGTGGGGCACAAGGGGGGGATGAGGTGGCAGGGGTCTGGTTGTCCTCCCCCAGAAATATTTGAGCCTTTTAAAACTCATTTCCTGCATTTCTACACAAACTCACACAGGGCATTTTCTAAAATAAAATGTTTAATTTATGAACATTTTGAAGATTATTGTTATTTGTTTTCAAAGCCCTAGATGAGATTTGAGATGCTTCCATATAAAGCTAAAGTATAGGCTAATCAGTATATTAGTAGATAAGATAATTTTATTACATTTTAAACCCACCTCCACCCCCTCATCTTATAGGAGGACAACATTATTTATGCCCAATAATAACAAATCATTATCTAATCTTATATGGAAACAAGTATTTTAAAGATTAGCTATATTCCTTCATCATTTCAGTTTCTTTGTGCTATTTTCGATTAACATGTGAAACTAAGATACTGTAATTGGCTCATCATTTCATACATACACTACTCACAAAAAGTTAGGGATATTTGGCTTTCGGGTGAAATTTATGGAAAATGTAAGTTCACGCTACAGTGATATTATACGTATCATGAAAGTAGGGCATTTAAGTAGAAGCATGCAATGGTGATTTCCTCATCTCAAACAATTTATTGAAACAAAAGCCAACAACAGTGGTGGGTATACCACAACAAAAATGTCAATGTCTCAATAACTTGTCATGTGCCCTTGAGCATCAATTACAGCTTGACAACGACGTCTCATGCTGTTCACAAGTCGACTTATTGTCTGCTGAGGCATGGCATCCCACTCTTCTTGAAGGGCGGCCCTCAGGTCATTGAGGTTCTGGGGTACAGAGTTACGAGCCTCTACACGGTGAGTCAGCTGATCCCATAGGTTTTCTATGGGATTCAGGTCTGGAGAAAGTGCAGGCCACTCCATTTGAGGTACCCCAGTCTCCAGCAGCCTTTCCCTAATGATGCGACCTCGATGAGCTGGAGCATTGTCGTCCATGAAGATGAAATTAGGCCTGTGCTGTTCATGCAGGGGCACAATGACTGGATTAATGATGTTATTCAGGTAGTATGGGCTTGTCACTGTACCATTCACAAAGTGTAGGGCAGTTCTGTATTGACTAGACACACCTGCCCACACTGTAACACCGCCACCACCAAAGGGTCGTCTGGTGACAACAGTGGCTGATGCATAGCGCTCTCCTTGACGTCTCCAACATCGTTGGCGGCCATCATTTCTGCTCAACGTGAATCGACTTTCATCAGAGAACAGCACTGAGGCCCACTGGTCCCTCGTCCAGCGTAAATGCTCCCTGGCCCATGCAAGACGATGACGCCTGTGCCTGGTGGTGTGGTCAGGTACCCTTGCAGGTCGTCTAGCACGCAGACCACGCTGATGTAAACGGTTTCGAATGGTCTGACGTGACACTTGGGTGCCTCTCACCTCCCTTAAATGTGCCTGGAGTTGAGTGGCATTCATCATCCGGTTCCGCAGGGCACTGTTCACAATGAAGCGGTCATCAGTGTGGGATGTGGCCAAAGGACGTCCACTTCTATGCCTTTCTGTGACTCTTCCAGTCTCTCTGTATCTCTGTTGCAACCTGCTGATGACACTCTCTGACACTCTAAGCTCAGTGGCCACTTCCCTCTGAGAACATCCTGTTTGAAGCCTCGCAATGGCGAGGTACTGTTGATCAATTGTTAGGTGTCGTCTTGGTCTCATGATGTCAAAATGTGAACAGCATGATGAAGAGGACTGTTTAAATACCAATTCTAATTGAACCAGGAAATTTATTGGTCGATTCATGGATCAAACACCTGTTGTGAATTTTGCCGTTCAGCTCCTTGTTAGAGAACAGCAAGTTGTGCAAAAAGTACTGAAACATTGAATAGTTGGACATGTGCATTCAAAAGTTTAGAGAAGGTCAAATTAATTTCACCTGTAAAGGTTATAGTGCATTTTAGGTTCATCCTGAAATTTCACCGAAAGCCGAATATCCCTAACTTTTTGTGAGTAGTGTATATATATCATTTTTATATATTTTATACCTGAGACGCTGGGCGGGCTTGTCTCTGTTGACGACTGCCATTTCGAGAGAGAGAGACAGATATGATAGTGTATTTTAATATATGTGAAGTATTCCAAAGTTTGAGGAAAGTAGGGCTGACTAGCCAACACACAACAGTAGGCTAGCTAACACAAACACACACACGTGCAGCCAGCTAATGCAACGCTGCAGATGTTTTGCAGAATCGCAGCTATAACAACTATGCAACAAGTAATCAATCTATTTAAAATCTCATCTCCCAGATGGAGACTCTCGCCACTATCCTCAACTCACTGAGTAAGCTAGGCTAGCGAATATTATATCCTAAGCAATGTGTAACAGTTATTTATCAAGAAGAGACAGCATAGATTGATCAAAGAAACTGAGCTCTCTCTCTCGCTGCGTCTCCATGTTTTATATGGCCAAACCAACCAATCAAATATTAGAGAAATACAGTTTAAGTCGGAAGTTTACATACACTTAGGTTGAAGTCATTAAAACTCATTTTTAACCACTCCACAGATTTCATGTTAGCAAACTATAGTGTTGGCAAGTCAGCTAGGACATCTACTTAATCTACTCTACAGGAATCTACTCTAATCTACTTACTAGTAATTTTCCCAACAATTGTTTACAGACACATTATTTCACTTTTAATTTACTATATCACAATTCCAGTGGGTCAGAAGTTTACATACACTAAGTTGACTGTGCCTTTAAATTTTTTATATTTGGTCGCTTGTCCTTTGCATGCCATGACTTCCTGATGTCTGTGACCCAAAAACATCAAAAGACTCTTGATATCTTATTTTCTGGTACTCTTACAAGCGATACTATAATGTCTCTGCATTTGAATAGATCTCTATGGGAATTGGGGGGTGGGACTAGATTTATCTGTAAATTACATTGGAACAGTATGGAACACATGGTTGGCTAAATGGCTCTAAGTCATCAAGGGTCTGACGTATCAAACAAGCCTTAAATCATCACTCTGCTGCCAGAAATACAGTAGATATGGATGGATAAGTTGAAGGGTTTCTTCTCCTGACTTATTTTTCCATAGAGTTCAGTAGGAAAATTTGTCAGGAGAAACAACCAATTAAAGTGATCCATCCATATTTACTGCATATCTGGCAGCAGTGATGGTTTGAGGCTTGTTTGATACCTCAGACCCTTGATGACATACAGCCATTTTACCAATAATATATTCCATACTGTTCCAGCATAAATTACAGCTTAATCTAGTCCCACCCCCCAATTCCCATAGAGATCCATTCAAATGCAGAGACGTTATAGTATCACTCGTAAGAGTACCAGAAAATAACATATCAAGAGTCTTTTTATGTTGTTTGGTCACAGACATCAGGAAGTCATGGCATGCAAAGGATATGCGACCAAATATTAATAATTTAAAGGCGCAGTCAACTTAGTGTATGTAAACTTCTGACCCACTGGAATTGTGATAGTAAATTAAAAGTTAAATAATGTGTCTGTAAACAATTGTTGGAAAAATTACTTGTGTCATGCACAAAGGAGATGTCCTAACTGCCAACACTATAGTTTGCTAACATGAAATCTGTGGAGTGGTTAAAAATGAGTTTCAATTGCTTCAAACTAAGTGTATGTAAACTTCCGACTTCAACTGTATATTATTTCGATGTGGCATTTTTATGATTGGCCGAATCGTCTGTAGCTGTAAACCTACTGAAGGCGACGTCTTCATATTGTTGGATTTAATTTTTCCTGGATTTGGCTTTGGGGGGGCAGGCGGAGATATCTGAAGTTTGAATACATGTCCAATCAGCCCCTCATTTTGTAATTCATTGCCTTGAACTGCATCCCTAGTTATTGTTGTGCAATGTATTTGTTCTCTTTCCCTCCCACATTCCATCCAGGTTGCCTGGGAACAGCCGGGGCGTTAACTTACGGTCTCATCGCCTTTAAACACGGAAAGACCAGACAGTCACAGCTGCTGATGCGGGCGCGTATCTTTGCGCAAGGGTTCACTGTGGTCGCTATTGTAGTGGGCGTGGCAGCGACAGCATTGAAGCCGAAGCAGTGAGACTAATGGCGGTCTGTCATCACCAACTTCCATCCGCGATTGCTGATTCCATCCCCTATTGCAAAGCAATAGGGAGCAACTCTCAGCTGTGTGATCAAACCTTTGAAAATGAACTGGTTATTATAAAGCCAGGTTTTCCTCTGCTCTTGCCTACCATGTATATTGCTGTATGTAATCTAAATTGATAGGAACTGAATCAATTAAAATGAAATATACTAGAGGTGGCATTCAGCTCTTTAAAGTGTCCTGATTTTATCTAGCATTTCCTCACATTTAAGGAAAATGTTCTACGGTGTGAAAAGTGAAGATGTGTTCATTCGCAGTGCAATATTGCAGTTGGCATTGAAAGGGTCCCAACAGTATTTTTATATATGTAATAGGCCTGGGTAAAATACTTTATTTGCAATTATTTGACTGTTTTGATGATTATAACATTTTAAAACACTTCTGCAGATCCCTGAATAATGTTCAGTCAAGCTTGTAACTAACAAAGTCTACACTTAATTCAATTTTATCTGTAATCTGCAGGAATGTTACTGGTATCGAATGCATTTCATATATATATATATGATATTTAACAGACCTCATTTTAAATTGGGCAGTTAACATGCAGTTCACAACCTGGTCAATCTGTTGTGTTGGTATCATTTCACAGAATCTAATAAAGTTAAGCCTTACTGCAGAGGTTCCTCTCTACCTCTCTTTTATGTTAATGACCCACAATTTGCATCGCCCTTTTAAACACTATATTGACAACCTGTACAGAAAGGCTCCCTCCCCAACTTGTCCACACTAGCAGGATTCATGATTGTAAACCAGTGCAGTAATAAAACTTGTGCTTTAAGCATGCGGTTTTAGTTCTGGGGGGGTATTCCACAAAACAGGAAGTTTTTATCCGGGTAACAGAAGTGTAAGGCTGTATCGTCACATTAGTGACATTTTGGTCAATTAAAATGCACTATACTCTGGTTTTGGAGTCTGATTTAGTCATACGTATTGCTAGCTGCTGATATTGAAGAACGTTTCTGAGGTTATTTCATGGTATTATTTTAGAGTGGTCTTGCTAACCTATCCCGCTTTGTGAAATTCCGTTCTTGCCGATAAATGTACAGCCTCTCCAGCATTGTACTCCAACCCAGTCTAGTACATAATTGGGGGTACGATCTTGCCACTAGGGCTAATCGTTTCCCATTGTCTGTCACACTCAAATACTTGTGAAAAGTGTCCCTTTTATTTTAAGTGGTGTCTGCCGATTTTGTTTGCAGTCAGATCTGAGTGACCACAAGGATTTAACACAGGAAAGTTGAAGGTTTAACAACTTGATGATCTCAGTGATCTTAATTACTGCAGAAGATTAATGAAAAAGCTCTCTAGCCAGAAAAGAGCAAGTTGGCAATAATTGTGAGAGATAAGGGATTAAAATTTAATGTAGTTGACAAAACAAATGTAAATGTTATTTCACACAAGATAAAACACATTAGACTAAATATTCCTTTAAATAGAACTTAGCTTTATTTCCCCCCTCTCATACAGTAGATGGGAGTAACAGTTTACCATGTGATGCTTTATCTAAAGCTGAATGCGTTATTCCAAACTACGCCACATAACTCATGCAGGTTACATAGGTATGCAAGAACAAGGACACGGGACATCAATGCAAAAAGAGAGAGGAAGGTGTGCACCTCCTCGTTTTTTCCTAAAAGGCGGCCTTAGTTTAACACAGTGCATATAAAACCATGATCTCGGGAACATTTTTAACGGTCGGGGTGATTACGGCGGGTCTTTCCTGGGGTCCGGGGTTTGCAGGAGGAGTTAATGGCTGAAGTCCTGGGTTGCGTCCGAATCAGCACCCTTCCGCACTATTGAGTATTCTTAGTATTATTGTTGAGTACACTGCACGAGAAAGTAGTTAAGCAAAATTCTCTCTAGCCGTAGTATACTTAAAATCCCCGGAATATATACTTCCGGGGTTTCACGGAGTATATTCGGATGCATACTTTTGAAGAAGGGAACATTTTGATTGTATAAATACGACTAGCAGCTTCGCTGACATTTTCCTTCAACAACAACAAAAACAACACGTAACAGTCGCGCAAGGGTGGGACATCTTAGGACACTTCCACAGTACGGTTGTAAACTTTTCTGCAGACTGCATGTCCCGTACTAAATAGTATGCAACTGCTAGTACACAAGACACAGTAGATAGGTCTCTGATTCGGACACAGCCCTGGAGAGCCTTCAGATCTACTTCAGTTCAGATCGCAAAAGCATCAGCTGACAATGTGGTTTTAGAAAGTTATCAGAAAAAAAATTCTGTGTGAACTACTGATTTTTAGAACATCTGCTGAAAGCTGCTGTAGTTCGAGATTCAGAGCTCAAGTCTGGATGGACTGATCCGCTCAATCAACTCATAACTTTTTAAAACCGTAATTTTTATGCCAACTGTTAATTCTCTACTCAGTAAAATTCTTTTACCAAGTTTTTAAATTTTTTATTTTGAAAATCATCCCATGAACTTGCAGTTGTTGATCTGAGCCGAGTCTGGAGATGTTTAAAAACAAAGCCATTAATTGCACAGGAATAGGAAGTCACTCCTAGTACGCCCATTCAGAAGGAACTGAAAACCTGCAGGGCTGCAGCCCACCTGGACCGGACCCACTGAAGCCTGGCTAAAGTGGGCAGGGACACTATAAAATAAAATATAAATTTAAATAAAGGAGAAAAATCCCAATCAAGAACTCATCCTCTCTCCTATGAAGGTCCTTCTCCAGCCTCACAGGGGTTTCAAGTAACAATTCAACACAGAACTCTGCCAAACATGGCAGCCTGGTCTGTAATCTGATTGGTGGATTGGATTATCTGGTACTCCGAGAAAATAAACAAAACAAGGTCTCTGCATTTCTACAGAAAACAAACTAGAGATCAGACCAGGAAGGTAAACTGGTTTTGAGGGACAGAAGAGGCACTAACATTATGGCAGTACAGGAGCAAGGCTTTCTTAAAGGCCACAGGATACAGTACCACACTGGCACATTCAAAAAATAAAAACAAATTATATTCAATATGCGAATTTCTGACCAATTTATACACACCATAATAACCATCCAACAGTAGCAATGACTAATTTATTTAACATTATATATTTAAGATTATAGGGGTAATATGATTGCTATTACTACCTGCATTTACAGTGCACTAGGTCAGCTGAACAGAGCAGTGATTCAGTGCACATTGTATACCCTCAAGTTAGATGGCCTCTAAATTTTATAGTTTCTAGGTTAAATGTTTGTCTAAACATTTATAGACAAGCGTTAATTCTGATAAACAGAATATATTGGAAGTGCAAATAAATCCGGCACCACACAGCTTGAAAAGAAATACTTTTTTTTTTCTTCTTTTTTTTAAAAATACAAATGAAAACTAATGGTCAAAAATGCCCTGGTGAACAAGACTGAACAAGCTGCATGCTGATTGGACAGAGTATGAAGGTGCAGCTGGCCAGCTCATTGGACAGTTTTCAAAACACATGATTATAAGGTCTTAAACACAAACAGTGCAATCAAATGGCCATACCGACATTAAAGAAGCCCTAATGCTCTACAGCAGGGATACTCAAATGTGGCCCTCGGGGCCAGTAGTACTGCTGGTTTTCATCACTCCCCACTCATCAGGGAATCATTTAAACCTGATGCACCAGGTGTGTGTAAGCTATGGCCAATCAGAGACGCTACTGGACTATGGCCAATCAGGCAGAAGAGACAACCAGCAGCGCTACTGACGTTGTGGGACAGATTTGAGTATCCCTGCTCTACAGTGTTGCTATCATGTGCATGTGTATGTTCATGCATGTCCAGAGGCACACAAGAGAAGTCTGGTTTTCGATAGCCGTGAGCTCTCAGAAACGCACAAAGCCGATCTTCTGTGCCACGCCCTTCGTTCCAGGACTTCCGGTCTAAGACAGGCCCGTGATAGCGGGTTTGGCAATGAGCACATCGTGTCTTTGTGATGGTCTTTTTCTGGACGAGTCTAAACGAGTTGGCTCAGACATGGCCGGAGGGGAAAGCGGAGGGAGGGGGGGGGGGGGGGGGGGGTTCTCTTTCAGCTCAGTGATGTACAGTGACTGGGGGGGGGGGGGGGGGGCTGGGGGGGGGGCAGGAAGGGGCGGGGTCAGCAGCAGGCACAGCTAAACAAGCAATCAAGATGCGAGCCAGATGTGAGAACACTGGCATTCAGCAACAAAGCTCCTTTTTTAAAATCTTTTCTTTCTGATATGTTAATTCAAAGGCGAACTGTGAACATGTTTCTCCTCTTTAGGTACGCAGTGACGCTTCTGGGATTCCACGTGTCGCTTTTGTCTAAGGTTGGTTGTGAAGTCGGGCGTAACGGGACGCAAAGCCTGCGATTGACCTAGAGAGATAAAGCAGAGCCCAAAACGTACAGACTTTACAGCAGCTTCTGGCCAGCATCGTAGTGAGAATACACTGGGGTCAGAAGGTGGGCCAATGATGGCAGAGCAAGGCTTTGTGAGCCCAGTAATGGGCGGAGCCAGCCGATGCTGTCAATCACATTCCCATATAGCCAGTACCAGACTTTACTCTCCACTTAAAGCACGGGTCCACTCTGGGGTTCACAAAGGCTCGCTCGGTGAGGCTTCAGGGAGGGTGCCATGCAATAAGGGGGATACCCCCAGAGATGCACCATGTCCCTGTTACAGGTGTCAGTATACACGGCAGGTCAAAAGTTTTAGTATAATTTACTCGTGTTTTAGTACTCTGTTCTTGGTGCCATTTAAGCAGTTTAACTTTTGTAGATAACCTCGAATAACACAGGGTACGAAGTGAATAGTCCGAAGGTAAACATAATCTTTTACTTCACAGGATAGTGACCTAAATTTTGGAGTTGATAAAAAAAGACATGTTTGGCTAAATAAGCTGGTGAACAAATTCTTTCCATTTTCCAACAAGAGAAGTAAAATCAAGCTAGTTTGAGACTAATTGAACAGAAAAGTCAAGGAGAAGCAAACCGCAATTGCAGCATGTCAGTGGGGAACTTCTACAGCAGTGTAAACTTTCAGAACCGCATGACTGCCCTTGTAAAAAAATATTACTGCAAAAGGTGGCTATTTTGATGAATCCAATATTTAGATACATTTTAAGTGTTTGTGTCTTTATTTCTTTATTATTATTATTATTATTATTATTATTATTATTATTATTATTATTATTATTAATAATAAATCTCTTGATTGCTTTAAAATTGTGGGTGGACTAAAACTTTTGACTGGTAGTGTAGCTAAGCAACAGCATGAATTAGTCAGCCTCACCCACACCTCAAAAAGAAAAGACCGGAAGTGTAACGCTTGCAGTGTAGTGTCATTACAAAGGCGCCGGTCTAGCACAGACAGTGTTGGATTACGGCTGTTCTTGGACAGACTAAACTGCTCTTAAAACAGTCAGTCGGGACGTGACCAACAATGGAAGTGATCTTTGTGAAAAGTAACTATGCACCAGTAAGGTGCTTGGTGGGGCAGGGGGAAGAAAAGACTGACCTCCCACAACAGAGTGGGCTTTCTATAGAGCTACACAGGAGTTACAGAGCATGACTGCAGGACCTAGGGTACGTGTGTGTGTGTGTGTGTGTGTGTGTGTGTGTGTGTGTGTGTACACATGTGCCTATGTGTGCGAAAGTAAGGGTTTGGGTGTGCACATGTGTGTGCATGCATGTATATGTGTGTGTGTGTGTGTGTGTGTGTGTGTGTATGTGCGTGCGTGCGTACTGATGGGGTCTATCGGACCAGGGGGGTCTGTTTGAGGGAGATGAGTACAGAGCGCATGCGGGACACATCTTTGCTCTGCTTGCTGGTTTTTGGATTAAAATCGCAGAGCCGGGCCACCCTCTCCCACTCGGATCCCGGAGCGTCCTCATCACCCTCCAGGAAGGCCTCTTCTGAAGCTCTGCAGGACAGGGGGACAGGCGTTAGAGACAGTGCTTCGAGCCAACCTCACGCACACACAAACACACAGGAGCGCACGCACGCACAATCATACACACACACAGGTTCACACATATGTTCAGATCTCCCAAAACACGCATGCAGTCACATGCCCTTGCCATGAATCAGAGACATGAAGCCGATGCCCAATCAGAGGCCTGAGGGTTCATTAAGACTGGTCACAGCACAGACATGACCTTTGGATCACCTGGTACTGGGGAACTATCATTATCAAACACCATCAAAGTCAGAAATAAATAAGCTTAATAACTGGCGATCAAGCCAGCCGCCTCTGTGCAATGCTCTATGCACACGGCTTTAGGTTTCCATTTCTCATATCCAGTATGTTCACATCGCAATGGAGTGGACAGAATTTAGCATGACACTGGCACTGTGAAAGTGATCAAACACAACAACTTCATTCTTAAAAGTTAATTGGCAATAGCAATCACTTCCCAATCAATCAACCAATCATTCAAATCAAATCACTTCCAACTGTCAGCCCAGATGACGCAGGAAGTGAACATTTGGGGGGTGGGCAACAAGCAGGCAAAGCAAGGGACCATGAAGAGGGATACAAGCAACAAAACCAGCCAAACACAGGCTGAGCAAGCGAGCAACCGCTGGACAATGACTACTCTAAGAGCATCTAGTTTTACAATCAATTTAAGGCAATATTCCTATTACAGGCCCACTCAGTAATTCCGGTTGCTAATTGAAGAGTTACGTGCATGGCAGCTAAGTACCTCGGTGGATCATGGTTCTCGTAGTTTTTTTAAAGTTTTTTTACTGTAACCAGCCACAATACGACAAAACCAGTTCCTAGGCATGGTTTATTTGGCAAAATGTTAGCCAACGGTTCTTTTTGATATATTGACTGACGAGTGAGCACCAAGTAAAAACAACGAGTGCGTGAAAAGTTTGTTTCCATGGTGATAAACTGCATAAGGACTACAAAAAGATCAGATATTAAAAACAAAGAAGAATCAATGAAATGCGGAAGATGAACAATGAGCAACTTATTTTAAATACAAATTTTTCCTTATGAAGCGCTTTTCATGAGGATTTGCATCATTATTTTTATTAGGACAATAATTCTATGCCATCATACCATATCTTTGTCCTTTTGCTTGTTTAAGCGATTAGCTTTTTTTTTTTGGCAACCGTAAATTACTGTGTGAGCCTTTAAGCGTTTAAATGGTTTGTAATAATGTGATTTCTCTAATACCCAGGTTTACATGGACTCTTAATAATCGGGCTAAGGTCTGCTGAACTGACATAATAACCCACTCAAGCTATTTGACTAAGCATGAAGAGTTTCTCTCATCTGTCCAAAAATGATTACTTTTATTAAAAAAATGCACTGCTGCTGCTCACACCGCTCTGCATGTTGGATTGAGTTTGAATAGTACACGCAACATCCGGTTCACTGCGTCTGGCGATAATCATAATAATAACCATAATCGGGGTACTGGCGCGCATGCAAACGTGGCTATTGAGTATACTTAATGATCACAATCTAAATCCAGCCTGAAATTAACTGTAGCCTGTATTTGGCCGATTGAAGTCTCCACGTCACAAGCACGCAGTCCCTCTGAACGCAGCCGCTGGCGATGCCTGAAATGACCCACGCGCGGTGTGTCACGTGACCCACTTCACCATGGAGACATGGGTATGGGGTACAGCGCCATGCGGAACTGAAATGGACATGTTTCTGCTGTGTGACGGACTCATGCTGGGGGTCCATGTTAGAATGGTATTGATTACTCCGAATGACAACAGTTCTGGGTTGCATGGAGGATATGGAAGGAACTATTAGCACTCTAATTAAAACTCTTTCATGCACACTTGGGTGGAAAGGGAACGTGCTGTGGACATTTCAAAGAGTGCTGCACATACACATAGCCTATAGCATCAGCGTTGGGTTGCTCGTAGAACGCCTTATCAGCAATCCTAGTAAGCATGCCAATTAGAGCAGAGAGAGAAAGAGAGAGAGCGAAGGAGACAGAGAGAGAAAAGAAGGAGGGAAGGAAACAGACAGAGCATCAGTTTCAATCAAGCAGACAAAACGGCAGCAAGTTACTGGGACAAGGAGGCACAGACAGTCACAGCAGGTGGAGCAACAGATTTATAGTTACTAAGAGATACCGTGCAAGACTTGGAGAGTGTCTGCCAAAACAAAACCAGAAAAGGACTGTCGTTAGAACATGAGAGAAGAACAGCAAATATTGGAAACTCACTTGGGGCTATTTCACAAAGCAGAATTTAGTTAGTCTGCTAACCTTCACAAATAAGGATTTAATTCAACTGAATTTTACCCAAATCAAAATATTAGCAAAATTAACCGTTTCATTGCACTTTGTGAAGTCCGCCACAGTTTCAGTAAATGACCACAGGAAAAAAAAATTAAGTGTTATCTAAAGAAACATGTAGGCAGCAGGAAGTACGACACCATATTCTTGTGTTATCAAGAAATTATTAATATGGATTAAATAATGGAGTGGGAAGGGATATTCAGTATGTCTTGTGTGAACATGAGTAGTGAAATCTGGATTACGGTCATGAATGTGATACAAGCACTTCAATAACATGTTCCCCACACTGTCCACTAGAGGGCAAAAATAAAAAAAGTGTACTTCATGAGTACTTCACTTTGAGCACAAGGCCATGTGTGTTATTGTAGTGTAACAAAGCTGATTCACTGATGTAGATAAGAGTACAGCTGTCCTTCCCTACAACATTACTATGTTTCTTCCAACATAAACCAACCGTTTTTCTCATAAGCAGTTTTTACACTGCTACCATTAGTAAATGGAAGTGACGCAGCAGTTAAGATTTTCCACCACATCTGTGTGCATGTGGACAGGGTGTACTGTAACTGCTATATCAGTGTGTGCGTGTGCGTGTATACATCATACCTATTGTTGGCTTTGTTCTTCTCCATTTGCTCGCTCTGGTGCAGGTGCCAGTCCTCCAGCTCCTTTTTGGCTCTTTCTCTCCACTCTGCCTCCTCAGCCTTGGAGGCGGAGTCTGCAGACACCAAGCAGATACACAGGAAGCGAGCAAACGGAACAGTTAGGAAGTGAGAAACCCGAACGCTCAGGAAGGGAACGGAGGACAACTAATTCTACAGAAGGGCAACTGTGCAGCAGGCGCCACGCGTTGGGTGTGGTGGTCAATAACCCTCCCCGCAACTGCAAAGTGCTTTTAGATCTATGAATGGCAGCACATCAATATAATCCACTGTATGTGGAACACCAGGCTTCAATTGTGAGGTCAGCCATCAACTAAGCTCACTTGTCAAACTGACAGCCTTACGGTACCATGAGCCTGACTAGGCTGACGTTCATACGGGATGAGTCCACCCAGCTTCCACGAGTACTTCAATGATGACTCATGATCTTGTGTAGATGTGGCTCTGACGGGTGCGGATTTAAGCCAACTCAACCACTGACCTATAATATAGCGTGGTTAAAACTCACTAGAACCAACCAAATTGGGGGGGTGGAGTGTAATTTTGGCAGGCTGGGGAGCGGTTGTGTAGTGGGGTTTCACCAGCGCGGAGGGAAGTTTACCCAGTTCTTCCAGACGAGTTTTCTGTTCCTCCCTCCACTTCCTCAGGCTCTCGGGCTCCTGCCTATGCAGATCAGCGTTGGCGATGGCCGCGTATCCGTCTGTGGGCCCGTTGGACTCCTGCAGAGAGGGACAACCCCCTTAGGCTACACATAGACCGTCACACACACACAGAGCGATCCGATCTGCACGTCCACACACACACATCCAAAGAAGCCAAACCAAATCAGAACTGAATGCCTCATACAAATGTGATTAACTGACAAAAAAAAGGTCAGCTTCCACGTGTTGTTTTTGCCGTTTATAGATTCAAATCAGATGTCAGATAATCATGACGGCCTAAACGGGGCATTCCGCGCGTCATGGCAACCTCAAACAAACAAGACACTGTTCACAAACCTCGGTAAATGAGCTGCCGTTAACAAATTGGCCTTAAACTGCCCTGAACAAACTGCCGTTAATTAACTTCTGTTAATGCATAACTGTCTGTACTATTCAGTGTAGGAAATATATATATATTTTTAAGGGAGCAATTTTTGCCCTCACTGACTGAAATCCAGGGGCATTTTATAAATTAATGGGGCAGTTCGTGAAATATACAAAACTACCACCATTTTACTGCCTATTAACACCACTTCTCGCACGACTTTCAACAAGGTAGACATCGGTCACTCAATTAGCTACTTTTGATCTTCTAGGCATTCCTTTATTAGTTAAACTTACTAAACCTAACTGTAACCTTACTGTATTAGTAAATAGCAAGTTTAATGTCAAACTTATTGTATATACAAGTCATATCAAAGTGTACATGTGTAATATGAGGGGGCCAGCAGCAGAAACTACACTAAACTAAATTTCACTCAACCATCGACATCTACATCTACCTACAGTACCAGTCAAAAGTTTGGACACACCTACTCATAGGTTTTTTTCTGTTATTTTTACTGTTTTCCACATTTTGGAATAGTAAAGACATCAAAACTATGATAACACAAATTAAATTATGCAAAAACCAAAAAAGGGTTAAACAAATTTAAAAAAAAGTCTTATAATTTATTTTAGATTCTTCAAAGTAGCCACCCTTTGCCTTGATAACGGCTTTGCACATTCTTGCCATTCTCTCAAACAACTTCTGTGGTAAACACAGGTAAAAAGGTGATGCCATCATGACTGTATAAAAGGATATCAAAAGACTCCTGATATCTTATTTCCAGGTACTCTTAGAAGCGATACTATAACCTCTGCATTTGAATGGATCTCTATGGTAATTGGGGGGTGGGACTAGATTTAGCTTTAAATTACACTGGAACAGTGTGGAACACATGGTTGGCTAAATGGCTCTAAGTTATCAAGGGTCTGACGTATCAAACAAGCCTTAAACCATCACTCTGCTGCCAGAAATACAGTAGATATGGATGGATAACTTGAAGGGTTTCTTCTCCTGACTTATTTTTCCATAGAGTTCAATAGAAAAATTTGTCAGGAGAAACAACCCTTAAAGTGATCCATCCATATCTACTGCATATCTGGCAGCAGAGTGATGGTTTGAGGCTCGTTTGATACCTCAGCTCAGACCCTTGATGACTTAGAGCCATTTAGCCAACCATGTGTTCCACACTGTTCCAGTGTAATGTAAAGATAAATCTAGTCCCACCCCCCAATTACCATAGAGATCCATTCAAATGCAGAGGTTATAGTATCGCTTCTAAGCTTCTTATTTGTTTAACCCTTTTTTGGTTTTTGCATAATTTAATTTGTGTTATCTCATAGTTTTGATGTCTTTACTATTCCAAAATGTGGAAAACAGTAAAAATAACGTAAAAAAAACCTTCTATGAGTAGGTGTGTCCAAGACATAGATCTTTAAAAAAAATTGCACCACGAAAAAATGGAGTCAACATGACGTAACGATGACCTGGCCCTGGTTTTGCTCAGTAAAAAAACCTACCTGGCCACTCTTCACCTCCCACTTTTTTTTCTTACATATGTGTCTCAAATTCTTCCACAGCTTCTTTACCTCCTCAACTATAAGATACATTACTAACTCCAAATGACCGGGCTCAAACGAACCTCTGTTAACAAGGAACGGTTAACAAACCACTCTCAACGAGCTGCCATAAAACAGCCACCATTAGTAATGAGATTCCACAAACAAATGCCATCCTGAACAGCAGCAGCTAGAAACCCAGGCTTCCATCCACCATTTTACAGTTAGGGCTGCACGATTATGGCAAAAATGATAATCACCATTATTTTAGTCAATATTGAGATCACGATTATTCATTGGTTTTCTGAACATAGTACTTTTATTGCATTTGAACATTTTGAATTAACAGAATAATGCTTATATTTTCATATTTTCTAACCCTAACCCTCTACTGTGAGGGAGGTAAAGTAGGAGTGCTTGATTTGATATAGAACACAAGAGAAAGTCCAGTAAAGTGAGAGTTCATTTGTAAACAGACTGTGCCTTCAAAATCGTCATTCTCGATTATTCTTGTCAAGTAATCGTGGAAAGCCAAAATTGATATCACGATTAAAGTTTGATTAATTGTGCAGCCCTAGTTGCAGTCTTACGAGCTTCATCCGAGATCAGAAATTTGGCATGCAAAAAAGGCGCAGAAAAGAAGACTCATTAGTGCCAGTAACACATGGGAGAGGTGAAAATCACCCCCCCCAACCCCGCCCCCGGTCCTGCACTTAAGTGTGGTCCTTTAACCCAGGAGGCTATCACTCGTCTCGCATTATTGGCCAGGCTTTAATCATATTTTTTTTAAATATAAAGTCAATTAAGGTTACATCACTCGAGCCATGCACATGCGGAACGGGGGTAAACAGCTCTCAGACGGCCTTGCCCACGTGATGCAGAAAGCCTGTGGACACAGCAGAGGCGTGCCTGTAACTCCAAGGGAGCGAAGAGGGCGTGTTCTGGGAAGGCCTCGCTGCCGAGCGGCGACTCCCAGGGGAAGGAGTCGATCGGTGCCGTCGCGGGGGGAGGAGGGGCTTCGATCGGGGCGGTCGCGGGGGAAGGAGGGGCTTCGATCGAGGCGGTCGCGGGGGGAGGAGGGGCTTCGATCAGTGCGGTCACAGGGGAAGGAGGGGCTTCTGCCAGTCCATACTGCCAAAAAAAATGTTTTGTTTTTTTCAAAGTGTAGTTCATCTGCCTCAAAAGGGGAACATGCATGCCAGTGGCAACACCCCGTCTTATAGTTGGTAACGGTTAATTTCACAGATGGGGAAAGAAGCTCCATGTCCTTGGTATCCAGGTGAACGAAAACGTCAAAGGTGCCAGAGAGATACTTCTGACGCTTACGTAAAATAAATACAGAATACAATCATTATTGTCTATATGTGAAACCACTGACAGTGCTGTACTGGTAGCATGCTGATTAAACTTAGAGAACCAAAGCCACAACAGAGTTGCAGTTTGGAACTGAAATTGGTGCATTTGACACTTTGATTGGTCCACCAAAAATGTGTGCGATAAAAAAAAGCAGTGACAGCACACAAACTTGCCGTCAATTACTTTATCAATTACTCCATCAACGAATCTTTAAAAAGATTCAGTGTTCTGAAATGACACTGAACAGAACGAGACATTGAAGGATCTGAACAACACTGACAACCACTCGACTCCAGTCTAACAAACAATGCGTTACATTGTTGCTTTATGACGCAAATTCTATTACGACACCCACTCACCCCCAAAACATTCAAACAAAAAAAAAATATGTTCAAGAAAAGGACCCATTTATCTGCAATAGCCAAGCTATTCCAGTCATTTTCCCAAAGCAATCAGCAGCACTCGTTCAATGTTGGACGCTTTGGGTAAACAATTAGCAGAGACAAACTACAATTCAATGGATTTTTTTTTTTTTTTTTAATTATCAAATTGATCGGCTAGATTCATTGTTGTAGCCCAACTACATTCTAAGGAGAATCACGGCTGCAGATAAATGGTAAGCAAACCAAGCGACAATTGGGAAGCTGCAACGTGAAACTAAGAGAATTCTGTTCCACATGCAGCCTCAACAAAAGTCCACCACATTTTCACTTTGCCAATAAAACAATGGCCAGTTACTTCTTCTGACAAGTAATGATCTTGTGCATGTGCGGCTCCAACTGGACAGGCAACTCCTGCCAACTCAACCATCCTCCTATAAAATGACAGAATTGCTGGAACCAATCTCACAAAACGCAACTTCCCTTTCCAGACAGTATTGAAAATGTGTCTGGAGTTGAGGTAATTTCAAAAGGAGCTACAGGTGAACTAGCAAAAAAAAAATAAAAATATATAAAATTAATTCAAATCCAATTTACCGAGTCTGAACGGAAATGAACAAAGCTGGAAAAATATTGTTTAAAGTAATGGATGTGATGTGAATGTGCAAAACGCTGTACAAATGCGGGTGCTTTACATGGCAGTTATACCTCTTCAATTTCTTGGTCTGTCTGCCTGTTCACTCCCTGTGAGAACATTGAGACAATGATTCAATAAATTATTATTAAATAAAGTAAAAAAATAAATGACAGCATAGTGAAATGACGGTTTTAAAACAGGATCCCATATAATGGAAGTGAAGGTGAGGGTTGTTTACTGAAATGACAAGCATACTTTCACCCGTATACTCACCTGAAACATGTCTCCATTTACAGTTGCTGCCTCCCCTTCAAAGCCATCTACACAAGACACAAAATAACCCATCAGTTCATCTGATTTTCCCTCACCACCAAATGCATGGCAGTATGCCCATGCCTGACACATAAGACATGAGTATTAATGTCAGTCAGTTAACATTTCTGAAAACAATGACCAATACATTCCTCCTGGTGAGAAATGTGACAGTGGCTTGAGAATGGCAGCAAATTAAGCCGGTTGGTTCATTTATTCATTTATTTAAAAAATAAGGCCATGGGAATGCAGAAATACCAGTCAGTAAAACTGACCTCAACTTCACATTCACAATGTTTCAGTGTTTAACAGGTCATTGGGGCTCATTCACCAACCATTCTATGAACACATTTGTTCTTAAGACTTTCTTTAAAACGTTTTAATGAACATTCTGGCATTCACCAATGTTTTTTTATTTGGGATTTTTTTCTTCGGTAGAACAGAAGCTCAGAGCGCAAACATCAGTTAATCCCGAAATGTTTGTGAAAACCTTTTGAAAGTCTAAATAACAAATTTGTTCGTAGAGCGATTGATGAATGAGGCCCAATGTTTCCACTGAAAACCGAGATCCACCAGTTATTTGGTGCGAGATATGAACTTGTCCAAAAACAAATAATAATAAATAAAAAAACGCAATTTTTTTTAAGCAAGGAAAAACAAGAACCAATTGAAATGGTGTCCAATTTATCATTGTGGGTATTTTTAGAAGTCAATAGCGATTACAGGGACACTGCACAAGAATCAGGCCACACTATTCAAACTGAACCTTCTGTGGATAATTTAGGCCACACAAGTAAATTTTTTGCACGATACAAGCCTGTTCAGATCATATAACCGCATCTTCATTTACAATTCATTAACACCTATACTTTTATAGAATATGTACTATAAATCAAATCTTTCAGTATTTTATTTGACAACAACAGAAGTGTGTTGTCTTTTTAAACTCGGATCCATACTTACCAGTAATATAGATAAATGTCCTTCAAACATCTTGCACCATGACTGCAATAAATTGGCTATGGTCCTCAAATCGGCAAACTTTCCAACGCAATTCACACAAGCTGTCACAACTTCTGTTCCTCTATGCAACACTACGACACGTTCCAAGCCAGTGTGATGTAGCCTACTTCCAAAGCCATATGCTTGCCCGAAGCAAGGAAATTACACCAGGCTAAATCTTGGATATGGAACATCCTTCCCCTCCCAGACATTTAGATTTTCTGTGCTACCATTAGTGATTCTTGGCTCATGGAGCAACGGAAACAATGAGTTGCCTAAGCAGCCAGCTCAGTGGAACAGTTTTATCCTCAATATTTACTATAATCTAGCCAGCTATACTAGGTAAACGTTGCCTACATAATTGTCAGCACAAGGCAGAGGTGGAAAGTCCAGGTTCAGAAAGTAAAAGTCCACCCCTGTATTTTGTTCCAAACACCTGGATTTGCTATTCCTCAGGCAGGAGGTAGAAATAATCAGTAAAATCAGCTGGCTGAGTTCATGGCTGGAAGAAAAACATGGCAGGACTTTCACTTTGACCCCTGACATTTCCACCTCTGGCACAAGAAAATGTACAATGGTGGCAGCAATAAGCAGGCCTGGAGGACAAAAAATCTAAATTAAAGTGAAAATGCAGCACATTCAATTGGTCGGCCAAAGGCCCAAACCATCTAACGTTGACGTGTTAGTTTGATAGAATAGGACACCAGAAGCAGTTCCGCTGTACGAAGCACAGACAGGTTGAATTGTAGCTACTAAAACAAATAACTTCAGTTAGCACTGAAATTAATGGGATAACTAACTTGGTTAATGCTAACGTTACGTCAGAACGTGATCCACTGACCCCACCGATTGCTAAATGAACAAATTTACCGGAAAGTCCAGCTATGTTTTTGGCTTAATGCTAACGTTAAATTACGTCTATAACTTAGTATACAACTTAGCTAGCCACCCTACCCTAGATCAATTCTTACCGACAAAACCACGCTGCTAGGTGCACTAGCTACAATAAGTCCGCTTGGTTTTTTAACTCTATGAAAAAAAACAGGCGTAACCTTAACGTCGGCTCGATAAAATAACTTGTTACAACAAACGCAATGTATTGTTGTAACGTTAGCATAGCTACTTTACTGCATTAGTTAGCCCACAAACATTATCCCACGCGAGTTTTCACACAGTCATCTAACCAACAAGTTAGCTAACGGTAGCTGGTCTCCAAACACGTTTATTTTAGCTAGCATCAGCTAGCTATGGTCGTTGTCGTTCATTTTAACATTAAAATTAACTTACTTCACGTCAATGTGACGCCGGCGAGCTCCACGAATAAAGACATGTCACATCTAAGTTAATGTTCGCGTAACGTTACTGTCAGCTAGTTCGACAAAGCATTAACCTGACAAGGCGACTACTTATACCCACCGTGATTTAACTGAGGCGGCGAATCTTGTTGAACTTGGCCGGCCCCTTCCAGCGCTCCGAAGCCCTCGTCGTTCTCAATACCGGCTATCTCGCTTTCCTGTTGCGCTAAAAACGCTGCGGCCGGGTCGTCGTCAGCCGGAGGAGGTGCTCCGTTGTCAGACGACGAGAAGAACCCAAAGTCGTCAGCCATCTTCTAGAGTAGAGCTGGCTTTCAGGTCAAAAACTTGTCGGATAACGTCTTCGCTTCGCCGAAAAAGCGGCTAGTTCTAAATAGGTTCAGGTAGGCTGGCTAAGTTACCGACACGCTCGCCAAGCAGGCGTCCGCCCAGCCCCAAACAGAAATGGCTTGCGGTCGATGACGTCACAGACTGCGCACCTTGCTAATGGACAGAAGTGGAAGAAAAAAAGAGCCGAATACTGGCGACCAATCAGGTTTTCTAATTAAACGAGGAAATAACTGCTCAGACAACACGTCTCATACAGTATCACCAGAGTATCACCCAGCTTGTTTTATTCACTGAATTTGCCTTTGATATTCACAGAATATCCCGTTCCGTGGACAATAATTGTCTTGTTTACTTGAAACCGCATATATCTCAAATGTGTGCATGTGACCAAAATGTGTGCTTTTATTACTCCTATCACATTGATGTTGACCTAACATGATGGTCAGTCTTTTAGGTATGACTGGTTATCTCCTGTCATGCCTGCTATCCCGTCTGAATCCTTAATCTGTTCGATGATACTGATTGGGTTAGTGACGCCCTTCTGCCAACTAAACTTTGTTTTATGTTTAAACAGCTCCATACTGTTTTGGTGCAGGTACCATGTGGAAGGTGAGCTTACTTTTCTGTTTGCTCACAAAAAGACACTCACAAGTAACCATGCCATACACACGCACACATACACACATAAGGACAGTTATTTTACAGTCTGCTGTATTATAACAGCAATAACACCTAGTTGTAGTGTCTGTTAATCAAAGCATGTCTCCTTGCCACAATAAAGTATTACAATTGTCATTTATTATTAGGCATTTTAATTAAACTGCCTTACCCATTCTGTCACCATGCGAATGTTTGTGTAGGGTCTCTGCAGGTGTAGGCTATGGCCTGAATGTGTCATGCCTGAATAACTACATTTTTGTCCTAAGTGGAGCAAGGTGTCAGCCATTGATGTCTATGCACGACCCTCTTGCTCCTAAATTAAAGCTAATACATTTTAATTTTTACATTTTTAACTTCTGAAAATGTTAACGGAGCTAATTAAACGACGGTTCCATTCATTCCCCGTGCACACTGGTGTCAAAATTCTTGCTTCGATTTCCATCAGCCCAGTCCGTTTGACGCTAAACGTCACTTCCGGTGCTTTATCGGCTCTCCCGTTAGGGGATTGGTGAGGCAAGATGGCGGCGCCAGAGGAACAGGAATTATCTCAGGCGCAGACTGAGAAACTACTACAGTTTCAGGTGATCATAATGTAGCTATGAGTTTCTCGCTAGCCCAATATTTACAGAGGAAAAATGTTTTAAAAGTCACAACCAAATATATTCGGATGCGATTAGGGTGTGGTTTTTTTTGATAAACGGGTTAGCTGTCGTTATTAGCAGCTAGCGATGTGGCCAACGTTAGCTAGCTGGCTATCGCTAACAGGAGATGGGGGGGATTGGTAAAACTTCAAAAGGTTTCTAACTGGCTAGATAACTTTGTTTACCTATAGCTAGTTGTTAGTTAACTAGCCAACTTAACTAGCTAGTTGCAGAATATAGCGACCATATTTGTCCCAAAGAGTGGATTATTTCTATGTATAAGTGTTCGACTTGGTGTCGACAACTTCCATTTGGCATTACTGTGACTCAGGAATTCACCATGCATTCTATAGGCTAGCGTTATATGATGGATAGCTTCATAGCAATTTAACGTTAAACACTTTATTTCACTAGTTTGCCAGCCAGTCAACAGAGCTATCTTCTTTTCTTAGCGGTCGAAATGAGTGGCGTTTAATTCCATTCAATTGGATTTTATTTAGTAACTAGCTGGTTTGCTAAGTTTGCTTGCTAGCTATCGTAGCTAACAGTCATTATTGCCCTTGTAGCTATTAGCAAGCGCGTGCGCAGCCTCCTGGAAATATTGCGAAAACCAGATCAATTGTTCTCACAGCGTCCAGCCACAACAAGAAGCCTGCTAACCAGTTAGCCGTAGTTGAATTTCCTAATGAGAAATGCGACAAAAATCAGCAATTAACTACCGGACCGTTTTGTCCAGAGTTTGAACGTTGATTTTTACCCCCGCGGATAGACTTGATGCTTCCTTTCCGTAAATTCAAAAGGACAAGTTTTTTTCTGTTAATTGGGAGAGAGAGGCTAATAAATCACGTGGTTGGGGCATTTTGTAATGGTGCTGTTAATAGCGATACGATGCTCGTTTCTCTGTATAGGTTCTTACCACATAATATATAACTGTTTTCTGTGCATTTGCGGTCTGCCATGACTAGGTGGCACTCCTGGATGGATAACATCAGGCTGCAAATGAAACTGAATTCAGTCTCTTGCTCTGTTTATGCAACATCTGTGTTCTTGTACCCCCTTTTCCCCACAGGACCTAACAGGCCTAGAGTCCATGGACCAATGTCGTCGCACGTTAGAACAGCATAACTGGAACATAGAGGTGAGTAATCTCCCCCTCCTGAAATGAACACAATTCTCAACCCTAGCTCTGGAGTGCCACAGTGCCTGCAGGGCAACTCAGCCCTGATTATAGTGGGCCACAGTGCCTGCGGGGCAACTCATCCCTGAACATAGAGGGCCACAGTGTCTGCGGGATGTCACTCCAGCCAACAACTCATTCACCAGATTAAAATACGAGTTTCCCTTGTCATTTTTCACCCTCTGTTTGGAGTGTTAGTGGCTCAAAGAGACATACAGTCAAGCCGGAAAGTCTCCCCACCCCTTTCACCTTCTCCACGTTTTATTACGTTACAGACTTATACTACAATAGATTGAGTTCATTTTTTGCCAAACATCTACACACAACACCCCATAATGACAATGTGAAAAAAGTTTTTTTGAGATTTTAGCAAATTTATTAAAAATAAAAAACTAAAATTTCTCATTTACATAAGTATTCATACCCTTTGCTTTAACGTATTTTTAAAGTATCATATTTCATATTTGGTCGCATATCCTTTACATGCTGTTACTTCCTGAAATCTGTGACCATCAACATCAAAAAACTGTCGATATCTTATTTTCAGGTACTGTTACAAGCGATACTATAACCTCTCTGCATTTGAATGGATCTCTATGGAAATTGGGGGGTGAGACTAGATTCAGCTGTAAATTACACTGGTACAGTATGGAACACATGGCTGGCTAAATGGCTGTAAGTTATCAAGGGTCTGAGCTATCAAACGAGCCCCAAACCATCACTCTGTTGCCAGATATGGAGTAGATGTGGATGGATCACTTTAAGGGTTGTTTCTCCTGACTTTTTTCCCCATAGAGTTCTATAGGAAAATGAGTCCGGAGAAATAACCCTTACAGTGATCCATCCACATCTACTCCATATCTGGCAACAGAGTGATGGTTTGGGGCTCGTTTGATAGCTCAGACCCTTGATAACTTACAGCCATTTAGCCAGCCATGTGTTCCATACTGTACCAGTGTAATTTACAGCTGAATCTAGTCTCACCCCCCAATTTCCATAGAGATCCATTCAAATGCAGAGAGGTTATAGTATCGCTTGTAACAGTACCTGAAAATAAGATATCGACAGTTTTTTAATGTTGATGGTCACAGATTTCAGGAAGTAACAGCATGTAAAGGATATGCGACCAAATATGAAATATGATACTTTAAAAATACGTTAAAGCAAAGGGTATGAATACTTATGTAAATGAGAAATTTTAGTTTTTTATTTTTAATAAATTTGCAAAAATCTCAAAAGAACTTTTTTCACATTGTCATTATGGGGTGTTGTGTGTAGAATTTTGAGGGAAAAAATGAATTTAATCAATTTTGGAATATGTCTGTAACGTAATAAAACGTGGAGAAGGTGAAAGGGGTGGGGAGACTTTCCGGCTTGACTGTACGTGACTATGATTTTGAAGCCCCCGGGGCCAGAGAACGACGTAGCTTTGTTAAACTCAGTGCAGCCATACTGTTGTTGTTTGAGACATTTACTGACTGTACTCTCCCTACCTCATTTTCTCCTCTGCCTAGATATCTCAGCTGATTTGGTTAGGTACACTGTTACAATATGTACTGAAATCATCTTTAATATCTTCTGTAATGAGCATTTAGTTTTCAGGCAAAAATGTGATGCGTGAATAATTGTTATAGCACTAGTAAAAGAAAATTGTGGTGTAATAATGGTATAAATCTATGATTTTGGAATTTAAAAACAGGGAATTTGAGAGGACAGTAACTCTGCAGCTGGTATCTTCTCGGATAAAGCTGTTGTGTTTGGCAGGAGTTTACGCATAGCTGGACATTGTTCTGCTTTGCCGTTGGCCCTGATTGTAAACATGCACATCCTACACTTCACAGAACTGAACAACCTGCTTCCCAAGTGCTTCCCAACAGTATTTGGTGTCCTCTGTGATGCAAGTGGGCACACTGTGTGCATTCAGTACAACAGGGTTTCCATGTCCTTTGGAAATCTTTTAAAGCCCTCAAATTTAGAAAAAAATAATATTAAGGACTTATTAAACTTAAAATTTCTTGAAAATGGGCACACTATGACAGTATTTTAATTGAGCTTTTTTTGCTGGTCTTTAACATATTATATAGTTTTGTGGGAAGGCTTGGAAAGGATGTTAAAGGAGTTTGAACTGAGGATGTAAGTGTGGGAACATTGATCTGAGGAACAGATGCCTCAGAGGGAGGAGCAACAGAAGCCACGCCCATGGTGAGATTAGACTGCACGGTCTGTGGCAGGTGTGGGGGCTAAGTGGGCTGTGTGTTGCAGGCAGCTGTGCAGGACAGGCTCAACGAACAGGAAGGCGTTCCCAGCGTGTTCAACCCCCCGCCCACCAGACCCCTGCAGGTCAACACAGCCGACCACAGAGTCTATAGCTATATCGTCTCCAGGACGCATCCCAGTGTGAGTGACCCCTCTTTGTCCGTTTGACTGTCCGTCTGTCCAGTTCCGCAGGTTTTTACTTTTCCATCCTTTCATTCTGAAACTGTTTTTTGTAACAGTATATTTCTGCAGTAGTTATTTGATGGAATTGGTTATGCCTTGCCAACCTCCCTCTATAACATACTTTATTGAAAGTTCCTTGTGAAATTGGTGCACAGAATGGGTGTTTTTTACCACAGTGGTCTCCATTTTCGCAACCAAAAAAAAATGTTAAAAAATTGGTAGTGGGAGATGGTGTTTTGGACCTGAGTCGGCAGCTAAAGTAAAATCAACCATCTGGGACACCCCCACTTCATAAATCTGTCTTATCTTTGTGGTTGGAACAAAAAGGCATTTTGGCATAGTTTTAAAATGTAGACCACTTGCTTAAGTTACACCCCTCCACAGTGCATTCTGATGATTGATCGTCAACTATGGAGGAGTGTGCAACTGATGGAAGACAACAGATACGCCGGTTTTCTAAAGACATTCAGCAGAAAAAAATGGATTACCCAGAAACACTTGAAGTGATAAGACCTTGTTAACAGCAGGGCTGACTGAGAGTGTGTTTCAGCGTCTGGACAGTCATGACAGTGTAGAAATTAGCCCCTTAACTAGCACCGGCTCGAATGGTTTATTTTATTTGTATTCATGGTGTTTTTTTTCCCCCCAGTCAATCTGGTAACAGAGTATGCACTTTGAAAGTGCTAAAACTCACAATTCTTTCTCTATAACTTATTTGACGATTCCAATGTTATAGCGACAAAGGTTCCTTATTTTGTAATGACACTAAACATGCTCAATCAACACGACAATTACATTCTATGTGTTCTGGAAATCCCCAGACGACACGAATCACAGGAAAGTCGGTATCCTTATCCCGGCAAAAAAAGATAAATCTTTTAGGTGAGGAAAAAAAAAAATAACTTCCACTGTGTTTGAGCTTCTGTTACTTTGTTTCAGTAATACTTACAGTAATTCTGGCTCTTGGAAAACAAACTAAGGGTTACCTTACAGAAAATACCAGGATTATGCCTGTCATTGTCATCGAAGAGGTTCAGTAACAGTAACCGTTTTATTTTCAGGCTTGTGTTCAAAAAAGGTGTTGATTGAAAAGGGGTTAGACTATGGGGCTGTTGCGTACGTCAATGTTAGTACGGTCTGAGATAATTTTGGACAAAGATCAAAAAAGAAAAAAAACCTGTTTCATAGTCAATCATTCCAGTTGAATTCAAAGAAAGGCTGACGAGGGCCCCACTTGCCAGGTTTAGAACTTTCCCAAAATGCATTTCTGTTTAAGTGAGAACTGTTCCTGTGTTAAAATGGGGGCAGCGGTGCCCGGTATCGGACAGCTATAGCTGCCAGTCATTCTACACTGGGATCTATACACTTTTTTTTCCCACAAGATGGATATTTGTGAAAAGGTTCATAAAAGTCGGCACTGTCCTGTCAAGCTCAACATTTGATATAATTAATCTCTTTCTTTTTTCTAGGGGTTGCTAGGATGGAGTTATTATTTAATAATGCTCCCATTTAGATTTACATACTATACACTACTGGATATATTCAGGTAAGAAAAAAAGATTTTGTCTCCAGCTATCTATTACTTGTAGGCAGAATTGGTTTATTGACCACAGTGCTCCCAGTTTTCAGTGACTCACTGTTTTAGGTAGAACTGGGTGCAAAGTGGTTATAAGCAGTACTAATTCCAGTATGCACTGTGACCAGTGAATTGCTCCCAATGTGCACGGTGACCTGTGAATTGCTCCCAGTGTGCAGGGTGACGAGTTGTATTGTTTCCAGTCTGTAGGATGACCAGTTGTCATATTTAGCTTGTCCAGGTTGCGGGGTGACCCGTTCTCTTTTCCCAGGTTTGCCCTGAGTTTCATACGGCCGGACCCCCGGGGGCGAGTCACAGACCCTGTCGGCGATGTCGTTTCCTTCATTCATAGCTTTGAGGAGAAATACGGACGATCCCATCCCGTCTTCTACCAGGGGACATACAGCCAGGTGATTTATGTATACTTTAGAAACAAGGCTTTGTCCAAAATGGCTCCCTATTTAATATATGGTATACTATTCTGGCCATCAGCCATCTTGGTCTAGTTTCCGAATCCTAAAGTCAAATTTGGTATACATTTTAGAGCACTAAGAATATCCTACAATGCACCGTGATATCCCCTAAGCAATCATGGTCACTAGAAAGGTGGAAGTGAACCATGACGCTTTGTGAACTGTTTGCTGTGTGAGAGAGAATGGGGGAGTCGAATCTAACATGTTCATCATTCAATAATCCAAAACCCTGCACCACTTTGTCCACTAAGTGGCGCATTTTGCTAGCTAGCTAAAATGGTCTCTTCTTATAGTTGACATTACTTACGATTCACTGTCCACCATGTCTATCGGCCAAAAGTGCCAATAGCAACCTTCTTTAGTGAGCTGCAGCTCGTCTTTGGCCATTGCGTGATAAAATTAGGTTTAATATCAAAAGCAGGACCTCTACAAGCTAGATGATGTTATTGGTTTTGTAGCTAAATGCGACGGACATGTAGCCTAGGTGAGGACGTTGAATGACGGTACATTATTTGGCGCCCTATATGGACATTCACTAGATGGGGATTAGGGAGTAGTGAGCCATTTCAGACAGAGCCAATGTGTGTGTGCATATAAAAAATGCGTCACACATACACGCACATCATTTCCGTGGATCATGTAATTGGAATGGTTTGAGTGCTTTAGCCAGCACTGCGGAGAACTTTACCTTTAAAATGGTGATCATCGTCAGCCATCTGGATCACCGTCCATGGTGAATGAGCCAAGTACAGTAAGGATCAGCTGTCACCAGCCTATCCCTGTTATTGTGTTTTTAATCTTGCATTACCTTTGATTGCTTCTCATCGGACAAAATAATTTGGATTATGACAAAGACATTGGGGTTCCATTAAATAAATTGATTATAGCAGAATGATTGGTCGCCAGATTTAACCAGCTGTGTTTTTCCAGACCCTCCCTTTTTTAACCAATAATTAAATAAACCCTGATGCAGTGAGGTAAAGGCTGTTAATGAGGGGTCCTGTTTTTAAGCTGTTGTGGTGAATGCTACAGACTGAACAGACTCGTATTCAGGATGCTGTTAAATAATAAGAGCTCTGTGTGGCCTCTGTGTGCAGCCCAACAGGCTAGGCTTAAATCTCAACAGTGCTGATCCTTTGATCTCAGGTTATGCCCACTTCCTCTTCCTGTCTGTTGTTGATTAACTGATGGAGTATATATTTGCTGGGGGGGCAGGCAGGAGGGATTTGAGTTGAGGATTGCTTTTGAACTGAATTGTACCCACTCCCCGACAGGCTTTGAACGACGCTAAGCGTGAGCTGCGTTTCCTGTTGGTGTACCTTCACGGCGATGACCACCAGGACACAGATGATTTTTGCCGGTAGGTTCCGTGTCGCAGCTCGCGGGCGGCTGTCATCGGTCTCGTTCGAGGGCCGCTGTCAGCATGGTCCTCGTGGTGCTCAAAGGTTGTTGAAAATATTTTCATTTTGGAAAGTCAAAGTAACGGCAAGTGGTGAAATATTCCACTGTACTTGAAACGCCTGGTAAAATAGACCAAATTCAAAAGAGTCTTTACACTGTGTAAAATACATCTCTTTCTTGCCAGCTCACTAGATTTGTGTCACTTTCTCTCAGTGTACTGATAATGCTAATTTCTTACCAATTGGCTAGCTAGCTCATCAATCACTGGAGAGTGAAGCGTACACCTTTGTAGTTGCAAGTGTTTGTAGTTGCAAGTATTTTTAATGTAACGTGCAATTGTGGGTCCACCTTGAAAGCTGAACGTCAAAACACGTCCTTGAATATCTTGCATTTGTTTGTAAAACATAATTAAAAATGTAAATCTGATTTGAGCGGGGGCCTTGAGTATATTTTTATTTTCCCTCCTCCTCTCCCCCCTCCCTCCCAGGAACACATTGTGCACAGAGGAGGTCCTAACATTCATCAATACCCGAATGCTATTCTGGGCTTGCTCCACCAGTAAGCCTGAAGGATACCGAGGTACCTATCGCTCATATGCTCTCAATTTCCAGGATGAGGTTCATACCAAGCAACACTGCCTGAATCGAAATAGGATTCATGAACACGGCTAATTATGGCCTTTGTAATGTTATTCGAATGGAGCAGTTGGAGGGCTGGAATTTAATTCCAATAGGTGTGTGTGTGTGCGCGTGCGTGCGTGCGTGCGTGTGTGTGTGTGTGTCAGGTGCAGAGGGAATCTTCGTCTTGTTCACGACCAAAGCGCTTGCCTGTGCTGCTGTAAGCACGGTCGCCCTCTGGTGGCTGGCATGTGACACTGCGCCCTCTCTCAGTGTCTCAGGCTCTGCGGGAGAACGCCTACCCCTTCCTGGCTGTGATCCTGCTCAAGGACAGGAAGATGACGGTTGTGGGCAGGCTGGAGGGGCTCATCCAGCCCGAGGACCTGATCAACCAGCTCAACTTCATCATGGAGGCCAACCAGCCCTTCCTCACCTCCGAGAGACTAGAGAGGTACACACTGGGGACGGGGTCTTAACACAACAAAGCACAGTTACAGTTTACTCTTAGAGTTGGGGTAAATACCATTTTATGTTGAGAAATGACTTGAAATTTAATTTCAAGTGACAAGTGAGGCGTAGTGAACCCCGATGTGGGTGGAGCTCGCAGGTGTTATCAGTGTGACTGGTCAGTTTCCACAGCAGATGGTGTCGCCTGAAATTCCTTCTTTATCCGCTGTGTGTCTGTGGGCCTTTTTTAAATGCATAACAACCTGAGGCAGCCATGATTAATTGGGTTAAGAGATCAGTCTGGTGTAGTCCAGCAAAATACTGCTTTACCTGAATGCTGGAGAATTGGAAGAAACTACCGGAAAACTGGAAGAAACAACCTTTCAGAGAATATTCTACACAGATGGGAATTGTATTGTAAACTGCATTAGTTGGTGACCGAACTGCTGGTTAAATAATGGCACTGGCATGTGCCTACATCCTGTACCTGTGGATATGTGCGTACATGTTTTTACGTGTGTGTGTGTGTGTGTGTGTGTGTGTGTGTGTGTGTGTGTGTGTGTGCGTGCGTGCGTTTCTCAGGGAGGAGAGGAACCAGACGCAGGTGTTGAGACAGCAGCAGGACGAGGCCTACCTGGAGTCTCTCCGCGCCGACCAGGAAAAAGAGCGCAAGAAGAGGGCGGAACAAGAGCAGCGTCGGCAGGAGGAGGAGCTCGCACGCCAGAGCGTCCTCGCTGAGGAGAGGCGGAGACAGGTGAGACGCCTCCTGGCCCAGGGCTTGCTGGGTCACGCATAGCAGCATAACACGGGGTGTCACTGGGGAACTTGTTCCCACGTTTTTATACATAGTGCAGAATCTCACCCCCCTTACCCCCCCGGTACAGGTGTAGGTGTGAGGTACTGGTTAAGGAGACTGACCTGTTGGAGGGTGATTGAAGGTTTAAGTCCCTGTGCATAGTTGTATCCCTGTGAAGAGTCCCTACTGTTGTAGCCAGGGTGTGAAATTAACAGCAGCCACCAGCCAGATGCTGGTAAAATTTGTGGCTGGTAAGATTTTTACTGTAGCAGCCACTTTGGCCGGTAACAAACCAGGTTGTGTTATATTGTAAAAGGTAAGATGGCTGGTAAAATGTTGAAACTGGCCAGTGGCTTAGAAAGTTATTTCATACCCTGGTTGTGTAAAGTGTGCGGCCTCAATTCCTGCCGTAAAATGTAATGTTACACGCTTCTGTGGTTTCAGACGCTGGAAGAGGAGAAGGAGCGCAAGTCTGAATGTCTTCCCCCGGAACCACCTCTGGACGATCCAGATGGCGTCAAAATTGTTTTCAAACTGCCCAACGACTCCCGAGTGGAGAGGCGGTTTCTCTTCACCCAGTCTCTGACAGTAATGACCACTCTACCTCCCAGTCTACCTCTTTTTGTTATAGTCCTCCTTTCTCTTTCCTGCAGTTTTTCACCCCCCCCCCTCTCTCTCTCTCTCTCCTCTCTCTCTCTCTCTCTCTCTCTCTCTCTCTCTCTCTCTCTCTCTCTCTCTCTCTCTCTCTCTCTCTCTCTTTCTCTCACGCATGCATGCTTATTCTTTCTCTTTCTGTCCCTCTCTCGTGTATTGTTGAAAAATTTAATATTTTTAGAAAAATTGCTGCAGAACCACTGCCACAATATTTCTCATCTCTTTTGGCCCTCTCCCCCTCCTGTTCACAGGTAATACACGACTTCCTGTTCTCCCTGAAGGAAACTCCAGAGAAATTCCAGATAGTGACAAACTTCCCACGCCGCGTCCTGCCCTGCCTCCCCACCGAGGAAGAGCCCCACCCGCCTACACTCAAAGAGGCGGGGCTTAGCCGCTCCGAGGTCCTATTCGTGCAGGACCTCACGGATGATTGACACCTACCAAACCTGTCGTATTCATGGGAAGGATCATATATATATATATATATATATATATATATATATATATAAACGCATATATATATTTTTATTTCCCCCACGCCCATTTTGTTTTTTGTCATACACCTGTTGTGAACTGGGGATCAGTGGCACAAACCTATTTGTGAAATATTACATAAAACCTCCCACCTCCTCCAGGACTGGACTTTAAAAAAATAATAATTTTTTTGTTTTTTTTATATTTTTTTTCCTCAAGGAGTGTGATGCGAACTGCTTGTACATTGATGACTTGGATATTTAAGAATAATGAAGCTGTTTTTGTCCTCTTTAAGGCCTGAAAATTGACCATATCCTCTTTAAAAAAGAAAGAAAATTGAATTCAGTTTGCTGTAAGTGTATATTTGTTATCAGAAGACCAAAGGAGTGTTATTGGTAACATAAGTGATGGACTGCTTGCAGTTCTTAACGATTAAAATTTGAGAAACACAAGAAGAGAAATGGCGACTGCTTTCACATGTGGCTTTAGCCTACATAGCATAGTTCCAGTGCCTAGGGAGTGCCTGTGGTAACTCATAGATGCCTATTTTGCCCTTCTAATATCTGAATGGGCCGGTCATGTTAAGATGTCATTTTTCCAACTATAAATTAAAACATTTTACATTTTTTTTTTTTTCTATTTATTGAAAATAACATTTAGTTTTGAGCTCTGGATGTTGTTTACACGTTTCCAGAGGGTTGTGTTTCAAGGAGCTCCATTGATTTTAATATTTTTGTAGGTATGTGGAAACCAATAATAAAAGAAAATGGTTATGCAAAACTCGAGGTAAAAGCAATTCTTTGTGGATGAGGCTTCATATGTTGTAAACCTGATCCTGCAAAGTCAGCATAAAAGCGAGATGGATGAATATAAACTGTATTCATACCCCTATTGTATATTTGTATACTTGTAAAACAGTGGTCCCCAACCCTGTTCCTGGAGATCTACCATCCTGTAGATTTTCATTTCAACCCTAATTTGGCACACCTGATTCTACTAATTAGCAGCTCAGCGAGATCTCTCTAGCTGTTGAATGTGATGTGCTTTGTTAGGGTTGGAGTGAAAACCTACAGGATGGTAGATATCCAGGAACAGGGTTGGGGACCACTGTTGTAAAAGCATTATGACCGAATGGAGCCCAGAAAGGACGTGTCCATCCTAGAAAATGCATATGGCGGATGTTCCGTCACCACCGGGAACTTCCCCAAGCATGTTTTGCTGCTGTTTTTGCAACTTCACATGCAGGGTTTCCCTGATCTCAATTGACTGAAGATTTGGTGAATTCACTGAATAATTTAAATGATGAACTACGCCCCTAGATGATCATATACGTTCCTTAAGAAGGGATTGTAGAAAGGTTGTGTAAATGGAAAGCCTCAAAGTTCATTACAGTATTTTGAAGGATGTTGTGCTTAAATTTAATATTGCGGTTAAAGATGTAAGAGCAAAGAATTTTCTCAATTTGATGTCTGATAATACCCACAATCCTTTTCAATACTATTGATAGCTTTGTTAATCCAAAATCAAAATGCAACTTGGAATCTTTTGAGTGCCGTTGGGTTATATGATTTTCAATATCGGAGGTCTGATTTCTCCCCCTCTATAAGATGGATTTTCCATAATGTTTTTCACCAGAAGAGAGTTGAGTTCAGCTATTTTGAGCCTATATCAGCTGAGGATCTCCTGGATTTAGTAACACACATTAAATCATCTACGTGTGCTAGGGACATTGTCCCTACTAGACTCCTAAAGGAGGTTATGGACACTGTACCCCGATATCCTCGATTATTAACGGCTGTCTAATGACAGGTTCTGTTGCTTCTCACTTTAAAGTTGCTATTGTTCAGCTGCTTTTGAAGAAACATAATCTAGATCCCTCTGTCCTATACAACTATAGGCATATTTCAAAGTTGCCATTTCTAAGGTACAGAAAAGGTGGTGTCAAAGCAGTTATTGGCTTTCACGAGTACAAATAACCTGTTTGAAAATTCCAATCTGGCTTTCACACAATGCATAGCACCGAAACTGCTCTTAAAGTAACAATCTTATTTTAAAATGCAGATAATGGTGCTTGTTCTGTAGTGGTTTTATTAGATCTCAGTGCTGCTTTTGATATCGTTGATCATAATATTTTAATTGACTGCCTTAGAGACTGGGTGGGCATTAAGGATACTGCTCTAAGTTGGTTTGGTTCTTATCTCACTGGCAGACAGTTCTCAGTCAATTGGTGAATTTTGTATCCTCTCTAGTCCCTATTACATGTGGTGTCCCTCAGGGGTCTATTCTGGGGCCAGTTCTGTTCTCTATATGCTACTTCATGGCCGTATCATTTCCAAACGTAATATATCTTAATTTTTACACTGATGACAAACAGATTTACCTTTATGTCAAGCCAAATGAAGTGGGTAGGTTAGTTGCTTTTTATGACTATATTTATGACATCAATTGTTGAATGGCCCAAAATTTTCTATAGGTGAGCAGAGGAAATACTTAGGCTTTTGTTATCGATTCGAAGCCAGAGTCCCGTAATCTAAACTCCGACTGAATGTGAAGCCTGCTGCTCGGAAGCTCTGGGTTATTTTTGATTCTCACCTAAATTGTGAGCCTCATATTGAAAAGGTAGTGCAATCCTGTTACCATCAGCTCAGGAACATAGCTAAGATTAGGTCATGCTTATCTTATTTGGACGTGTGAGGAATTCATGCATTTATCTTGTCTTGATTAGATTACTGCAATTTACTATATGCCTGCTTGAGCAGTCATGCACTGTATAGGCCCCAGCTCGTTCAAAATTCAGCAGCAAGAGTTTTATCTAAGAGCAGTAAAAGGACACGCATCACCCCAATCCTTACCACACTCCATTGGCTTCCTGTTATTTTTAGAATTGATTTAAAAAAATTTTATTAAACACTTTCAAAGCTCTGCATGGCTTGGCCCCTGCCTGTATTTCTGGGCTTTTATTGCCCTATAGTTCTGGGAGAGTGCTTAGGTCCTCACAGTGCCAGTTGACAGTTTTAAGTCTCTTTTAAAAACAGTATTTTAGATTAGCCTTTTGTTAATTATATTTTCATTTGTCTTATTTTTTTGTGTATTTTAAAGATTTTTGTATCGTTTTAATGCTATCTATGTTCTGTTGGTCTAATTTTATGTGTTTGTTTATTTTATCCTGTTTTTATTGTTTTGGAAAGCGTTTTGAGCGACTTGTTCTGAAAAACGCTATATATAATAAAGTTATTATTATTATTGGCACAGCCCAGTCTTTGGGAGTTGTGCCTCTGGTGCTCTCTGGCAGACAGCAGGCCATACCTGGCCAGGGTAGCTTTCCTCTATAGGGGCCTAAGGCTCCTGTGTTATTCTCCACAGAATATTCCCTGTGGAGCGATATTCTGGAGATTAGCCCTTTGGAGGGTGGTTTCTCATAGTGGTGAGGCATATCAGCCCACACTGTAACCTGGCTCTCTCTGGGACTGTTTGCACCACTGTATAGTAGACCTTTAACAGCTGTCTGTAAATCCCTGACCTCGCCTCAAGAGGGCAACGCCATCTGTGTGCGGTTTAGCTGACTCACCTGTCAGGACCGAACCAGGGCTGCATTCGGATCCTGCACTCACCTGTCGTTCCGTTCCCTTGCTTTTAGGGGGGAATCTCCAAAATGCCAAGATGAAATATGGCAGCCACACCAAGTGTGATTCGGATCCAATTTAAGAAAGGGGAGGGAGTAATTATATTCCCTCGCTCCCTTGTTTATCCTCCCACCAAGGGTATAAAATGCAAGCTTCCAGCAAAATGGGAATCCCACAATGCAATGCTCCACTTTTAAACAAAAGTGGGCGGTCACCACAGAACTATGTGGCGGTCACATTTCAACTATGGTGTTGCACTTCCGAAATGTTGCGAGGGCAGTTGGGTTCTGTTTTTGTTTGTTTCTCGTCAATCCTCCCTTGCAGAGCAACATTTAAGTTGGCTTCCTGCACGTAGCAAATTGCGTCACAAGACAGCAAGGGAAGGGAGCGTGTTAAATTGGATTTGAATGCAGCCCAGCTTTTGGGTCAACTGACTGATTGGATTCATGCATTGTTAAGACCAGGCTCTGGAGTAAGCCTCTTTGGAGAAGCAGACCAACTCCCAGGGACTGTGGCTTTGACTGAGCTGGGCTGCGTTCGGATCCAAAATTTATCCTTTATTCCTGTTGTTCCCTTCCCTTGCTTCCAAGGGGGGAATCCTAAAAATGCCAAGATGAAATATGGCAGCCACACCAAGTGGGATTTGGTTCCAATTTAAGGGGAGGGAGTAATTATATAAATATAATTGGTAGGATAATTATATTACCTCAGTTCCCTCACAATGCAATGTTCCACGCAAGTAGGAGGTCACGTTTCAACTCTATGGGGTAGAATTCCTATATCGGTTGCGAGGGCCATTCAGTTCCATTTTGTTTCTCATCTATCCTCCCTTGCAGAGCACCTGTTACGTTTGCTTGCTGCATGTAGGAAATTACGTCACAAGATAGCTCAGAGCACAAGAGAGCAAGGGAAGGGAATGTGTTAAGTTGGATCCGAATGCAGCCCTGGGCTTTGTGCCCTGACTTCAACATTTCTTTCCTCCTCTAGGAGAGTGGCAGTCTCCTGGTGTTACAGTGGGGGGATAACTAGTCAAATTCCAGGATCTCTGGTCAAAGTGCTACTACCCCCGTAAGACATGCGTGTCAAACTCCTCAGTCCTGGAGGGCCATAGTGTCTGCTTATTTTCAGTGCATTTCAGCACAAGTGATTCAAGTCATTGATTTGCTGGAGTCCACACGCCTTGTTCTCAAGGCCTTCACTGGCTGCTGATTAAAAGGAAACCACAAATTCCTGCAGACATTGTGGCCCTCCAGGACTGGAGTTTGACATAACTGCCTACAGAAGCTGTTCCCACAACCCACTGAGTTAATGGTGCACTATGCAGGATTTTTACCTTGAAAATATTATAAAATAACCATGCTGTCATATCTATAGCAATGGCTATCTCTTTCTTTGCATGCATTTGCCAAATTTGTGCTACTTTGCCTGTATTTAATAGCCTTTGGTGTGTTTGGGACATTCCTGGTGCGTGATGCTCTTTTTTCTGTGTGGAGAGGGGTTGGTGTGGCTACAGGGCCTGTGCGGTAGAATCATGTACAGCAAAGCCAAACAAGACGACGGCGTGTTCAAGACACATTATCAATTTCCTCAATGGCGACGGCTTAAGTTTAGCAAGGGGATTAACAACGACGTGGAGTTGGCGTGTTTTCTGTTGGATCTGTATGTAATGTTACATCTAGCTAGCTACGTAAGGTAGCTAGTTGGCCGAAGTCGGGTACCTTGAGTGGGCAGGGTTGAGGACGGAGGAGGACTTCTTTGTAACACAGGACCACAGTAAGGCTAAAAATCCTGCATAGTATTAGGGTTGCAAAGGGGCGGCAATTTCTGGAAATTTAAGCTCTGGAATTTTTTTTTTTTTTTTTTTTTTTTGCAAAAGCCTATAACATGGAACTAAAATTTAGTTGGAAAATACACAACTGCAATTTTAGATCTTGCAGCATGCTTTGGTTAAAACAACCCAATTTAATGCTAATTGAGTTTAATGTCAACCCTACACTGTGCATTCTTCCATAGAGTACTCAAGTGACTATGTCACACTGGTTTCGGAAGTGACTTCCCCATAAATTTAGATCATAGACATTAACTAAAACTTACTTTTAAACAATTTCTAGTGATTATCTCTTACCATTAATTTCCTGGATTGTTCAATATAACAAAAGATGTAGTTTTTCTGGACCAGCTTCGAGTATATTTTACGTTTTAGTATTTTTTTGTGAATATACCAGCGCTGGCACTGTTTAAAAACTTGACGTCCCATAATTCCCTCCGGACGGTTCAATTAAATAAAATGTCAGAATTAGCAAGGTGGTATGCACTTCCAAAAATGTCCAGACAAGATGATATCCGATTGGTCGATAACCGCCCGTGCGTTGCAGTAATGGATATGTAGTCCGTTAAAGTGGACTACAAACCGGACTACAAATCATTAATCATTACTTTAAAAAATAAAAATTGGAACATGAAATGTATGCTCTATATCCTTATACCACACAGGCTAATCCAGGAACGTTTCGGCTCATTCTATGAATCAGATTTCAAGAAATTGTCAATAGTCTCCAAAGTCCGTTCTGTCATAGGGAATTTACTTCCGAAACCAAACTCCGCCCACGTCTGACATACTCACTTGAGTACTCTATTACATGCACAGATAATTCATAGCATCCTGCACACTGCTGCAGGGCCCTCTGCATGCACTGTGCATTCTTCCATCACATGCAGAAATAATTCCCAGCATCCTGCACACTACAGCAAGGCTATTGAGGCCACACTACTGCATTTGAATCCAAGGACTACATCCATTTTGAATACATTTTTTTGGGGGGATGGGGTTAGGAAATACATTTATTTTATTCAACATTCATGTTTTTTGTTCAATGAAAGAATCCATTAAGGTTCGACTCACAATGCATGGATGTCTGCTTATAAATATAAACATTTTGTTTCGTCATGTCTGCATACGATGAGGTAAATACAGCTAGTACAAATAACTGCAACATTTCCAGTTTATTCCTGTTAATTCCCATGGAAAGTTTCCACCTTTGAATATTCCCAGAATTTTGCATCCCTACATAGTATACCTTTAAACATTTTTTTTATGATCCACCCTTTTAAAATGTAGCCATCCGTATCCTAAAATGGACTCTAAGGCTGTGACCGAATGTGATCCCTGTTCCCTGTCCACTCAAGAGCCCTGTCTACCATGTGCCCTGTCCCCTCACTCTGCAAGCAGCGTGCTGAAGAAATCCTGCAAAATGGCTCAAAAGGGGTGAAGGGATCATATTCGGTCACATCTTAAATCTCAGAATAACTGCATGTTCACTGTAACCAGTGCTGTTCACAGCGGTCGATTAGATTGGTTTGACTGTATGGAAAGTGCATTACAGCAAACAGTCTTTTATACATCTTCAAACATGCTATCTTAAAACATATAGAGGGGTCTACTAAATTTCACACGTTGTGTAGAAGAGTTAATACTGAACGAACGATAAATGGCGAGCCCAAGTAAATGCTAAAAGGATGAAGGATCAGTGAATCTCATGATGATTTTAATGAGAACAAGTAGTCATGGTTATACTGGTATACATCATACATTTATTAGTGAACAACCCTCTCAAATCAGCCACAACAATTAAAAAAAATATGATTGCACTACTCGGTAAAGCAGAACTAGCAACTTTCATTTAAAAAAAGTACAAATCTTAAAAATTTCAATCAGTATACAGATGTATATATAATACACTATAACTAGTTATATGTTAAATGCTACAAACAATATGATTCCAATGGAATGAAAAAATTATAGCATTAAGAACCATTTCCTATATATAATATATATTAGCTTTTTTTCTTTTTTTTTCTTCCAAATACAAACATGGCAAAAATGAGGTAACTGTAAATGTGCAAGTACCAAAGCAAAAAATCTTCCTAACACAGAACACGTGCCCCTGGTCCGGTTGGCGGGCGGGTAGTCTGGAGTTCAGGCGAGGACCCCTAGAGGCCAGGGCGAGTATTACAACAGTAAACAATCCACTATCCCACCGCAGCAAAAAATCATTGGTAAACAATCAGTGGCATCTACGGAGCAATCAACAAATCACAAAATCCTAAAGAATTTTAGCTGCTTATTGGAATACAAGTTTGCACCACACAAGCTGTGAGATTACTTATTTATTAATTGAACCACAGAAGGACTACAAGATTCTATTTTATTTTATTTTTCCCAAACTCTAAACGAAACTTCCACCAGCCCAAATGTGGCACTTGAAGTGAGCGGAGACTTAAGGGTTTGGTGAGGAATCCTTTGGAATGCCAAACGACGGCATCATCTGAACGGCCAGCTTTTTCCAAACTGATAAAAATTTTGGCAATGCTGTTAAAAGCCTTAAGATACAACGGCTGGGTCAAACACTGATTCTAAGTAAACTGGTGGCAGTATGACGACAGAAGTAACATTTTCGTAACATGTCCTGACACTACAAATCCAACTAATTTAAGGCAGACTTTTTACGAGTAGGTGGTTTTAGACTACCTGTGTAAGATCAAAGGAAAATAAAATTTAAATTGTTGGTTTTGTTTCTCAGACAGTAAGCTGGATTTTTGTGGTTTTAAATGCCACTGTAACAAGAGAATCACTTCCTTGATACCCTCTCTCCCTTTGACACAATCACATGACTGTAGATGACTGTTTTTGGGGGTCATTAGCACTGCATGCTGTTAGATTACATGGCAAACTATTGCATTCCGCTAAGTGAGAGTAGCAACATAGCTAAAATGTAACATCTAGCACCTTTTCACTATATGGCTTTCAAATATCTAGTTCCCAGGCTGGTCATCTTCAGTCACTGAAGTGATAAGAGGTTCCAATGTGGTCTCAGCCCCTTACACACAGGCCAAATTACAAAAAAACAGGTTATTTCACAGTTCCAAAAGACTTTGAATTATGACACTACTACAGCAATAAAATCTTGTAGTCGTTCAGGAATATTACAAATGTGTGCAGTACAGTGCGTGGCAGTCATCAGCTGAGCAGAAAATCCCCCCAACCCCACCCTCAAACCCCACCCCCCCACCACCACCCCCCCCCTCCCACACCCAAAGCCAACTAGAGCTAAAACCAGCTGGGACCTGGTGAGAAACGCATGCATATTGTGCACAGTTAAATAACATCCCCGCCCCATTTCTAGATATCTTTCACTCAAAATACACACTTGTTTTTTCTTTTTTTAAAATCTTTTAAAATCATGCAAACACCTTTAGGATCAGTTTGGAAGTGGTTTAGGTAGGATAGTGTGTGCAAAGGCACACGTTTAAAATAGAAACACGACCAGTGTGTATGTGTGTAAATATAGATATAGATATATTTATATATATATTTATATGTATATCATTCAAATACAAGAACACAGAAACCGAACTTTAACAGTTTGATTAACATACGTTCTGATGTTAGGTCGCAGTGACACGTTGCCTCTTTTTCTTTCTCTATTTATAACTTCTTTATTGTACTTTTTTTGCTTGCATGCCTGTCTTTAAAAAATGCCATATCCACTACACTTGGCAAAATTAGGAGTAAATGTTCAATTGGTTATATTATAAACTACATACGGCCTGAGGAAAACCACCACCATGAAAAAAACAAAAAAAACGAAATCTGTCTCCATCACGGCATCAACCCCTTCTGAAATCAACTGTTTTCCTTTATTCTATATATATATATATATATATATATATATTATTTTTTTTTTTTTTTTTAAATCAGCTGAACGGCCCTGAGTGAAATCTATTTTAACTCACAATATATATGCCAGTGAACAGATATGTATATTTAGGTTTGTTACCTAAACTGTGGGCTAAACTTGTTAAAATGGCTTATATTCGAGCGGACACACTTGTGGCACCGGACACATCTCTATAAAACATGGCGAGGTTCCTTAACCCTGGGCAGGACAGCCACCATCTTAAGACTGCGGAGAAGAGCTTATAAGGGGCAGTACTATGGAGCACTTGGAAAGACCCCAGAACAGCGTTTCATATTTCTCTCAGCCTCCGGACTGAGCTGCGGAGGTCCGAGCCAGCTGAACTGAGAACAGAAGAGTCCAGTGCATCGCTCAGCTCTTTGTCACTCGAAATCCCTCCCTCACCCCCCCCCCCCCCCTCCCCCACTGTACAACTGCCACCAATTACACACACAAGGTTCAATATGCAATGCAATTCAAGCCGTTTAAACATTCTTCTGTCTTCAAAAACAAGACGATAATTTAAGCCGTTCACACGATAGCTATGCTGAAAAATGCTGTATCTTTTTACACCACCTAACACAAGGATCGAGACCTGACCAAGTTTGCCTAGAGATCACACGTACATATATACCATGTTAGTACTGTCGCTTCATCCTTCTGTCCTCTATCGTTAAAGATAAAACCCATGACAATTTTTAAAAACCTTACACTCTTAAAACAAGTGGAAATGACAAGAGGTTTTTCTTCTTTAAGATTGGTGATGTTTGTGCTTTGTCAAGGTCTTGAGAAGGCAGAGCTGAAAGCATATTGAATATTTGGCTCACAAACCAGGGTAAAACCTGGCCATCCCCGAACGGAGAGAAGTGTTCGGTTTGAAACCGGCACTTGCTGCACGTATTGCTCTCTGCAAAAGCGGTCCGACGGCAACCTCCTCCCCCGCCGCTCCTCAAAGCACAAGTGCACAAGAAGGCGAGGCGTTGGCTGTCCCTCAGACCCGGTTCCTCCTGGTTTTATCTAGTATTCCTCGTTTGTGTTTTCTCTTTTGCTTTTCGTTGCTGTTGTCTTTTTCTTTTCTCCCACCTCCCCCCCCCCCCCCCCCCCCCTCTGTTAACGGTGGCGATTCTTGATTTAAATATTGCTAATCTAAATCAACAGTCCATGCAAACCCCCTCCCCCAGAATTCCCCTTGGATCCTGCAACCATGCTCAGCCAAAGCTTGGCTACGGGGGAGGGGGCAGAGCCAGAGGGCGTGGCGCTTGGGCGTGGCACTTGCAGGACGTGATCTTCTGTCCCCCGCGTTGTTCGTCTGTCCAACCGTAGTGGGACGAACGGCTGCTGCAAGAGCAACGACAGAAACTCCACTGCGACGCTTCTTCCAAACAGCTTTCAGCTACTTTTTTTTTTTTTTTTTTTGCCGAGGGAAAGCTAGTGGAGGGTTCCAAACCAAGGTCTGTCCGTCAGCTCCAATCCATTTTTTTTTTTTATATATTTTTTTAAAATTTTTTTAACCACAGGCCTTAAAGAGATACTGCAACTTTAACCACAGCAAGTCAGACGTTCACAATAGCATTCGCAGGTTTTAAAAAAACAAATTATAAAGAAAAAAGTGGGAAAGTAATATTAAAATCATCAATACATTATTGCGTAACATACATTATTAACAAGTCACTTTTACCCATCACCTATACGAACATGCATCTCTGATGGTCAAGCCTTTTCTCCAAGCCAGCGGAATGCTTCAGGTTCCTACCAACCTTGTTTTTTTTCTTTTTTTTCCTTTTTCTTTTTTTAATTCATCTTGGTGTTGGTCTGCCAATCACACAGCCCCACACTCCTGTCACCCTCCCATCACTGGTGAAGTACTTGGAATGATTCTAATATCAACTAGAAAATAATCAAAAAAGAAGGAGAAAAAAAAAAAAAGCCTAATTTTGTTTCCCTTAAAGTTAAAACACAACAACAGATATTACAGGTTAAATCTTTGGAGTATCGGTAACACAAGGGCAAAAAACCGAGAGAAGTACACACTACACAACTCCAGAGCTCAGTGGCTATGTGGCTATACTAGGCAGTAGCTTTCATCAAACTCACACAACGCACAGCAGAGGTGGAAAGAGGGCCCCAAACACGATCCGAGATTGAGTATTGTTCGAGATGGGGAGGGGGCGGGAGGTTTTTTTTTTTTGTGTGTGTGTGTTTTGCGGGGGAGGGAATGCGGGACAGGTGGGTGGAGTCCCGTGATCCCACATGGAGCATGCTCCATCTATCGCGCTGCTTTCCCATTGGACAAACCGGAGTCTGGACTCACTCGACGTCCCTGTGGACCTCCGATGCGTCCGCCCGACAGATTGGACAGGTACGATTGGTCTGCAATGCAGGGAGAGGGACGTCAGCAACGCCAAAGGCCAAAAGTTCAATCGGTCACACCCAAGAACTAGAGTCATTTGTTTCCCACAAGAGAACCAGAGAACTTACTTCTTGTTCCAATACTTTCATTTAGTAGATACCCGTTTCCATGGTGACTTACACAAGCGAGAGCATCTACTTGAGTTATATTAGCATTAGCAACACTGATGTTAGCATCAGTCTCAGACCAGAGACAGTCTACCATCAATATACTGGTACATAAGTACCCCAAGTGCTCTGTGTCCCTACCTCTGCATTACTTATCTCCACTCATTTACACACAATTGTTGGAAAATGTATTATGTTTTCTTTAGTCTCCACAAAACATTATCCTGAATGACAGCTGACCTCTTTAAAAAGGTAAATGTCATAATTATCCCCATTGTATGCACAGCTTTGTAAGAACACGAGCAAATTGTGATTAATGAATATTAGAATACCCATATTGTCATCCTGCTCAGGGCGAGAGGCTTCCTCACCAGAGTCAGGCGAGCACCATATTCTTTATTTGAGATCTAAACCTGATGCAAGGGACCCAGAGAGCAATGCTGCAACATCTTTTTATTAAAGCCATTATAAAAAACTGCTTGCTCAGAACAGACTGGCTGGAAACAGCAGAAGGGTACACTCTGATTGAAACAGGTCGGAGATTAACAGAAAAAGTGTATCACTGAATGTCTGGGTGTTTAGACTGTGCTCTGGCGGACATTTCTATAAAACACAGCAATCTAAACCTTTGATTTTTGCGTATGTACGTGTTGAAATATTTTAATTCCTATATCTGCAAAAAGCTTTCTCAGGAGAGCACACGTCACAAATTCAATGCCACTCAGCCAACAGGGGGCCAGTGGATCGAATGCAATGGGAACATCATCAAAGCAGCGACTCTGGATCAAAATTCAGAGTGTTATTGTGATGTCACATTAGCACAATTGCTGAAGATTCCATGAAAGGCTTAGGCAAAAGGTTAGCTTGCCCAGGCAGATGTAGGGGCTAAAACTGCACGGACACAAAATTGTAACTATTATTCCACTGTAAACGTATTACATGACTTCCAGCTAATGAGTCAATCCTAAATTTCAGCATTATATATAATTAATAACCCTCTTGTCAGATTCATGTTCAAGTTTTCAATTACATGATCAAAAATTACTTGTTACAAGATGTTAAAACATCCAACAATTTGTGATCCCCACCATCCTGTCAGGATAGCTAGCTCGCCAGCTAGAACTGGGGCTATGGGATACTAGCACAGCCACCTTCCCATCGCTATACTGTTACGTTAGCTACCTACAGCAAGCTCTAAATAGGAAGAACTGCAAGTTGGTCTGTCTGCCAGACACTCGCTACATAACAGTACAAAGTAAAGACGGTAATAACCCTTTGTCAATGTTAAGGGTTAATCTCATTGTTATTCACAGATAAATGCAAATCGATAAATAGCCACAAATGCCATCCCCCTTTTAACCCAAGCAGTTTCTCCTACGGTCTCAGTGTTTTTGGATTTTTGAGGTAACTGGGAATTTAATTAGTCTCACCTTTAACCATTTGTCGACACATTTAGCGTGGAACTCGTGGTTACAGGGTAATACTCGAAGTAGCTGCCGCGACTCAAAATCACTAAAGCACACAACACACCTGCAAGAAATCAGAGACCAGAGAGCATAAAGAAATCGGCATCTGCATTCCGAGCTTCGTCCATGATCACATTTAAATAACCGCTGTAAAACTGCCAGTTTCTAATAAAATGAATGGATAGATAAACTATCGGAATTAAATGAATCGGTATAGTAAATGAATGGATGACGCATGGGTGTATTAAACAGAGCTTCTTACAGAGTTTGTTCAGATTGATGGTTCTCGGGGTTGAATCTATAGGACGGAAGCTGCTCTATGTCGGTTTTGGTGAGTCCGCGAGGCTTGGCTTCTCCCAGCCTCTCGGCCAGGTTCAGTAACGCCTGTAACAGAGTCATCTCAGTCAGAGACAGCAGTGTCTTAGAGATGCGTGGGAACACGTGTGCGACATGTTCACTGAACACAGACACGCACACACGCACAGGAAGCACACGTCTCACGCACAAACACGCCCACACACCTCGTAGTTCTCCATCTCCACGTCATCCACGTCAAGATCCAGGCTGATGGCTGGCCCCACTGCAGTCGGAGGCACAGGAAGCATCGAGCTGCGCGGATCAACAAACAGGAAGTCAGTTTACCGCTAACACTGCACACTCAGGAGAGCACACACTGGTGCAGTGTTCTTGTTGATTTGCAGTTTACCATTAACTCTGCACACACAATACAGCCAGTGCAGTGGTGCAGTGTCCCTGTTGATTTGCCATTAACTCTGCAGACAGGAGAACCAGTGTCCTCGTTCATTTGTGCCACAGTGAAATAGGTTGCACCTGAATTTTCTGTCTGTGTGTACTACAACATTATGCAGTGTACGCAGGATCCTACTATTCCAGTGTTTAACTGGCAGTCAGTTGGATTTTGTTCAGTCTTGTCACAAAATTGAGCCATTTTGCACGTAAACTAAAGGAGCCATATCTCTTGGAATAACGGATTAGTAATGCCTAGGCATTATGACACTACCCTCCTTCTACAGTGCTTCCTCATACATATTTATGGCGTAGGTTTGACATTTGTTTGGGGACGTTACCTTGCCAGATTGAATAATGACGTTATTTACGCTGTCACATTCTCTTACAGGAACAACAAACAGACTGGCGAGCCAGCTAGATTTCTTTCGAGATCATTGTTTGGCTTAATGTGCATGAGCTGCTTGAATATTCATGCAAACGTACATTTAAGTCTGTCGACTACAATCTGACTACAACTTGCAGGCGCCGTTCTGCATGACTTGAATTATAATGGACGTTTCGTTAGTTCCTCCACCATCTTTCTCCGTGCAGTGCTACTCACAGGAAGTAGGGCAGGAAGCTTGGGTAGTAGGGTGGAGGAGGGGGCGGCGGGGGCAAGGGCTGCTGGAGACGGTATCTCTGTCCACTGACTCGTCGTGACAACACGTGGGTGTATGGCTGCAGAGAGAGAGTGCGAGAACACGATCGCCGTCCGAGTATTATATGCAGGTCAATGGCTTTTAAATCAAGAATGAACAAACACAAACGACGAGTTGGATGAGATCCCTCTCACTGCATACACACGTCAATGTGCATATTCTAATGGACTCTAAATCGTAGCTTACATAAGAGAATGAAAAGTACGTATGAACCAGCAATCCGTCCAAGCAAGCGATGGGTGAGCGGGGAGCGATGCATTCTTGTAAATGTAAATGTGCCGTACAAATAAAGCCATTAGTCTGGAGGGCCGAGTCCACTCCTGCTACTCACCACTCCGAAGGGCAGGTCCGGGTGCAGGGGGTCTTGAGGGAGGTACTGGAGGGGCACAGAGGGGGGCATTGCTGGTGGATGATGAGTGGGGCTGTAGGAGAACCCCCCAACAGGGTGCTGCTCCCCTCTCATCTCCACTTCATTGTCCACTCTCTGTAGAGGCTGCATGTGTGTGGGGGGGGGGGTAGTGTATTAGGAGTGTCTCTTCCGCCACTGGAACGGTTTCATTTAAAATATGGCTTAATTTTTTTTCAATATCAAAATAAATAAATATATATTTAATATACAACTTAATATATATAATATTAAGTATATCTGCTTGTGTTTCCATTTCAGCATCTCTGTAAGCTATGCAAATCTTCGCCCAGTTTTTCAGCTCTCAGATTGGCTCAGCTGCTCTCTAAAAGGGCCTTTGTGGTTGGCCAAGCAGGCCTCTAGTTTTAGTAACAGTGGAGGCTACTGCACACTTGGGCTGTGTCCGAATACGACCCCTGTTCCCTGTCCACTCAGACCCCTGTCTAATATGTGCCCTGTCCCCTCACATTGCAAGCAGTGTGCGAAAGAAATCCCGCAAAACTCTTTCCAAACTAGTGAGGAAGTAATATATATACAGATCCTTTCCAAAAAATTAGAATATCATGGAAAAGTTGTTTTTTTCCATAATTCCATTCAAAAAGTGAAACTTTCATAGATTATAGATTCATTACACACAAAGTGAAATATTTCTAGCCTTTATTTGTTTCATTTTTCATAATTTTGGCTTACAACTCCAGAAAACCCCCAAAACAGTATTTCAAGAAATTAGAATAGTGTGTCGAAAATCAGCATTTACTTCAGTTATTTCAGAGAATGAGTGGAGTGGCTTGACTCGAGGAATCCGACAGTTGTAGCCCATGTCCCGGATACGTCTGTACGTGGTGGTTTTTGAAGCACTGACTCCAGCCTCAGTCCACTCCCTCTGCATCTCCGCCAAATTTTGGAATCGTCTTTGCTTGACAATCCGCTGAAGCCTACGGTCATCTCTTTTGCTTGTGCACCTTCTCCTGCCACATTTTTCCCTTCCACTAAACCTTCTATTGATATGCTTGGACACTGCACTCTGTGAACAGCCAGCCTCCTTAGCGATGACCTTTTGTGGCTTACCCATCTTCTGGAGGGTGTCAATGATGGTCTTCTGGCCAATTCTGCAGTCTTCCCCATACTGAACCAAACTGAGATAAACTTTGCAGGTGTTTTGAGTAAATTAGATGATAGTGTGACACTCAGTCTAAAACATTCATTCTCTGAAATAAGTAAATTCATTCTCTGTAGTAAATGCTGATTTTTGACACACTATTCTAATTTCTTGAAATACTGTTTTGGGGGTTTTCTGGAGCTGTAAGCCAAAATTATGAAAAATGAAACAAATAAAGGCTAGAAATATTTCACTTTGTGTGTAATGAATCTATAATCTATGAAAGTTTCACTTTTGAATGGAATTATGGAAAAAAAAAACTTTTCCATGATATTCAAATTTTTTGGAAAGGATCTGTATATATATTTTTTATTTATTTATTGAGAATATCAATCAGTTAACATATGATGATTGTTACAGAGTGTAGATTATGAATGAAGATAGAATTAACAAAAATTTAAAAAAGAGTAGTTTGTAATATGAACCTATCTTGTACCATAGATATGCATATACGCTCTATATCTTTTACGTTTTTACTTCCGGATTGCTTACTGAAATTGTCGGGTGAGTGCACAGTTCTGTAGATGAGTGCGTTCCTGAATTCCCTCAACAAAACCCTGGAAATAAGGGGTTCATCCTGGTATTTGAAGTGCCCCCATTTGTAAGAAAAAGTCGCCCACTCAAAAGCTTTTTGACGAAGTGGACGGACACAGGCCATGTCCCTCCCTGCTGGCATGGCACCCTTGGTAGACTTTCTAAGCAGACCTGAGGCGGGCATGTAGTCTCTCCTGAAGGGCCGGGGGCCCGTTGTAGACGCGGTTTCGAGAGGCGTACTCACCATGCGGGGAGGCTGGGGCTGCAGTGGGACGAACTGGCTCAGCGGAGCAAGGTGGGGGGGCTGGTGGGGGGCTACTGGGGGAGAGGGGTGCAGTATAAAATGCTCGCTGGAGATCAGAGGCGGAAAGGCTTGGTAAGACACTGGCATGTGCTGCATCGTACAGGCTTGGATCAACTGGGGACGCAGAAACACAGAAACGCACACAAAGAAAGAAAGGAAGAAAAACTGCATGTCAATCACAGGGAAACGCAACGTTACTCTCTCACCCCCCCAGAAAAACACTCAGCGGTGCTTTGGTCTCCGAGCCGCTAATGGTTGCTTTAAGAAGGAGATCAGCCCGGTCATTCCGACAGGCAGGAGCTTCATTCCCCATCAGCGACAGTGTCTTAAATAGAAGCAGTCTCGTCTCATTTGCATGCAGATTTTAAGAGACTGCAGCGCACCGGTGCAGAATCAGACACAGTGGGATCCAGCCGATGCTGTAGCCACTAGCCCAAAGACTATTGGGTCATCTGACTGAGTTAGCACAGGGGTCCCCAGCCACTTTTGATGTTTTGAGAAGGGACGGTGAGGGTGTCATTTTTGTTCTAACCCAGCGGTAAAACATCTCGTACGACAACGCAACGAACCACGGACTTCCATGGAAGGCCTCGATAAGTTGAATTGAGTGTTTCAGTGCTGGGCTAGCACCAAAGGCTGCACACACACCGGCCCGTTTCAGATAAGATTGTGGAGCCCTACAAGCAGAACATGGGATCCCTATGACCATAAACCGGATATGAGAATCACAACCCGAGCGCAAGATACACACAGAACGACGTGCAACACGATGGTCAACGGAACTGTGTGGGGTGGAGATGATCAACAATCACAGTGCACGCACTTTATTCCACATTGGTCAACTAAAGGCTCACTTGATTGGTCATTTCAATGTCCAGCCAAGGAGAAATCCTGAAAAAATACATGATGTCACAGAGTGTGGGTGCACAGTGGGTGTTTATGGTCATGTGATTCAGGGTGAGCAAATGAAAACCCTGGAATTTGTATGTGGGGGCAGGGGGGTGGTGGTGGTAATGGTCTACATGCACTTCACTGAAATTGGCGTAACGACAAAAAGCTTCCGGGCAACCGAATGTTCCTGGTCCCTCACATTTATATCCACTGAGGTCATAAATCCAGGTAACATATTCCAGGTAACATATTCCAGGTTGGTCACATTGCATGTAATGAACATTGCGTGCCAAGTGCATTTTAATTTGCGCCTTATGGAAAAACTCAACGACTAAAAGTTTAAAGTTTACTCATATGTACACACACACTTCGCAGACAGCTATAGTGACTATTGTGCTAGTTTTAGCTATTGCTTTTCCTTAGCATAAAGAGACAAAATCAAAAACCAAATGTATTCCAGGGTTTGGGTACATTAGCTACCATCATGGTTCTGTGGTAAGGAACCAAAGAACAAGAGGGAGGGTCTATACATGTTCAATGAAGAAAGGACTAGAAATATTTTAGCAATTAGCCGCGTTCAGTATCATGGCTGTGCTTTTGGTATGGTAGCTGTGTTTTACATCACGGCTATGTGTAGCTGTGTTTTTTTTGATATGGTAGACGTGTCTGGGTATCACAGCTGCGTTTGGTTGCCCGGTAGTTTCTGGTTGTTATGCCGGCTCTTCCTTTTCAAACTCACGGGAGGAGGTAGGCAGCAGAGCAGAGTGTGCTGTCCGCTCAACATTACCGAGCATGCTGGGAGCTGCTGAGCGTTGCACCCTGGGATAGGCTGGCCGGCGTGGAGGGGGAACCCATGGGTTGTCACCGTGGTAACCGTGTAAGATATGGGCACTGGTCCCTGGTGCATCTGGCAGACAGACAACAAAATAAACGCGAGAACGCATGTGTGTTTGCTTTATACCACTATACACAGAAAATGTGCTTTAAAATGTATATATGTGAAAATTACATTAGGGCCCTCATGAACAAGAAAGACCTCTAATGGTGATAATTCATTAACATTAGAAAGCTTGTTACCAGTACAGATAACTAAGCTCATCTTGCATTGCTTCAGCTTCCCAGATAAGCAGCCAGAGAACAACTGTGGTTAAAAGCTAATCTAGTGAAGAAGGCTGCTAAGAACAAAACTCAGTCATGTGACCTCACGCCCCACTGAGACAGGGGGCGGAGCCATGATGGACTGTACATGTCTGATGAGACAAGGAATTTGCAGCAGCGCATTTAATATGAGTTATGTAGTGGAATTTCACGTACCTCTACATTTTGACTTAAATCATGGGTGTTAATTCAAGACCCCAAAGAGCAAAAATACAAAGCCATTTCCCTGATGTGATCAATATCAGCTTTCCAGTTGGGGAAAATTTTAATAATAATGAACCCCACAACGTCAGACGAGTTTTACTGTAGTTCCGTACGTAGGGGTGTCGGAAAATCACTGAGATTACGGGAAGGGCCGGAGGTGGTTTACCTGCTCATGGAGGTCCACCATGATGGGGCTCTGCTGGGGGGGGTGTGCGGCAGGGTGGAGCATTCGTGGCGGTACGCTGGTGTGGCTGTATGCTCGGGACTCATCTAAGGAAAGGTGCTGCTGATGCTGAGGGAAGAGGGGGTGCTGGAAGCTCTCATCCTGGGGTAGGGAGCTGTGCAGTATGGGCCTGTCTCTCCTCCCCCACTGTCTTCTCCCGGGAGGACTACACAAAGAACACACGCAGGCACAATACATACAAATGCATACAAATGCATACACAAACACACAGATGGCCACACATGCAAACAGGCATGCACACAACCGGGTATTACACCAAAGATTGGAATTGGAGCAGATCAAGGCGAATATTTAATTACCGGAATCTGTTTCATTAAGCCCAAACCAATATTTTTCCGTAATTTTATATTATTCCACAAGGTCCATCAAACATATGGTGATGAGGTTTTTTTTTAATTTGTTTTTTTTAAAAGAAATTTTTTTAAAAATACAATACATTTAAAAAAAATATTAAACAAGTTTCGCTCCCTTTGAACTGAATAAGCCATTTTTGGGGACGTTTTTTGTTGTTGTTTTTTTCCACATGCTCCATGTTGATTGCTTATCTGACCGGGAATGACACGAGCACCCGTCCCATCTCCTGCCTGTTACACCTTTGTTCGATGAGTTGGAGGGCGGGACAAGGAAAGGTGGGACGTCGAAATGCAACTAATAACATAAAATAGAAGACGAACATTTAGTCAGAAATTATATGCCCAATCTAAACTAGGAAGGAACTACGAGGAGTTTTTGGTACCATGCAATGTACACCATGCATGCCTCATATTTGCGCAGAAAGATGCATTGTAAAAATAAAAAGTTCATTTTACAGTGATATACTGGCAACAGGGTTGTCAGAACTTTACTGTAGGCTATAAATAACGGTACCAATATGTTAAGCATAGGCTACGTCTTTTTTAAATGTATTACGGTGTTTCACCGTAAATAATACAATTATTTACATTTCATTTGTTTACAATTTCATACCTTCACCATTTTACTGTAATATTCAGACGTTTCCCCAATGGCATTCACCTTTAATTTATTCCCCGGCACTCCGTTAACGACAGCCGTCGTATAAATGCCGTAAAGCATATACTTGTCATATACTCACTTGTGTTAAAAAGTTAAGGAATGTGCAATCGTCTCGGACAAATCTGCTGTTTTCCTTTCTTTTTTGTGGTTTATTCTAATGTTTTCTGCACTTTATATTTTGGATGGAACAATTATTTTTATACTTGTTATATACTACTTGTGTTAAAAAATAAAGACCAATGGAAAGGGCCAAAATGCAAGATTTTTTATGAAACCAGAGCTATTGTAAGCCTACTGTACGTCTTGTAAGCCCATCTTCCCTGAATTGAATCGGTTTTACTTACTTTAATGTAGGCCACTTCAGATTTTAAGTATATTAAAAAGAAATGTAATTGGGACTCGGTATCGGCAGATACTCAGTGCCGATTGACTCGGATCTGGATTAGGGGCAGAAAAACCTGATCGGGACACACGTATATTATGAACAAGTCACATTACGGTCTACGAGAAAGCAGTTTATCTTATAAAACTAACCTTTAGAAAAACAATATTTAAGGTGAATAGTTTCGGAAGAGCCTGCCTTGTCAGCAATGGAGTTTATCCTAACGAGCACATGTAACAATTTAAAAAGCATCACGGTAAGAGAGAAAAACATTCGGTAGGGCATATTGGACATACGGACTGGTCATCAACAGATCACAGTCCCATAAACTAATATATCAGAGTTGTCCTTGTCATAGAGAATGTGTTGAGTACAGTCTCAGGGACACTGAGAAAAACATGGTCAGGCGCTTCCCAGCAACCAACCTGAGAACACCGCCACAACCCAAACCATGTAGTTATTTATGCCATTATTAACTATGTTGACTAACTTTTATGACTATGTAAAGGTTAGCATTGTTTTTTTTTTTTTTTTTTACTTGCAACATGTCTATTAACACAGCTGACTCAGTGCAAAGTTTGTCTTCTTATTTATGTTGGTTTCTTGCAGCATTAACAGTTGTCAACTTTGGCCCCCAAAAATTGCTATTTACACGAATGAAGGGACTACATTTAAAATGCAAAGGGGTGGAATTTTTGTACGGTAAGAAATGGACCGCTCAAATTATTATAAACCTTTATTATTTTTACCTCAACATTACATGGAAATACTCAGGGCTCTACGCTGTTCTTTTTCTTTTGTTCTTTTTAAACCGTTACCATGTACGTTGGTGGCGATTGAGGCAAGTTTCCCCCGGTCACTATGAAGCACTCGGATCTTGAAGAGCCCTAAATAAACGCGCTCATTTATCATCATTAATGTGGACGGCCACAATGGGAAAGGACTGCGAGCGACACGACTCGCACACGAGGCCTCCGCTCAACGTTTGAGGACGGTGGCTTTGGATGCTTTGCGTTTGCCGTTGCGACTGCGGTCAAAGTCACGGTCGGGGCCACTCACCTTCTCCTGAGATGCACTGGGGTATTGCAGGGTTCCCCTGGGAACCTCCTCTGGTTTAAGGGGGCTGTTGGTGGCCGCCTATTCACTGCGATTTCCCATGGTCGCATTGGTGATGTCGTGAGGACGAGCCACGCTCAGGAGCGGGAGAACGTGGGCACAGGAGGCACTTGTGTCTCAAAATCTGGGATTGTCTTCACCCTGCAGAAAGGTGGGTACGGGGTTATTCTATGGGCACTCCCATATGGGCATATCTGACGGTACAAAATACCTGCCAAGTGAATGTATCCATAAACTACAGTCAGTAAAAACTGTAAAAAAAAAAAACGGCACTCCCAGTGCACTGTAAAAAAATAAATAAACTGTAAAAACTGCACTCCCACCCGTGATGGGCAAAAATACAATATAATCCATCTTATCTGACAATACAAAATACCTGCCAAATAAAGTCGTCCATAAACTACTGTAAAAACTGTGGAAGGGAAAGAAAAGAAAAAACACAAAATAAATCTATATATATATATATATATATATACATGAAATATACTATAAATATATGCATTTGAAATACTGCCAATCCCTGCTCCCACCAAGCGCTGGCCACTCGTAGGACATCTGAGGTCACTAAACAGGGGCAATTTTACAACCAGCTCCAAGGCTTTCCGACAAACCAGCCGTTTGACAGATGGCAGTACTTGTGGACATGTGACACAGAACTCCATAGCTGGCTAGTAAAAACAGAAACCACACCTATTACACTGTTATGCAGCAACACCAATGCAGGCCAATATCAAACATGTTCTCTACTGAGCCAGTTTCATAAAATCGTAATGCTGTGTCAAATATTACACAAACATACTGAATGGACAAAGGCTGTTTACTAAGCTTGCATGCTGCTAAACTAATATAATCCTGGATTTATGGATTCATTTGTGAGGACAGCAGGCCACTATGATAAAGATGCACCAACTCAGATGAGGATCGAGCTAGCCAGTGCTTATATGGGTTTCCAGGGCTCCCAGTTTTTATCCATTAGAAAATCGTATTCCTTCCAGTGCTGTCACATTCCTGTCTTAGATAGTGCCAGTGTACCATTTGATTTAATACACGTGAAAACAATGCAATGTATATTAATATGCCGAATATGTGGCAAATGTATCAATTAATTAGACTAAACGATTAAAAAACAGCGCTATTTATTTAATATAGCTGGTTTCCTTTTCGCTCACACGGCGCACTCGCCTCTGATTGGCTCACCGCAATCATATGGGCGGCCGAGGCCTCTAAACGTCCTGCGTGAGAAGAGATACGCCCCCTACGTGGCCACTGTTCAGTTGGTTGAGCTATGAAAAGGCGGTAATTGGTTTGAAATAACGTAATCGATGACATCATCGACACCTTTTCAAGCACGGACCAAGGGATATGAACTTGCATTTTTTGACATCGATAAGGATGTTAACGTTAAATCTTGACATATGTTACCAGATTACGTTGGCTACCATTATCATAAGATGATTAACTTAATGGCTTCTTCCAGCCCATATAACTAATGGGTTGGTTAGCCAAGCAATCACATTTAACGTTAGCAACACAGTTCAAGTTCAATAATTTGGGCACCTCCTGCGTCTATTTTACCATATGCGTTAGCCAGCATATTAACTTGTGTTAACTATGTTGTTTAGCTAATTAACTATCCTTGCACACATACACCAGTGAGCTAACAATAGCTAGCAAGCTTACACGGATTTACCCGCACGTTTAAAGTCAAATTACCGAAAATGTTTTGGAACAATAGATATCTACGCACAGATTGATTACAGCAATGCACGCAAACTTACATTTTCGCTAACGCTCACCAGATTGAAGACAAGCGCTGCAGATATTAGTCCTGTGCGAGTGTGTGAAAAAGCGGGTACTGCGACTTTAACAGACAGAGAAGGCTGGCCAGGCCATGTGCTCTCAGACAGAAACAAAGCAATAACAAAAGAACCTTACCGCACAAAGAGATAAACGTTCAAAATGCACTTCGTTATTATAGGAACCAGTTAATTTCAAATTATATACCAGCACTCAAGACATTCAATTTGCTCGAAACATAGGCATTTAAAAAACATGCAATGTTTAGACTCACGATAGAAACGAACATTTGAGATGGCATGCCGTCATGACATTTGCAGTTACAACAAAGGCACAACGTTAAGTGCTACGCTAGCTGGCTAACTACACGTGTAATACAATCCAAACTAAATAAATTAATCGCACCAGCAAGCGACTTTGCTATAATTGTTAGGTAATTTAACATGTGGGGTGATGTGCCTTCTTATCAATATCAGGCCATCAGCAGCAGTGCACAGAATTGTTTTATTTTTTAACAAAACAAAGCTAACGTTACCTCCCTTGTAAGTAACGTTAGAGATTGATAGCTAACAAACCTAGCTACCCAAATTATACGTGTCATTTAGATATTTTTTACTTACCCTCGCTGTGGTTAGAACAGGATAATCAACGTAAGACATGTACCAAATCTTTCGTTTCCTTTGTTGGCTAATGTGTTCCTCTCCAAGAAAATTAAAAGCAAGCTAGCCAGCTACATAGCTAGCTAGCCAGCGCAGGGTTTACCAAGTGTACTTGTTACGGATGCGACACCATAAGTAGGCACACAAAACGTGCACGCTCGTTGCTCTCTTGAAAAAAAAATGGTAACGTTATGCAAACAGGCACCGATCTTCCAGTTCCTTGTGTTTAAGATTAGCAGTCGATATCCTCTCTTGTCAGCTAGCTGGTTCGCTACAGCCGAGGCTAATGTTAGCGATCTGCTACTTCTATGAGATGCAACAAAAGTCCGATATTGTCACCATAAAAATGAGTCAATTTGGCCCATATAAATAATGAGTTTCATGTTTATATACCCGTTATTTAAATTGTTTGTAACCGCTTCTTTTGGAATTATTAGTCGCACTCCAGCACCAATTGAATTGTGTCTGTTCTGGTGCGCGTGCAGTCATACACCCTGCAGAACAGTCAAGGAAATAAAAGTACTGCTGCGCGCGTTCACGTAGAACCACGCACTCGTGCTCGATGTAGGTGCCTCCCCCTCACTCTACCATACAAGTCACAGACAGTCCACAGGTACGTTGGCTAAAAGTAAAACAAGTGGTTTTTGCTATCTTAATAAATTGTGATTGCAACGGATTTGATGTGGACATAATCACCTCATCTGCTGAAGTCAATTCAATCTCGCTGTATGGTGATCAGGTGTCATTTGACTATACGCAAGTCGTCTTGTAGGTTGGCAGGCTTGTTTGGACCATCGACTTAAAACTCCTGTCATTTAAAAACAATCGATATTGTCCACGATATTCTCGACCTGCCTCTTGATCGACCTTTTCCTCATTTTGATTCTTGCAGATCTTCTGATCATTCTCCTACTTACAGTATGGAGTACGATTTATACTCATTATACAAACATATATATATATATATATACAGTCAAGCCGGAAAGTCTGCACACTCCTTTCACCTTCTCCACGTTTTATTACGTTACAGACATATTCTACAATAGATTGAGTTAATTTTTTGTCTCAAAATTCTACACAAAATAGCCCATAATGACAAAGTGAAAACAGGTTTTTAGACATTTGTGCTAATTTATTAAAAATCTAAATGTAAAATATCATATGTACACAAGTGTGCACACCCTTTGATATGACACCCAAAAGTGAGCTGAGGTGCATTTTGTTTCCACTGATACTGCTTGAGATGTTTCTACAACTTAATTGGAGTCCACCTGTGATAAATTCAATTGATTGGACATGATTGTGGATTGCCAACACCTGCCTATATAAGGTCCCACAGTTGACAGTGCATGTCAGAGCAAACTCCAAGCCATGGGGTCAAAGGAATTATCTGCAGACCTCAGAAACAGGATTGTGTCAAGGCATAGATCTGGAGAAGGGTACGGAAAAATCTCTGCAGCTTTACAGGTCCCAAAGAGCACAGTGGCCACCATCATTCGTAAATGGAAGAAGTTTGGAACCACCAAGAATTGTGGCTTGAAATCCGGCTTGACTGTGTGTATATATATATATATATATATATATACATACACACACACACACACACACACACAGTGAGCACCGTAATTAATTGGACAGTGACACATTTTCTGTTGTTTTGGTTCTGTACGCTAGCACTTTGAGTTTGAAAGGATACAATGACAATGAGGTTGAAGTGCAGACTGTCAGCTTTAGTTTGAGGGTATCGGATGAATCGCATAGTCCCCCCCCCCCCATTTTCGGGCATCAAAAAATATTGGACAGTTTAACAATGTAGAATAAAGTAATATTTTTCCCACAGCTTACTGTGAACTACAGTCGACGCTCATTGCTAGGGATAGCTGCTACATTATGTGAAGGATGTGCTTTGCCCTGTCTGTTCTGTAGTGATCTTGATAATGTCTCTGTACGCACTTACTGTACGTCGCTTTGGATAAAAGCGTCTGCTAAATAAATGTAATGTAATGTAATGTAATACTTTTCAATATTTGGTCGCATATCCTTTGCATGCCATGACTTCCTGATGTCTGTGGCCCAACAATATCAAAATACTCTTTATATCTGATTTTCTGGTACTCCTACAAGTGATACTATAACCTCTGAATTTGAATGGATCTTTATGGGAATTGGGGGGTGGGACTAGATTTAGGTGTAAAATATAGCTGCAAGCAGTGATACACAGGGTCCAAGCAAAAGGTTGTAATCATGTTACATTGCAAAATTTCAAAAACTGACAAGTGAAACAAAGAAAAGGAACATAACATAACCTTTGGTACCTGGTGGGATTTGAACACTGATCTCCCACATCAAAGGCCATCGCTCTAATCGCAAAGCCATTGCAGATGTTGTACCCAATGGGGAGAATTATTTGAGGGTATGGAGCATTTTTGATGAAGAATTAGGCAGGAAAAATAATAACTTTATTAAAACTTTATTTGTTTCACTCATTTAAGTACTAGTGAAACAGTGAATAGGTAATATAGTAAAATCTCTTCCCCTTTGCAATAATGTGAAAAGAACATTATTAAGTGTGAAAAGCAAAACTGCATTGTTTTCATCGAAAAGAAAGGTAACCTTTGGTGGGCCTACCTAGTGGGGATCGAACCCGGGTCTCCCACATACCAAGCCATTGCTCTTACCACTAAGCCATAAAGGATACACTGATTGATCACGACACAAAATTTTCAATGTTTAAAACACAACAGTGATTTTTCATGAATTTATAAATTAAAAATACATATTATACTCTATAGTGCCACTATTTGATTCAATTTGGCCAATACTTTAAAGTTTGGCTCTTGATGTGAGTGCTAGTATAGCTACCAGATTTCATCAATATGCTTCAAATAATTTTGGAGTTCTTGGCATTTCTGTGGTAAACCATGCCCACATCATTTTTTATTGGCTTACGGCAGCCATGTTGTTTGAAGTATCCGATTTCTTTATAGTAAATTTTAAGAGGACCTTTATCTGAACAAATTGGTGATAGTTCCATGTTGATAGATCAAACACTCTAGGGGGAGATGCTTTTTAAAGGTTTTTCAATAAATAAAAAATGGCTGAAAATACAAAATGGTGGACCTTATGACTCAATAAGCAATTGATTTGTCCATGGGGAGACACATCTTCTGATGTAGAATGTAAGTCTCTATCTACAAAGGGGCAGAAGTTATGATTGTTTGAATATTGGAAATTCAAATTACAGTTACAGCACCACCAAGTGGCCAATCAGTGGCAAAATCGGTGTGGCCGTATTAAACTACCTTCTACTAAGGTGCTAAGTTTCATAGTTGTCAGTTTTGTGGTTAGGCCAAAACTGGGGACAGAGGGAAATGGTAATCGCATTTCCAAAATGGCGGCCAATCCAAGATGGCAGCGACATACATATGTTCCAGATGAGGAAATTGATCACTACAGCAAGTTTTAAATGTCTAAAGAATAATGGTGATTTTTAATGAATTTATAAATTTAAAAAAATATATTATGCTCTGTAGCGCCACCATTTTATTCTATTGAGCCAATACTTTAGAGTTTGGCTCATAAGGTCAGTGCAAGTATAGAAACCAAATTTCATTAATATCCATTGAAGAATTGAAGAGTTATTAGCATTTTTGTGACTAGCCACGCCCACAACAGTTTTTATTGGCTTACTGCGGTCAGGATATTTGGAATATCTGTCGTCGTATTTTATTTGCTTTGGGTGCACTGTGGAGTGTTTAAGTGCATTTGGTAGTGGATGCTACCGGTTGCCATAGAGTTGCGCTAGCATTAGCAACGTGTGTATGTCCAAAAGAAGGGACAGTATGGAATTAGATGAAAATGGTTTCCATCAATCAACTACATCATGGGTAAGTCGTAATTGAGACATTATGTCCAAAATTCCGAACTATCCCTTTAATGTGCAGATCGGCAGATGAAATTGCAGTAGCCCAATCGACCAGCAGGGGTAGCTAGTGTGCAGTGAGATGCTGTCAACGTGGCCTACTGAAACCCCTCCATCCCTGGGTGAAGCTATAGGGCCATTTGTGTGTTGCCCTGTGGAGCATCTGGCCCTAGTTGGCACTTGCATGGTCCGGATTCGACTGTAGGGTCCATCTATGAACTAGAACCCTGCCTTAACAGGATGAGCTCCCCAACAGCCCCTATTTCCCAAATCCTTGGTACATACTCATTGCACATAAGGACAGGTTGCTGTCTGAGTTATGACAATGTGTGTTGCTTCTCACGGTCAGGACTGCATACGTTTTTCTAGTATGAAGTATATTATTGCTACCAGCTGGACTGTAGGGGTCCATCTTTATCTGTTTTACAGAGTTGCAGACTCTTTAATAGTGATCACAGAAATAAAACTAAAACATAATGTTAAAATTCATACAAAAATACAGAAATTTAATTCACAGCTGTATGCAAAATGCAGAAGACATGGCAGAAAAAAAATGTATATAAAGACAACACAAAATACCAAATGGAAATAAAACCATGTGGTATTAGGAAAAGTAAGGTACGCAAAGCCAGACTTCAGACAGATAGCCTATTTGATACAACATCACTAGGGGCCTCTAAATGCTTACTATTCAAAGCAAATTGCATCGCCAAGAGGATGTTCTTAGCCAATCACAGCAAAGCCAGTTTCTCTCCATACGGAATTCCAATTAAACCACTTTTCCCATTTTTCATCCAAGATAGGGTCAAGGATGTGTTTTCCAACCCTTTTTCAACAAGTGTGGGGAAAGAAAACAACAAAACAAAGGAACAGCTGCAGCCAGAGCCTGTTTGACCGTATCAGAGAGGACTCTTCAGTTGATACCTTCATAAATCTGTAGCTATAACAAACAATTTCTCAATGTATAAGGGAGACTGCAGAAGGATAATTCAAACCTAGAATTGGATAAATTAGCCGACTTTTGTTTTGTGACATCTACAGTAAATAAATCGTCTCCATTGCCATAGGTAGGGAAGATCATTGCTCAACTTGGTTGGAAAACAAAGCCGCAGAATGTCTGCTCCCATTTTGATTGGATCTTTATGAGTTAAACAGTTAAAGAGGGCTTTATGCTGAGATTGTACTGCTGAAAAGATGCCGTCGTTCAAATTGCTTAATGTCAGGTCAACTAGACATTGTGCGCAGCCCTTAAAATCAGAATCCTCCCAATACACAATTTTGAAGCTGAAATAGTATTCTCTTCTTATTATTTAGATTTTTATTTTTGCTTTGTTGCCCATACAAAACAGGTCTTTGAGAGAGCACAGGAAGGACAGATTGGCTTCCCAGAGAATATCATATGAAATGGAGGCTGAGCAGGGTGTGTGTGTGGGGGGGGGGGGGGTGCAGGGCATAGGCAGCAGGGCTGATGTCATATCCCCCCTTCCCACTCTCCCCCCTGAAAAATGAAATTTGCAGAACATGGAGCCTGCATTTAGCCCCGTCCTTCTGGGGGTCTCTGCCCCGGGCGCTCCTCGATCTGAACCCGGGAAGCCTCGAGATCCCCCATCTATCTTTGGCCCTGCACAATGGCGCCATTGTCTTGGGGAACAATTGCACTGAGGGGACGGCCTTAGTCACATCGTCTGAGCCCTTCAAGCGCTCGCAGAACGGGGCTTGCAGCTCGCCAGCATAGCCAATTCTTCCTAAAGCGCTTCACAGAGTTATGTAATGTGTTCGGCATTGTTATATTAAAAAGAACATGTACAAAAAAAACAAAACAAAGAGAAAGAGAGGTGAAACCATAATGTAAAATACTACCAGGTTATGATTACCAGCGAGCTCACACTCTCTCATGAAGCTCCAGCGTCTCATCTGCATTCGGATTATTCAAGTGCTTTTCAGCACACAAGCAGGCTGTCTGTTCATTTGCTCTCCTTTCTTTTGTTGTTACTTTAAGCCTGTAGCCTTGATTGATTGATGAAATTCTGGACAATCCATCTCCCAGCGCATACAGAAGGGTCATAAGGAAAGTTCACCCAACTAGATTTTGTTTATGATTTAAAACAATTTCACCAAACATCTATTTGATTGAAAAACTGGATCTCTAAATTGCGTATTAGGCCAATACCTAAAAACAACAAAGTAGGGTCATTCCATGTCATTTCACACACCATGACACCCAACATGTCATTCTGAAATGTTTCCTGTACTTGGAAACAGTTAAGCTAAGCGTTTATGTAACTTTATTTTGTAGAAATATACTTTGCTTACATAGAAATCAAGCTAATTGATTGCACCTAAACTGGACATTTTAGCTTGATATGGTTCACATAATATTCATTAAATATAGTACCCTAAATCTGACATGGACCAAAATCCTTCCTAATGATGATTAAGGCATGAGGAATCTCAATAAATGGTCAAATCCCCACCATAATCCCACCACAGCAGACAGTATAGAGCATCATTTCTAGGGATGCACATTTTGGCCTTTTTTCCTAACCATTACTCGACCCTCATTAATCGATCATTAACCAGTAACTGATAAGCATAAAACCAGGGCTCAGCATTACCATCTGCATACTGGCCCGGCAGCATGTTGGGAACACTCTGGGCCAGCTGATTACACTTTCAATGGCCCACAGTGCCAGTAGGCAAGCTGGCTATACAAAAATTCAAAACAGTACCACAAACTTGTTCCTAGTTCGAAAATGCACTAATGTACGTCGCTCTGGATAAGAGCGTCTGCCAAATGACTATAATGTAATGTAATGTAACAAAACCTCACATTATGTTCCTCTAATACTAAAAAAATTATGTGAAATCATCTCGGTAATAATTACTGCTAGAAGCTAGGATGTGTGCTGCATGTCCAACGTTTTATGTTATGATGATTGTGCAACACTGTAGCGCTTGCCGCGCCTAGGCAGTCAGTGTGTCTGTTCACGCCAGTCTATGGTTCACGCCTGTCAACATTTAACTCTTTCAACTTATAATAGTTGCTAGCTGGCAAGCTTTTTTTTGCATAAAAGTGGTCATCTTAGTAGGGCTGTGTAGGGCTTAGTAGGCTAGACAGCATGCTGCGGTTATGAAAATTTATTTCTGTCACCATAGTGATCGGTTAAAGCTTTTATTAAAGTTTATAGAAATTTCATTTTACGTAAATGTTGTCTATTAAAAAGCAGTCGTGTGTACATTTTCAACTTTAGAATGAAGAGCAGCTGCAATGTAGTCCACTTCTGTCTGTGCATCTTCTAAATGCTTCTCTCCCCTTTTTGACAGGAGTTGTAGAATACACTTTGAACATAGCCTCTGATTACTTTAAACTTTTGCAAATTGTTTTAGTCAATTATTTTGGTCATTATTTTGGTTCATCTGAAATGTGATACAATGTAAATTGTAATCGCCATTAGCACACTTGTATTATACTTTCTTTACTTTGATAGAAACAGCTGTGAAATCAAATAGCCAAGTTGGGCTATTTGTTGAATTATTAATTTAACCGAACTAATCCATCAAATTTTTTTAATTTTTTTTTATC